>JAWLRI010000115.1:6286421-6346850 GCA_034781795.1 Crypturellus tataupa
GTTAGTGATAAAATTGCCTCTTGCAGATAGAGTCCTTCAGATCCACACTGCTGACAGGGTTATGCCAGAGCAGAACATCAAGATACCTCGGTATGCTGTGATATCGGAGGTTAATAAATGAAGACTTTTGCTAGCAATAAATCTTAGAGTAGCTGATGGGCGTGTGATTCTGAATAGCTTTAAAAAAATGTTTCTGTTGAAATGTATCTATTTATCTATTCTAGAGCAGAATCTGGAAACCCGCTCTTCAGTGTTTCTGTAGGTCACAAAAGTAACTGGGAAATTAACTTCCATATGCTATTTTTCAACTGGGATGTGCTCAGTTTGCCGTCGTGTCAAAGGACCTGTCGTAAATTAAATCAGAGGCTGCTTGACTGCGTATGCAGCTCTTTGCTGCATCACTAGGAGAACGACATGCCAAAATGACTGAAAGTTAATATCATGTTCTCTGACATCAGCCTCATGATGTATTGCTCGCAGAATGAATTTTCATTGTCAGTAAAAGTTTAAAAACATTTACATATATCAAGCTCACAATTCTGGAACCCTGTAATGTCCTTTCAGTATATGACATGGATCCTAGAAGCAAAGTGACAGCCGTATATCTATCCACTGGATTGTTCTTTATCAGCTGGAGATGGGTGTAATGTCATTATGCATTTACTGCTGGGAATACCAGTACAAAGAGAAATAAGGATAGAAAAATGGAAAATACTTTTCACAGACTGTAGTTCTGATTTGGTGACAACATCCAGTGTAACAGTTAAATATCTTTCTCAGATGCAGGAATTTGACTTTGCATTTCTTTATAAGCTCAAACTGAGAGCGACCTCAGGGCTTTCATGTATTTCCTAATTAGTTCAAACCAAGTAAGAGCAGGGTACTTTGACATTGCTAGAAAAAGCTATGAAAACTAGGACCCACTGTGGCTCAGCAAGAGAATGGCCTGGGCATTAATGCTCCAGGAAACCGACCAGGACTTTGTCCGTCCTGTTGAGCAGGGGATCCTTGTGCCAGGACAAACCTCCCCGCCGTGAGGCCGTGCACGTGTGTGAGTCACCCAGACTGCAGCCATCCCGGCTGCTTTCCTGGAGCCCCGCGAATGCCGCGGCTGCAGGTGAGGGGCTGCGTTGAAACCCTTGGCTGCTGTTGCCAGCGCCCGAGAGCAGCGGTTTGTGCGAGCACACTGCAGAGCTCCCCGGGAACGCAGCACACAGCAGCACAGCGAGGGAAACAGCCCCCGGGTGAGCATCTGAGGTGCCTCGGAAAGGGAGGTGCTGTCTCGGCGTGGATGCACAACATGTGCTTCAGCGTGTTGGCCCCAGCACTGTTGTTAACCATCAGAGAGCATCTACTTCATCTTCGTTGGGTGAGGATAACCGGAGCAGCATACTCAGCAACCCGAAGCTGGCTCCGTGCTCTCTTCCTCTGCAATCAGGTCTAAGGGCTGTGGGGAAGGGAAGGTGCCATGCACAGCCCTGCAGCTTGTAACAGCGATGCCTCCTGTCCCCCGGGAGACCCCTCCGATTGGGACGGTGGTCTGAGAGCTCCTCTCCATTGGCTTCTGCTCCCCGGCAATAGCAGCAGCAGCTGGATAACAGGATGGCCTCAGGGTAGTGAGCCCACGTGTGCGCAAAGAGGAGGGGAGCAGGCTTGGGAGGCACTGGTCCCGTTCCAAGTTTAGGCAGTGGCAGTCTCAAAGCCTGCTTGGAGCTCTTGCCAATATTCTTACTGTTTCTTGCAGGGCTGAATGTCGGAGAACCACAAGCTACTCCTCCAGTTATGGTGGTTGTCATAGCTTGTGTGATTCATGCCTCCTACGAAGTATTTCAAGTGGAGCAGGAGATAGGTGTCCAAGTTTTACTTCAGTAGTTTACTATTAAGTATTTTAGCAAACTCTACTTCTTAATAACAGGTTTCTGCTACAGTAGTGTAATGTCTCCATCTCATTCCTTTAGGAATAACTTTTTCTTCTTTTTCTTTTTTTTTCTTACTGCTATGGGTTACCACTTGTGAAGCGGTAGGAAACATGACGGTTCCTCCAGATCTGTAGCTGCAGTGTGGCAGGCACGAGTGTGCGCGGAGCGGCGCCGACAGACCCACTCCAGGCTCTGGGATGCTCTTCATCCTTCAGCCATTCTCTTCACTGGGGCCAAGCGCAGGGCAGGAGGCAGCGGTCAGCTCTGCCTCTGCGCTCCCCTCGCCAGCACCCACTCCCACAGCCCGGAGCTTTCTGGTGCTGTTGGGACTGGAGTCCCGCGCTAGTCTCCGCATAGCTAAAGCAGAAGTACACGTTGGTGCTGCTTAGGCAAGCAGATTTGCAGTTGTTTTATTTTATGCTAAGTTTAATTTTTCTCCATGCTCTCCATGTTCTCATGGGGATGCAATCACCATGTCTCATGTCACCTGGTGTTCACAGCTGAAAATCCTTGGAGTTTGAAAGCAAAGGGACAGAACAAAATTAATGGGGAGTGTGGAGAGTTGCCTGGGCTGACACAAGACAGGGCACCTTGAAAGAAGAGGAGACGCTGTTGCAGGAAAGTATGCAGCTTCTTATTTGAAGACTGTGATTTTGCAACTGCAAGTAAATGCAGATGCATTTGTTCTTCTTCAGGCAAGGCCTCGGTGAACCTGTGAGTTACCCAAAAAGACATTTTGGTGGTGGTGGTGAAGTGTCTCTTACCTTTGCCAGGCTGCTAGGAAGCGGTGCCGGATAGGGGCTGGGGAAGGGAGAGCAGCTTTTCAAGAATGGCCTCCTAACGACAAAGCCACCAGTTTTCTTGCTGATGCCCTCGGGCTGTTGCTGATGCTTGTGCACAAGGAGCATCTTGTGTGCCACCTTGCCGGCTTGCTGCCATTTTCCCCTAGTCTCTCATTTTTTTAAGATACCTTTTTCAGGGTTTGTTAACAGCACGTTAGCAGTGTATCCTGTTTGTGTAATGACTTATATTTCCTCAGCAGCTTTAGCTTACCTCATTACCTTTTACAATTTCTCAAGTAAATAGATTGTGCTTATATTTAGATAAATCGAATGCAAACTCGCACCAGAAGAAAGCTCTCATTGGAGGACAGCTGCATTTTTCAGAGTATGTTTTCACATTGCAGCCTTTGATTCCCTTTCATTGTGCAGCACTAACCCCCTGTGTCCTTGTGTTTGCCATTTGCAGCAACAGCAGTGGTTGGCATGAGTGAACTTTAGAGAAGTGGGTTTTCATGTATTACTTAATTGGGTCAAACCAAATAAATGCATGGTACTTTGGCATTACAAGGAAGGGCTATAAAAATAGAAATATAATGTAAGTGTATCTTGTTTTTTTTCTCTTGCTCACTTAAAAGCCTTTGCAAGTAGGAACTGAGAACAAAAATATTTATATTCCCAGAAAAGGAGCTTGCTTGAGAAGAGCTAGTGCAAAGGTAGCAGAGTACCCAGCAGCTCTGCAGAGGGAGGCAGCTGCTGCAGACTAAGCCACGGGCTCGTGTCAGTTAATTGATAAATTCCTTATATTCATTTTTTACTGCCGATGCTCTATCAAACCAATAAAATACATCTCCAAGAATGTCTGCAGTTGGAGGCCTGCTCCCATCGTGAGTGCACTGCGGGAGTCGGAATGTATTTCCTTCTGTACTTTAGATAGATCTCTTATAAAATACTGTCAGAGAAGTAGAATTGCCACCCACTGAAACCAACATAAGTCATGTACAAGTGAGAATATAAATGGTTTTAGAGCAGTAGATAAGAGCTTTATTCCACTGGCTACCCTGCGGCAGCACTGCTGGTCTCCAGGCCGGGTTCGGCTGTACTTGACCAAGCAGGTACCCGCCTGATTCCTCCTTGCGCACGTGTAGGCGCTTCTGGACAGAGCGAACCCTGGCGTGTTGTCTCTGTGGCCCTCTTGGGACTGAACTGATTCCCCCCTGCAGACAGACACCCGAAAGCCACAAGTGGCAGCTGCTGTGAAATCATTCACGGGCTTCCTGGTGTCTTTAATGCTGTCCTGGATCCTGGCTGCCTCCGGATTGCAGGGCGCTGCCTGCAGCTCCGAGGCCAGGAGGAATATTCAGTGAGCGGCAGCGCTGCTGCGAGCGAGCCCAGCTGGCCTCGGCGCTCCTGTTCTTGCTGCACGTGCTTTGACTCTGCAGGCACAGCTAAAAAACTCCCGTGGAAACTGTTAGTTCCCCAACCCTAGCTGCAGCATCCCTGGATATTGCACTGCCTCTGCGGGCAGCGCTGGCTACAAGGGATGAGGGATCTCAGGTGCTGTCATGTGTTTATTTTGCATTTTGCTATGGCTGTAGCTATCAGCAAAATCTACCTTGGAGAGGGAAGAAGAAACGGTCTTCCTCAGTGCATAGTGAGGCAAGTAGGAGAGGTGGTTTGTCTGGTCTTAGAAATTTTGGTGGTCCATCTGCTGCCATGGTGCTGAGAGTGCAATACTTCAAATCTGATAACTGGACACGACAAGAGAGGTCCTGCTTTGAACAGGAGCTGGGTAGCGCTGTGGGCATGTGTGTGAGCAAGACTCTTATTAGGCTACTCTGCCTTGGGACTTAAAATTCACATTTGTCGAGAGATTTGTCATTCCTTTGACTTATGAAATGAAAAGATTCCACTCGGGCTGCAAATCTTGCAGGATTCCTTTTAATTATTTTTGCAAGCTTCATAAATTAAGCTGTATAAACGTACTGCTGATTTCTGCCCAGCACTAATGGTTTCCTGCATGTTTCACATGTGAAGGATTGTTTGCATTTAGTTCTTCTTCCAGCTATTTCTTGTCTTAAGGAAATTTCTAGCTTTTGCTCGATCTTTATAATATTCCTGCAGCTGAAGATTTGAATCACTGTTTGAATCACTCTTCTTTGAGACCCTTGGAAACATACATTTTTGGGTGATGAATTTGTTTTTCACATATGCAGCAAATATCATATGGAAGAAATTGTTCTAGGGAACAGAAGGCAGAGAGCTGCAGGATTCAAAGTAATTTTCCACTAAGTGATAAAGACAGGTAGCTAGCAGCAGCAGATCAAACTGGAATTTTAAAGCTGAGCCCCTGGATATTTCAGGGTGAAGTTTCAGGTAATCACCCGAATCTGCACCAGCAGCCCGAGCCTGGCTTGAGACTCCAGCTGGGAGCCACTGGAAGAATAGATCCAATTTACCAGTCTGGGTCGAGTACAGCTGATATTTTGTGATAAAACATTTGCAGAATTTGTGAGCATTGATTCACCTTCCTATGATGAGGCATCCTAATGAACTTTCTCACATGCATACTCAGGGGTTGAATTGCTCCTGCAGCAGCTGTGCACTGCTGGGTTATTTTGCACAGCCATAATCCAGGGGTGTTGCTGCTACGGGGCTCTCTCTAGGGCTAGGTAAGCAGTTAAGAAAAGATAAGTGCACTGAATTGCCATTTAACTATCCCTTACAATTTTGATTTCCCCACGCTCAGAGTTTTTCTCTAGTGCAGGATACTGTGAGACACTGAGAGATGGTAAATCTGGTATTCCTGACTTGGCAACCTGGAGGCAATAGCAGCATCTCAGCACTTGCTCTTACAATTGCTTTGCTGCATAGCTCACTTCTGTGTTTTCCTGGAGCTTAAGACAACAGTCTGCAATCATTAATTCTCCTTAGAGCTTAGGAATTTCACTCAGCCATAGCCTCAGGTTGTGGCAAAAAAGAAAAGGAAATAGAAGGCTTTCTTAACATTTTTAAAGATTTTCTAAATAATCCCACAGAATGTCGCTGCTGAACCTCCCACCGCTGGGAACTGTGGTGCTTTCCTCTTAGCTCCGAAGTCATTTTGTATACAGCAGTTGCAGCTTTTTCTTCTGCGACCACTAATAAATTTTATATGTTTGACATTTGAGCCTTGCATCTCTAGTCAATGGAATCCATCTAATAGCAGAGCCCAAGGTCCTATTAGATGAAGCACCAGCTGTGCTGGCATCTAAGCGGGGGAACAGCTTCAAAGATGCCCCCAGCCCCCTGGCTAGGAGCAGGGCGGCAGCTCGGCTGGTCACGCGAAGGCTCCGCTGGGCTGGCAGAGCAGCGTCCTGGAGAGCACGGCATCTTGTGTGGGGCAGCACAGCCTGGCTGCACCGGCAGGACCAGGATTAACCCCTTGCGGTGCAGAGAGAATCCCGTTCGGGATCTCACTGAAGGTGTGAGGAGCACCTCCTGCAGCCTGGCTGGGCTGCCACCACCCACATGCCAGTATTGATTTTTAGGATGGTTTCGTTTACCCTTAGTGTCAAACTCTTGTTGCTTTTTCTTTATACTTTAGTTACATGTTTATAGAAGTAGGAGGAAAAATGGAATTAGAATGTACCTGGAATTTCCTGTCTCACTTTGAAGTCATGTTGAAAAAATTCCTGTGCTCAAAATCAAATTTATTCATATCTTTTAGGCTGAATAACTATTTCACTCTTGAAAGAAAACATTCTCTGTGGTGGCACTAGAAACAAAATCAGCCTTTTCCATATTCTTACCTTTCCTGTTTGTAATGCACGACTGTATTTTTACATTTGCAAACTCTGAAATAATTTGTCCAAGCAGGTTCAAAATTTCAGCAAAATTCCCCTGTTCTATAGGACTAAGCCAAGGAAGCTGCAGTCTCACTTTCAGAAGAGTAATGACCTTGGAAAATGTGATATTTAAAAAAGAAATAGACATTTCCCTTAACATTGCAAGCCCTACCCATGTTCAGCACAATTATTATTTATAAGCATTCATAACTTTGCTCTTTTCAGCTGTCATGTCAGAGTTCAAGAAAGAAGTCTCACTCTGTGCAGAATTTAGACAAACTTGGAGGATAAGGAAAGAAATAAGGGGTGGAAAGCGGATGCAAAACAGTAGAACTTGCTGCAGGATTTAATTAGGTTTTAAGCTGCCACAAGTCTGCAGTGAAGGTAGAGACTGAGTGAGGAGGAGGAGGAGAGCAAACGGCTGAAAAGTGAAGTGAGGTGCCTGGCTCTGAGGTGAGAGAGAAAGAGGAGAGAGACGCCAGACTTGGCGCAAGTGGGACGCTCTTCCAGGTCTAGTGGGTGGAGTGACAGAAGCCCAAGGACAAGTGTTACTGCAGGAGCTGAAAGCACCAGCATAACCCTCTGCCGTGCACGTATCTCCCGCGCTCCCTGTTTCATCGATAGACACATACATTATAAAACCACATGCGTGGGAGAGCCACATGGTGGTTTCCTGTATCATTTTAAAAAATCCATATGAAACGTTTCATGATTTGCCACCTGTCAGCTTCTCTAGATGCTTTCACCGTTGCTTTTTCAGCTGTTGAAGACGAATGCTTTTTGTCATTTGTCGCTAGCTCTCCCTGCCCGCGCCAGGAGCCCGGGTGGATCCAGGTATCCCAGGTAGTGCTGCTTCCTGCACTGCCGCCTCCAGACTGTGCTCGCTCTGTGTGGCCCCAGGAATGACATGGGGACAGTGGTGACAGAGAGCTGGACTTGCAGGTGCTTGGGAGGACAACCTGCAAAGAAGGACGTAGGCGTGAGCCAAGGGGAGGTGGGAAGGACCTGGGTGTTTCTCGGCTGGAGAGCTGCCTGCACAGAGCAAACTGCGTGACAGGTAGATGCCATCCCCTGCGTGGGGTGTCTGCTCCTGAACCCGGGAGAACCTCTCTCTCAACCCGTCTCTGTACAGCAGCCACAGTCGCACACCAAGTGTGGCCCTGGAAAAGGATAAATGTGATGAGGCACAAGAGGAACTGCAAGAAAGGGTCTCCTGAATGTGATGAGAGAGAGAAGCTGAGTCTGGGAAACCTGCATTTCAAACTGGTGCGAGTATCACAAAAGTCTGGATAGATTCCAATGGGCTCTTACATGCTGCTGAAGATGGCTGCTTGCAAGTTATTTTCTTTATTTCATACAACACTTCTCCACTTTACAAGAAAAAAAGACAGCATATAAATCTTTCAGACGAGAAGATGCCATAATAAATCTCATACGTGTGGCATATTTACAGCTTTATAGGTGCCATTGTTGATGGATCTGGACAAGCCGCGTGCTAATTGCTGTGCTCCAGAGGGGTTAGGAGGAGAGGAATCATTAAAGAAAAGCTCCTCGGCATAATAAAAGATTGTTATTGTTTTTCTAGCCATCCTCTATGTGTCCATGGAGGATGGAGTGGGTTACCTCATTTAAAAAATATTCTATATTTTGTAGTACATTTCTGTAATATCATTACACAAGAACTGTTTTCAAGAGCAAGAAGGATGAATAAGGGAGGTATCAGCCTGATGAGGACAAGCTATATTGGAATTAAAATGCAAAATGGATTATATTTATTCGGAAAATTCTCTGTCATTTAGTAGAAGTTTTTTAATTTGTTTATCTCTCCCTAAAATTGCCTATTGAATTTAATTAAGTGCACCATGGATTTATGAGTCAGGGCAATTTGAAGAATTTTTTTAAAGGAAGCTTATTTGTTCCTCAGATGAGCTTTCTCAAAGATGTTGTAATTATATGCCTGGATTACTGCTGGCACAGCAGAAAGTTCCCTCATACAGAGCAATTGCAGCAAGGCAAGGCCCATGTCGTGGGCTCCGCGAGACCCGCCAGCCCTCGGCATCAGCTGCTGGAGAACTTTGCATTTATAAAAAAAAATAATAGGATGCTTTTAATTCCATGTGCATTCAGATATTAAATAATATTGATAAAAATGAAAAGATTATTTATAACTGGAAATATTAGAAATATAAACTGGGACTATGTTCTGGATTAGGGATAAGTCAAGAGAGGTGCTATGCTAGTTTCAGCTTCAATTTTTCTACTTCTATTTGTATTAAAGCTGTGTGAGAGCTTCGTGAAATCCATGAAACTTGAGGTGGATTTATTTAGGTTCAGCAAAATGCTGTAGAAGTGAAATGAGGAATTTAAGGCACTTCGAGGTTGGTTCGCTTTTTGGTCAGAAAGCACGAGGGACATAACGGCTCTGATCAGAAGCTGGCAGGCCCAGTAAATTCAGCGGAATTGCTCGTTCAGATCTGAGATTCATTAAAGGTTGAGCTAGAGCTGCTGGAGAAAGGACCTGTCTCGATGGGGCTTTGCCTAAAGCGCTCCATGTCGGAACTTCTCTATGTGCTGCTACTGTGGCTGCTTGATAACAGTTTTTGCTGTTGTTTTTCTTTCCTCTTAGTAGCAAAAGTGGTGAGAAGATGAGGACTGACATATTGTTTTGGAATAGTATGAAAATCCGTGGGTATGACAGAGGCAGATGTGAGAGAAAGAAATGGAACACGGTAGTTAAATCTGTACCAGAATCTTCCATTCTTCCTGAGAAAAAGTTAAATTACATTTTAACCTTTGATTTGAGACAAAGGCTTAAGAGAAGTTGAGTAAATGCTTGCAAGGAGGTTGAGAACATTCACAATTACAACATATTAGTTTTAAACTTCTTGGAATGAAGCTTACAGTATTTTCTGTTTTGCGGGCCCTGCTTGTTATCTTACCAGTTGCTGTCATTAATTTCGCATTGTTAAAACAAAATCAAAAATATCTGATCTATTAACTAATCTCACCATGGAAAATAGTTCTGGTCTGTTTTTGTCTATTCTCAGTCTCTAGCCATAAAATTTTATTCCGTCTTTAGGCTGCGAGGCCGAGGTGGGTCTGTGAGCAGGTTACTGCAGACTTGTGTCTGGAACGGCTGCTCTCATTTCTCTTTGAGTCCGTGTGACTAAAACTTGTGAATCGCCTTAGAAAGACATCTAAAAATGACCCAATTGGTAGCTGAGAAGTTTTGTGTTTCCCTTGCTAACTCCGGAAGGGCGGTGAGCAGGTGCCGGTAGCACCACAGCCTGCTCTAAATACGCTTTTCAGATGATTAAAATAATGAATTGAGGACTGATCTCAAATTTTTATCCATATCTGTATGTATCTGTATGTTCATAGCTTTTCTATCCTGATCTGTCTTGTTTATGTGGTCATTTTTTAAAGAAATTGAAAATGTCAGTAATATTTTTTCAAGCTTCAGTTGTTTTCTAGAAAGCATTTGAGAGATGGATCTCTGAGTTAGGTCCGAGGGGAGTTTGCGTGGCTGCTTGATGGCAATATCCAAAATTCTGAGATATTCCTAACAAAAACTACGTCAAGGCCAACATACCTGCGTAAGCGAGGTACGAGGGAGCTTCCGTGGGCCTTTCTTCCCCAGGCTGGGAACCCGAGATCCCTGGGGATCCTCGTTCGAGGCGGCTCTCTGCTGAACCCGGCTCAAGCTGCGGTGCAGGCAGAGCTGGTGATGCCTGTTCCAGGCTCCAAATAACGGGCTCTGCTGGAACACCTGCATCCTGAGATACCAGCAGTTTGGCTGTAATTTCAGCATCCTGAGGAGCAGATTGTGTTTCTGAATCAGCATATGCTGGCATTTCCAAAACGGATTTCTTTTCTTTCTCAAGTTTTCCACTTTATGGGAATCCTGAAATATCCACCTTTCCTCTCTATAGATGTGTCTGCCTCCTGGAAGCTTCTAGTCACTGTTGCTGCCATTCTCGGTGCCCCTTCTGGCCTTTGGTGCTTTCCGACATGGGGGGACCAGACTTCACCCAGCTCCCTGCAGAGCTATAAGTGGCATAATGGTGTTTTCTCTTTCAATCTTTATTGCTTTCCTAATAATTCCTAAAATTTTATTTGCCTTTTTTTTTTTTTTTTTTTTTTTTATATTTTATGAATGATAATCTTATTTTTTTGGTAATATTATGATTCTAAAACCGCTTTCCTGAGAGGTAATAGGTAATTTAGACTCAGTCACTATTTATATAGAGTGAAGGTTACTTTTCCATGTGTGCTCCTTTGCATTTATTGACTCTGGATTTTGTCTGCAACTTTATTACCTAATCATTCTGTATCATGAAATTCTTGTGCAAGTCTTTGCAATCTGCTTGCCTTTTTACTGCCCTGAATAACCTGTGATCAGCAACAAATGTTGCTATCCCTGCCACTCCATTTCCAGGTGATTTATGATAATGTTGAAGAGCACAAGCCACAGAGCAGAGGCTTCATTTAAGTCAGTTTATTTTTGCATTTAGTTTCCTATCCTTTTAATCTGTTAGCAGTCCATGAGAAGACACCCCCATGGCATTTTTATGAACCTATGGGAAAGGAATGTTGCCGAAAACTTGTAGAGGATGCGAGTGCAGCATCCCAGCTGGCTTGTCCTTGTGCTGCAGAGAGCAGTCGTCCCTCCTGTCGTGCGCCGGACCTCCACAGGAGCAGCACTGACTCCTGCTCTGCATAACAGACTGGTTCATTATTCCCTGATTGCGTTGAGTACCGGTACTGTCCCTGCTAATCTCTAATTCCCTAGATCCCCTCAACCCCCCTTTTTTTTTTTTTTTTTTTTAAATGGGGCAGTTGTTGGCTCCCGTTTAGTACTTCCCTTACTGTGATGCTTGGGATGTCCTCAGCAACCAGAACCACAGTTTACGAGCTTCATATTTAGGATGCATGCGGCTCCTCTGTGTCCCACCCTGCTGTGATCACTTCAACTTTTCCTCACCCATCAGGTTAAGACAGATCTGTCATGTCCCCTCAACGGTGTGAGTACCTGCACACGTCGCTGCTGCAATAACTCATTAGGTTTTCTACTGTGACCTTATCCTCCTTGAGGCTTCTCTGTACTTCTGTTTTCACATAGTCTTGCAGTGACTCTCATAGTCTTCAGACTTTGGCTGTGCTTAAGGATTTACCTTTAGTTTTAATGTCTTCAGTAAGTTGTTTCTCAATTTTTTTTATTTACCCTTTGGCATTTTACTTGGCAGATACTGTGTTCCTTCCTACTCCTCTTGCTTGGGGGACAAGTGCAGCGTTTGAAGCGCATCTTGCTTCTGATAGCCACTGTTGTTTAACCGTTTTAGCCTTTCCTTTTGCTACTTAAAATCTCTTTTTTTTATAGGTAGTATTCATTAGTGGATGCCATTACTCAGTCTGATAGCTTCAGAAATGTAACTCTTGGGGATTCTGCTTCTAATACTGTTCCCTTTTGAATCTGATCACAAATGTGGGAGATTTTTGGTTCTTTTGCTCCTATGACATATTTTATCTGGTTAGATTATGGGACTCTTCTGTGACACTAGTCCTTGAAATTAATATTCTCAGTTGATCACAGACCCCATTCAGTTGGAAGTCATAAGACAGGCTGACTTGTGAGTTCCCTGGCAAGTTCCTGCAGAAAGCAGCTGTTTATTATACCAGAATTTAGCCGCAGTATCACGTGTTGACACCTTACCAATTTACATGAGTGTAGGTAAAGTTTTCCATTATTGTTATGTTTTCTATCCTTACAGATGCTCTTCATAGGCACTGTTCCCTCTCTGCTTAGCCAGCAGTATAAACTTACTGCTGTTGCTTTGCTACCAAGAACTAGGATTGCAATCCATAGCAATTCTGTTCTTTGTTGACATATTTATTTACCATATTTGAGTCTAAACTTTCTTTAACGTGCATTTGCTCTAGTTGCCTACTTTTTAAGCACACATTTAGGCCTTTTTTATTGCAACTTTTCTTTCACGTTTCCTCCTTAATTTTTGTCCTAAGTTTTATTGGACGATACAGAGCTCTTCTAACTTCACTCTTAGGAGAAGTGTGATCTGGATCTGCATTTTCTGCTCCTATCTCCTATCTGTGCTTTTTCATTTCGGAGACATTCCCACCCAACCGTTCTAAATGCCAGCACTGAATTAAATGTCCCAGGGAGTTAATGCCATAGGCATCGCTGGACATGCTGGATAAACATCTGTCAGGAGTTATCTAGAGGTATTTGAACCTGCTTTGAGGCAAGGAGGTGGCCTGTATGACCTCCGCCCATCCCTTCCAGGGCAATCATTCCTTTTAAGCTCATATCTGGATAAACTGATGCAACTTCTCTAACCTTAACAAAATACCCTATCCATTTTTTTTTCTCTGTAACTGGAGATTGGAGTTCTTCAGAAATAAAGGTAGTGGATATTCCATTGAAGTAACAGAGAGATAAGGATTCTGGTGCATGCTAACTTCCTAATTTCCTTATTACCAGCCATAACTCCAGCAAAATAGGTAACCAGTGTTTGCTTTTAAGAAAGGTTGCTTTTCTTCTTTCCTTTTAATGGTGATGACAATATGTTTACCATCCTTTAAAATATTCTGTCTTTGGTTAAATTATTTCCTGTGATATGATGCAACTTGGCAGAATTCTTTCCGCCACATTAGTAGGGTCAACTGTCTTGGGAAAAAAAAAAAAAAACAGCAAAAATTCATACACTAAAAAGGTCTGCAACAAAGAACTGAAAAATAGAACTTTTTATGTGCTGCTAAAATGTGTGTTACTGAACAGCACATCTCTAGTTATTGCAGTTGTTAGGTAACTGTGCAGCCCAGGTTAAATAGAGTATTTATGAATCCTAATGCAACACCCTTCTCTGGGAACACTTTGGCTTTCACTCTGTATTCATCTGAAGCAGCACAAGGGGCAGTCATGCCATACTTTATTCCACTTGCATTCAACATGATGCTTGCTAAGAATAAGTGGATATCATATTGTATAAAAAGTAGCATAATGGCATGTGACTGTATTTTCAATGAGGGTGGCAGTATGTGACCGTGTTGCCAATGAGCTGCTGCTGCTGCTGCCTCACGCTTTACTCTGCAGTCCTGCTTTCATGGAACCAAAACCTGCGTGACTCATCGGACCGCTCCAATACGGTCACAGTGTGTCTCTATTCCACAAAACAGCATTTAAGATTTCCTAATCATATTACAAATAACCTTGATAACTCCACATGGTGCTGATAGTGAGTAATAGACTTCAGGAAATACTTCAAAATACCTGTTACATAAACACGCAGCCACTATATATAGCTCTGTGAAATATACGGGCTCCCTGGGCAAGAGCTGCACAGTGTTGGGAATGAAAGCACTTACAATGTTATCAAATTGTTCAGTAGGAAAATTAGCACAATCAATTTGACTTAAAATGTGTCTTATTATAGCCGATGTAACATTTTCCTTGGTAATTTTAAACTAGTTTTGCCAGTATAATAATGTAATTTAGTGGCCCTGGTAACACTAAAAGTGTAAGTCATGAGGATCCAGAGATAAGGATATATGGTTTTGAATTTGAAATGCAGAAAAGATTTAGAAGGTATCTTGGATGTTTTAACAAAATAATGGGGGAGTGGAAGAAAGTGGGAATAATAAGACAGAAATACAATACTGAATGACTGCAAGAAAAATGATAGGAAATTTAATGTTTCAAAATTTAATGCACATAGGAAAAATAACAGAACTCCAGATACACAACAGTGGACTCTAAAGCCTCTCTTATCATTCAGGGAAGACATCTTAGAGTCATTGTGGACATCTCTCTAAAGAATTAGTCCATTTCTTAGCAATGAAATAGAATTCGAAGCATTATTAATAAAGGAAATGAGAACAAAGCTGAGAACATCATTACACCACCATATATTCCCCCTTTGCCCGTGCCTTGATGCGCAGTTCTAGCTGTGGCCTCTCAGCAAGGAAATAACCAGCTATGGAATTGTATGGGGAAGGGTAATGAGGATGGTCAAAACCATGGACAGGTTTCTGAATAAGGAGATATTAAATAGACTGGGACTTGTCAGTCTAGAAAGGGGATAACTGAGGAGAAATTTGATACATGCCTATAAAATCACAAATGATATGAAGACATCCTGTAGATAAGAAACATCTATCGTTTCTTGTAGCAGAATAGCTAAAAGATCTTTGAACTGTTAGGCAGAAGATTTAAACAAATGAGGGGGAGTACTTTTCATACATAATCAGGTGCAAAAATCATTATTACTGGGAGTCTGAGTGCAAAAGCGTAAATAGGTGTAAAATATGATTAGGCAAATACTGGAGGCTAGAAGCAACTGTGACTATTGAACGTGATTGCCTGGATACAGCCCCTGCTTGGCTCCAGAAAATCCTGTTGTTGATGCCTGGGTGTAAAGAGCCTGTGAGCAGGGAAGTGTCACTGCTGTCCACTCTGCTCTGTCCTGTCCCACTGCACCAACCTCTGCTCAGACCTCCTGTAGAGGTGCTGATGTTCTCACGTGGCAGCTGGCATGCAAGAACCACACTCAGAGAGTCGTCAGGTATTTTCCTATGCAGCTGAATAACACAGAGCCCCCAGTGTTCATGGATTTAAAGCCAAGGTGACACACAGATTCTATGGAAAACCACCACGGTTATCTGAGTCTGGTTGCAGGATGTGGATCTAAAATGGTTACACCAGCTTCATCTTTGGTCCCTTTCCCTTCTCACCACTCCTGTGCCCCATTGCTCTGTTTCTGTCTTAAATTGCAAGCTCTTGGAGCAAAAAAGAAAACACAGGAATGAAGTTCCTGCCTGTCGCCCCAATGATAGCTGAGGCATCGGGATATCACTGTGATAAAGTCCAGGGGTTTGATGCAAAGTGACCGTGAGGCAGAGCTGCCTCTGCTGGACGTGCAGCGAGTGCAGCTCTCCCTGCCCCTCTGCAGGGCTGCAGGCCTGTCCCCTGCGGGCCCGGGGCCGTGGGGCTCCTCACACGGGAGTCCTGCCCCAGCCCTTCCCACAGCGCTGGGATAGGCAACCCTTCCCGCAGCGCTGGGATAGGGAGCTGCTCCTGCAGTGCCAGGCCAGGCTCTGCTCCTGTGTCGTAGTTGCACCTTTTGATGAGATGCGCAGAATTCCACGTGCTTGAGACCCTCAGCCCTCTGTCAGGCTGAGATGGTTCAACAGGTTCCAAACGTGCGGACGGGAACTCGCGAGCTGGCAGATGGCCGGGCAGCACAGCCACGTGTGCCGCGTTTCTTAAGATACCGGCCTAAAAATACATCATTGTAATAGATGTCATGAAGGAAGGCAGAGAGCAATGGGAAAACAGCAGGTTGGAAAGTCGGGAACAGACCATTGGATATACCTGACTGACTTCCTGTGGTCCCTTTAATTCTGTGGGCAGTGTCTTCTCTTTGTACATCTTTTTTGGAGTTGCCCGTTTTCACTGAATGGCTAATTCTGTCTCTTAGCACTGGCAAATGAGGATTTTCTCTGCCTTGGTCCAGCAGGATATATCATATCTAGATTTGTTGCTATCAACTGCCACTAGGGAATCAGTGAAATTAAAAGTTAGTTCATTTAATTATAGTAGATTAGCTTTAGGTTAGTGGAGACGGCTAGGCCTTTTTAAAACGAACCTTCTCATCATTCTCAAGGACAGTTTTTTTCCTGTCTAAACTTTCTTTGGATTTAATGGAAATTTTCTAACACTGAAAGTGCTTCTAAATGTTCTAGAGATGATATGTGGAGAAATAGATTAAAATAAGTTCCCACAGCTATTTTTTACTTTGGAATGGATTCTGTGCCCGGGATGTGGAGTCAGTGCATGAACACAGTGCATCATATATTTTTTGGTCTGCCTCCCTCAATTCCCTGGTAATATTAAGATGGATAAATTATTTTCCCTTCCTCTCCTCCTCTGTGTGGTTGCTGTGGCACAGCGGTTACAGCCGTGGGAGCATTTCAGCTGAGGAGAGCAATCCCCAGGGAGCAGCTTCTGTGGCTTCTGCTGCACCGGGTCTGTCTGTTAGACTGTGTTTTTGGGCAAAGTTGGTTGCTTCTGTGCAAAGCTGGTTGTAACTGTCCTTGTCTAAGCAAAATATAGTTACAAGGAATGGAAATTAGGAAAATTTCTTGTGCTAACAATAATGTGATTATCCTCCTATACCTACTTAGAGACACTTAATTAATATCTTTAGATTTTTAGTAGCAACAGATTAATTAAAGCAATCACCTCTCCCTTTTTAATCTTAGGAAACTGCCTTTCCCCATGGGATAGGGTATTATGAAAAGCGTTAACTACAGCACATCAGGACGCTGGCATGTGCAGTAAATAAGCAGGAGGTTTCTCCTTGCTCAGTCGTTCACCATTCGTGAAGGTGAGGAGCGGGGAAGGAGGCTGGCGAGGCTCCTGCGCGACCGCCCACGCAGCCCATGTATCCACCACGCCGCTCCCCTGCCCGCGCTGGGCCTGGGTACGTTGCAGACCAGTTTCTTCCCTGTTTTAATTCTCAATGAATCTGTCTGCCCGATGCCTTCCCAGCCCATCTGTCTCCACGGGCTGCCCCGTGGAGCGCCTCCAAAACGGCGTCAGGAACCCAGGTTCCCATCGGAATCTCATTAGACAGTTAGTGCTACATCCCCACAGGCTTAGTGCTGCATCCCCAGATTTTAGACAATCAGGAACGTTGCCCAGGAAAAGTTCACTCTTCTTTCAGGCCTATTTTCATGAGACACCGTCTTGTACCCACAGTTCATTTCCCTTCCCAGTACTATGCCGGCTTTAGTGTCCAGGCAGATTTTCACAGTGGTTTGGGATGTGCAAGCAGGTTCTTCGAGACACCGACTTCAGGGTTGCATAAGATACTTTTGCATTAGTTAGCTAACAGAACTTACATGGTGAAAGTGTGCAGTAAAATATAAGTTTCTATTTTCAGAGTGTTTGGGGATGGGATTTGCAAGACATTTGCATGGATGTCATAACTTTGCCTGTATTTTGCAAGATAATTTACACAGTTTGTGATAATTTCGATGAGATTCTCTTCAGATCTATCAGACAGCATTGCTATTTATAAAGCTATTGTGAGGTAAATCAGATGCTTATCATATTAACTGCAGCGTAGTAAAGAGTATTATACAAGAGCAGCAAACTGTGTGTACCAGCTCATACATGCTAGAAATACTGAACTGCAAAGCACTAAGAGAACAGTAGATAAAGAGAATCAAAGGGCTTCTATATGTTTTTTTTTCTTCCTCTTGATATTTAATGAAAGCAACATTAGCATCAAGCATTATGCTGGTGCTATTTAACTTTTTCCTTAGTGAGTTCATACTTCTTTATTAATTACAGAGTTCAATTCAAAGGGCGACTGTTAAGCACACTAATAACTTAAGCATACACTTCACTTAGAGTTGAACATCTAAAAATCTCCTGCTGTAGGATTACATCCTCTGTCGACAGCCCACTTTGATATCTTCAGCTTCTGGAAACAAAGGCTGGTCGGCTAAATTGACTCTTTTATTCCTCCCTGAGGGAACTCAGCAAGAAAGAGAACGAGCGCTGTTAGCATTTAGCCTGTGAAGCTTTTAATATAATATTTTGATTCCCTGAGAAATTTCAGTCAGGCAAATATGATTCAGACAGGGGGTTAATTATCTAGAGGTGGAATTAATGCACTGGAGTGTTGTGTTAGCAGCAGATAAGGATGGTACCATCAGGTGTGGAGAAGCTCTGCGTAATTGGGAGAGTGCAGCAGGTCAGCAGATGTTGGGGCAGATAC
Organism: Crypturellus tataupa; assembly: GCA_034781795.1. NCBI lineage: Eukaryota > Metazoa > Chordata > Aves > Tinamiformes > Tinamidae > Crypturellus > Crypturellus tataupa. Next base: position 6,304,751 of record JAWLRI010000115.1, read on the forward strand.
TGATTTATCAGAGCTCAGAAGAGGAAATTAAGAAATTCTGTTGAAGTTTGGGAATTGAGAAAGCGGGAGGTTGCGGTGCCGTATCGCAGCTTACGCGCTGAATTGCAGTCACGTTATCAGCCCCATTGCAGTCGCGCGTGCCCCCGCGCTGCGTCCCCAGCCGCGCCGGGGCCAGGCCGTGGAGAGAGCACCCAGCAGGAGCTGCTGGTGTGAAAACACCCAGCAAGAGCTGCAAGTGCAGCAGCAGCTGCTCCAACCGTCCTGGCAGGATGATCCTCTGCAGGGCTCAGGGAGGGGAATCGGGAAGGGACACAAGGGGCTAGTAATAAAATACAGGGTTTTGAAAAGATGTCTTTAAAAAGTTATTATGCAGGATGAAGAGAGAGGTATGTACTTTTAAATTAGCAATCAATGAGGTGAATTATTTCCTGTACAACCTTTTAGGCTCTGCCTAGAATTTTAAGTTCCTAGTCAATTAAGTGTATTCAGGCAACAAAAAAGTTTAGTTTGACTTATCTTTATATATATATATATATATATATATATCTTCATAGATAAATAAATTCATGGCACAAAATAAAAGAGAGAGTTTGTCAAGAGTTTCTTTAAGGTTAAGTTATGACAGTGTTACCGAGCTTGGAGAGTGCTTTAATTTATAGCTACCCTCCAAGCTGGGGGGCTGGGGCTTAGAGATATCACACCGTGCACATTTGGGATGGCAGGAGACTGATGTGTTAGGGAGGGAGGGAAGAAGGGATGAGAAAAAATGAGGTAAATGTTTTTGGTTTTAATGGGGAGCTTGTGGCAGTTGAATTTGTTAAACATTTGGAGAGGCGCTGCATGGACAGCAAGGATATCTGTCTTCTTGGTGTAAGTGAAATCAGGAATGAACATAATGCGGTATATTAATTCTGCTTTTCATTAAGGATAGTATATCACAGGAGCATGTATCTTTGCGGCAGAAAAAAATTATATATGTGTCTTGTATCCACAGGAGTCGTCTTTGTCTCTTTTATTAGGCAGAGCTGTACTCTTCCAAGGCTCAATTTTTCTGACCGTCAGGGAGAAAGTTTGAAATACTTTCCTCATCTTTTCTTCCTCTCACTTCAGGCCATTAGTGCAAGTTTTGCAGATAGCAGGAAAAATAGCTTCTTCAGAGACGGCGCTTTGTATCAACAGGCTTAAGGGGAAACAAGCTGCTGGAGGCAGAAGGCAGGCGTTAGCAGAGAACAGTTTTGAAATCAGAAAGCAGCGTGTGCTTGCCTGGAACAGCTGTTATGGAAGAGCTGAGCAGGGCTGCCAGAAAGAGCCATGTGCTGATGTTCTTCTTTCACATCATTCATAAGAATCAGGTTTTCTATACACTTCTTACCTAAACAGGTACAATGTGAGAGTAGAACCTTTCTAAAACTTGGTTGTATCCCAAAGAGTTTCACTTAAGCTCTGAGTTCATCCAGTGTGGGAATGTGGACAAAGCTTGATACCTTCTTAATGACTTATCACAGAAGTTTTTAAATTTCAGTTTCTGTGAAAAAGAAGACAAACGCCAAATGCAATAAATCCACTAGCATGACTCAAATGTAATAGGGGAGAGAATTTACTCCAGTGTTCCTCATATTCCCAAATTCATTATAATATTACGTTATTCAATCCTACTTTACTAGATAAATACAAAAAAACAATTTATGGTGTTTATGGTGACAGATACTTTGCTGTTTTTAGTATGTGTGCGCATTGACTTGGAATGACTGGTTGTACAAATGTGCTTATTGTGCAGCACTAGATTATTTATTTATGGTAATGACATACAAAATGATTTTATGAATGAAGGTTGCACACCTGAAGTTTCTTTTGGCCTCTTTAAAAGTCCTGGACTCTTGTACATGGCCATGGTATATCTAAACTACATATGCGAAGCACAAATTCAGGGTTCCTAGAAGAGCAACCTCAGTTCACTCTATCGACCTAGCTGCTGCAGAGCAAAGCATGCCCAATCTGCCCTTCCACAGTCAGGCATCTGTTGGGAAAGCAGCATTAGATGGACATAATTTCAAGTTTGACTTTGTATTGCCTTGGTTTTGCTCTTCTTGTCACACTCCTATTGTTAATTTACTGTAAGTAGTAATGTAATTTCTTCCCTCAACCCTGGATTGTCTGTTTAGCTTTTCTGTGTTTAGCAGAGGCCCTTTAATCCATAGTATTGACGCAGAAGTCCATCACTAGAGCAGCAATACAGAGAACCTGCTCTGGTTTTGGTCTCTACAGAATTCTGCTGAGCTACATGTGATTATTCATGTGGGAATTGCAGACCTTGGCTATCAGGCTGTTGAAACATGAATGAAATTTCCCGGTGTTATGGGATTCTCTTTTTTATAAGCAGGTTGACCCTTCCACATTGTTACTGTAACTAGTTAAATGACTATGAAGACAGCGTTTTTAATTTATCCATATGCAAATGGGTGTCACGGTTAGTGTAGCTCTCTGTTAAGCACTGGTCAGAATTCAGGTCTTCTGGGGATATTTCAAAAATCTTGAGCTATGAACATAGCTTCAGAGCTGTGTTCTGAAGACCTTCTAAACAAAATCTGTTGACATCAACGAGAAACTTTTCACAAGGTTTTACTTAATTGCCTCTGATATTTACTTGATGCATGAATGCAATATAGTGATTGTGGATTTGAGAGAGCTTGGGATTTTGGATATCAGTGCAGAACTTGGCAGAGTCTCCTGGTAACCAGCCCTTGGTGCCGTAGATCTGATGTCACACTTTTCCACATTGCACGTGGAGTGGACTTGCTTTACAAGGCCAGAAATGGGTGACCATTACTCAGGAGAACATTACTTTGGCCAAGCAGCAATTCTGCGGCTAATAAAAAATACAGCTGTGCAATTGCAAATCTTCTCTTCAGCCGGGTTTTTAAACCATTTCATGCAGGGAAATTTGTTTTAAAATGATAAAAAAGTAAATGAATCATCACGAAGTGACTCATTTTAGAAGATACCGCAAAGTGGTTGTCATGAGCAATTCATCTGAATCACTGTAATACTTCTTGTCAGGAAGGAAAGGCCGTCGCTTTCCCTAAACTGATGCAGAATGGTAGCTGTGCCATTAGAGAGCTCTTAAAGTGATCAGAATAACCTGACCTAGGTTTTATTTCTGATCTCAGACTAATGAATGATTTTACATTAGCTGCAGCCAAACGTTAAATGAAGTTTCTGAATGTGAAGTTCAAGCTTTTGGTTACTGCTGCAGCAGGATGCACTCTTAGTTTCAGTAAATGTGTCTATATGCTTTACCATACAATTTCTAATGACTCTGTCACATAGTATTTTTTTGTGTCTTGCATTACGCAGTGAAGGAAGAAAAATTCATTTCTTCCTGCCGCCTTCCTTCGAATGCAGCAGTAGGATATTTTAATGCCAACTAGTCAAACTCTGGACGGGATATGTGCTTTTTGTCTTCCCCCTGAAGATCTGCGTGACTGTCTTGGGCAAAGCTGCGTTTGGGAAGCGCCGTAGCCCCAGGGAGCCTCCTTCGGCTGCGGGTATCGCAGGGCAGCGCCATGCAGGTACCTCAGCCCCTGCCCGGGCTGCCCCAAGGCGGCCGTGGCCTCCGGGTGGCGTCAGGGCCGCCGCGCAGGGACCCGCTGAAGGCGGAGCGCTTCAGGTGACGCTTCCTCTGAGAGTCAGCTCTAGGCAAGTCCTGGGGTGTTTTAGTTTCAATAATTAAACGTGGTCAGGCACGAGCAGGACGGGGGCAGGGGGCCGGCACCTCCGCTCGCGGCCCCGCGGCCTCGCGCCTTGGGGCGAGCTGCGAGCAGAGCACAGACACAACTGCCGGGCAGGTCGCTGGCTGCCCCTTCCCTCCCGCTCACCTTAGCGGTAACGTTAGCATGTTTAGAAATCAGGAAATGTTTGGGAGGTGACAAATTTTCTCTTGCAAAGTCCCTGATGAGTTGACCAAATGTTGCTCCCAGCATCAGCCCTTCTTCGCCTGCCTCTTCTAAAGTGTAAGCGTGTGTCTCTGGTGGTAGGGCTGACTTTCCAGAGTTTATCACGCACATTTGAATTGATCCCTCCGAGTTTGTTTGATGCTGGCAGCTGCTCAGTTTTCAGATCTACCTCTGACAGTTAATTTAGTGATCACTGTCTTTTGCTGCATGCATAGACCTGGCTACCAGGTATTCTGAATCCTTTCTTTCTGCTGCTTTAATTCCTCTATTATTCCTTTATTCCTATTATTCCTCTTCCTTTATTAGACATTGTATTTGAAGCTGCTTTTCCTCCTTTCCTGCCAGCCATGGTTTGCCTTCCCTCCGTCACTGCCTTCCTCTCCCTGGCAGACGGCGGCCGTGGGGCTACTTCTGGGCCCCGCCATGTGCCAGGCTTAACCCCACTTCCCAACAGCCTTCCCCTCCGCTCTGCCCTGCCCTGCCCTGGGAGGCCCAGGAGGGGCTGGAAATCCCTGGTGCGCAGCACACACCTGGACCCAAGTACAGAAAGGACTCGCGAGGAAGAGCTATATATTCCCGGCTTGTTTGCCATTAAACAGGGTGGGCAGGGAATGGGGACTCTGTTATCTTTGCTTGTGCAGATCTTTATTTTATAAACAGCATTTTCTCAAAGGGGTAATAAAGAAGCGCAAACACAGAAGAAGGATTACCAAGCTCCTCTCAGAGCGAACCTTTGCCAAGAACAAGTTTATCAGGGCAGTGCATGTGCGGGGGGCTTGGCATAGTGTTAATTTGTTGCTACCACCAAATTAACTGTGCTCTATTTTGTTTTCTTTCCAATTTTACATCCTTGATTACACATTCATAAAACTGTCCTTCCTTCCAAGCATAAATACAACTGCTTTGAAAATATAATTGTGTGTGTTTATCAAGCACCTAATTTGTTTTACTTGCCAGCTACTAATTACATAGGAAATATAGATGAATTGCAGGTCATACATTCCATTTGAAACAATAACAGAAAAAGTTTCCACACCCCAAAATTGAATTTAAGTTCCAGCATGGGACACAACATGTAACAGTCTCCAACAGTACTCGTCAAAGAAAACAAACATTTGGGCTCGCAGCACATTTAAATTTGTCAAAACATACTGAGTGATAAGTGTGCATTCTGCTTAAGTGAATTGTTTTGGTAGCCTAGAGAGCTTTCCCTCTCTTTGGTTCATACATAATCTGAGTCTATCACTGCTAGAAGTTGTTTGTAGTGTAGCAGAGAAAATGAAATGCAAAACAGACTGAGAACACGGTAGGATTTCGTTTTATCCACCATGTCGTTCATTTTATGTCTCATCCATTTTCTGAAAGAGATATGTAAATTCTCTGTTGCTTCCGAGTTGGATTATTGTACCATCTCAATCCATTCAAAGTAATAAAATGAGATTTAATAGACTATGTTAGTTAATTGTTTAGGAAATATGGAGTTTTAATCACTGTGACAACCACAGATCTGGGAGTAAAGAGCAGAATGTCTTTTGCATATATAACAACTCTTGCAGAAATCTGGTATTAGCCAGCAAATTGCAACTTTCACACCGGTCTTAAAATTACTGTTCAGAATTTATTTAGCATTGAGCAAACAGTAACTAATTAAGCTGCATAAGACATTTGCAAGGTAGGTCTATTAACATAGTACAATGCTGGTTATTTGGAATTTCACCAGAGTGAAGGAAAAGCGGTGATTTTTGAAAAGGAACCTGATTTTAACAGAACATGTTACGAAAAAAAGTCAAATTTTCTGCAGGCAAAGAGCTTTATTTTTTACTTGTATCACACCTCTGTGGCATGAACTGGGCTGAGGTCATTATTACTGTTGGTAATTTTTTGCTGTAGATTATTTCAAACATAGGTGGTGGGATTATCTAGAAATACTTGGAAGCCACCAAAATATAAGGGGAAAATATGAGATTTCCCTCTTAGTTAGCTATGGCCTAATATTGCTGTCTTTATTAGAAAAGCATATTGACTTCTCTTCTTTGCAAACTTGCCCCATAGCATGTGATGGCTGGAAATACCAACCATGGAGAAGGACAGTCCTCAGAGATAAGAGTGCAAGTGGCTTTAGCAGATGAATACCATATACTGCCATTGTGTATGGATGTGTTTGAATCAGTAATTTTGCTGGACCATGGACTCAAATTAGGTTTGGTATGGTAGGCTTTGGCCTTGGCTGAAAGCATTGAAGCAAACTCTTCATTTCAGTGCAGTGCAGTGCAGTACATTAGCTGAGCAGGACTTCTGCTCAGATAATGTAATAGTTTCTCCACAGAGTTTTCCTTTTCCTATTCAAATTAACTGCAGATTGTGATGCTTCTCACTTGCTTCTGCTTGTTATTCCTTTCTTTCTCATCCTTTTCTATTTTTCATGATTTTTTTATTTGTAGAGTCAGTTGTAGAAAATGTCATTTTTCTGTTACAGACCAGAAGAGCTGGTCTGCAAAAATCACAGTTTTTGTTTTTGTTTGCAGACAGGATATCTGTTACTAATAATCAGGAAAGGTGAAAAATGTGAAAAAGGAGTATACCTGGAAATAAACCCACTATCTAGATCTAAGAGTAATGTAGTATTGCAGTGGCAAAAATGGGGAAATCAAATGTTCTCTTCCATACATGGAGAATTGCATTTCATTAATAAAATACATGCTGCTACATAGGCTTTTAGCACATTTTGTCTGTAAACGCAACAGAACAGTTGGTCTAATTAAAATGTAATAAGCTGTTATAAATAAGAATGGGATAAGCAGAAAGGTATTGGCTCTCTCTAGCCATGGAATATTTAAATATAGAGAGCAGCAGTCAAAGTGTGTGGGTTTTTTGTTTTGTTTTTTTTTACAAATAGGACTCACTGAATATGTGTAAAACAGAATATTTTTTGTTTCCTTCATTTTCTGCTTGAGTTAAGAAAATACAACTTTAATTACTGATCTCTGTGATTGCAGGGACTTCAAGGGAGTCATTTGGGGCTTGGGGTAAGGCTACTGCACTCACCCAGCTCTGCAAATGAAAGCAGAGTTTGGCCTGGATTGTCAAATGCCGAACACATGCAGCGATCTGCTGTACTGTGTGTTTTCTTTCCCTTTTTAATCTGGTAAAAAGGGAAATTAAGAATCACTCTGTGATTCTCCACAGGTGAGAGGAACCTCTGGAGCTTGTCCAGTCCAACCTCCGTGCTGAGGCAGGGTCGCATGTGTGGGCGGCTCTGAGTATCTGCAAGCCAGGCGGCTCCACAAGCCGCAACCCGCTCCAGTGCTCAACCACCCTCACAGTAAAGCAGCTTTTCCTCATGTCCACATGCACCTTCCTGTGTTTTTGCCCGTTGCCTCTTGTCTTATCACTGAGCACACTGTGAGGAGCCTGGTCCCATCCTCTCTGTACCCGCTCTTCAGTACTTAAGTCCTGATCCCCCCTCAGCCTTCCCTTTTCCAGGCCCAGCTCTCCCAGCCTTTCATCATGAGAGAGCCTCTTCACCATCCTTGTAGCTTGTTTGAGAAGCCAGTTTACGGACTGTATTTCCCAGCAGTTTGTGTTACACAAGATTTTAGTAACTATTTTGAGTGGTAGGAATGTCCTTGGTGCTATCAACTTAAATTTTGTCAAAGCCCAGCAGCATGCTGAAAGTGCATAATTAGAGTGTCGCAGTGGTGGCCTGCATGAAATGCTCATTCTCATGGCATTTCCAGTAAGACTCACAGAGAAGCTGGGTCAAAAGATTTAATTTTCCCCTGTTATTCATAAAAAGGCATTTTACATGTAATTCCATGTGTATAAACCTCAGTGCTGTTTATGAGCATTCTTATTTCGTGGTTTCAGATCAGGAAGGTTCTATGTCTTTTGTTTGTTTGGTTGGTTAGTTTTTTAATGTGATATTTTAGCCTTGAGGACTTGGTTAATTTGAGCATTTTAATTTTCAGGTAATTTTTGTATGCTAAAAGAAAAGACCAACAGAACCTGAGATGTCCTCAGTGGGCCTGTTAATGGTAAGGAGCCGGTAAAGGGAGATTTAAGTCATTTTGCAAAGCTGTAGGGCAGGGGGAAAAGCACCTGCAAGTCTGAAACAGAGTGAAGTATCTGACACCAAATTTGCTGGGTATTTTAATCCTGAAAAGAAAATCCTGGCATTTCTCACACCATGTCAGAGTGCAGACCTGGCAAGAGATCTTTGGGCTAGTTGTGGGCAGTTCGTCATGTTTCACAGATCATCAGGAAAAAGGAGTATCTGGAGCCCAAGCAGCATGTTGTAAGGTGCAAGGGAGAAAAAGGGAAATGATCTCTCCGTCCTCTAGGAGTCTGTGTTGGCTATAGGACATGGTATTTAAATAGCTGGGTTATCCCCACGCAAAGCTGCAGCTAACACGCAGAAAATGAAGTCAGGGCAGGACCAATGCTGTTATTGGAGGATAATATTGCACAACACTTCAGAACACAGATGGTGTAAAGAACATTTTAAAAGGTATTTCATCTTAGTTTAAAGGCAACATTCGAAGAAGTCCATCACCTTCAATGAAAATTAGCCTCATGAGGGCAAATCACTTTTTATTTCAGGCTGACTTTGTATGAATTCAGCTCCCAGGTTCTGGGTCTTGTTTTTCCTGTATCAACAACTTGGAAAAGCTGCCACCACAGCTATTGTATCCACCTGTGTGTACAGTGAGCAAGGTGCTGCTGAAGCTTCTCTTGAGGGCTGAATGCATTTAATGCCTTAAGCCCTGCACTGTAAGGCATGATTTTCAGCTAGTGAATCACTTTTGTGGCTCTCTTTCTAAACTACTCATCACTTTTTCACATCTTTCTTGAATTAGACTGGGAGCAATAGCCTAATAACCATTTCACTGTGCTGTGCTTAGAGCTGGCGCTGCCTTTTTTCTTCTTGGGTCATCGTCTTTTTAAACATTTGAGGATGGTGTTAGTCCCTTTTGCCATTGCAGACTATGGGGAAATCACCTCGAGGCAATTTTCTGTGATGCTCCCTACGCTTTTCTCTGTGCCTGTTTTTGATTGAAGACCATAACTGGCCTCCAAATGCGTTGCATGGCAAAGCACAGTATTAAATGTATTTTGTTTATGGCGGTAGCTATCAGGCCTATATCATCTATTAGTCTGCAAGATGTCTAGTCACTGCTGCCCTTTCTGCGTTGCCTTTGCCCTTTGAATATACAAACAAAGCTGGCAGTCCCAAGGCCCTTTGAAATTTCCCTGCTTTCTGAGACATGCTATAAGTAAACCTCCATGGATGTAGAGACAGCTCCAAGTCTCTGCTCAGTATGTGGACTTGCTAATTTGGAAACAGTGATAGCTCAGGCTGGCTCCTTCGTGTCTGCATGAAAACTCCCTTTTCTTGTTCCTTTCACAATGTCATCCATCAAATACAAATCAGTAACATTCATTCATTTTTTCTACACTGAATGCAAAAAAAAAAAATCTGTGACAAGTAATGGCTTGTTCTGCCTGATCTAGATTTTTTTCTCGTAGTTTTTCAAATTCTCTTGTATATTTAACTTACTGACCATCCATAATTTGTTGCCTGCTTTAACTTCCAGTTTGTATCACTAATGTTTTAGAATTGATAACATTTTCATTCCTACTTTCTTTCTTTCTTCACTTTATAAGTGGAAAGCCCAGATTGTGTTGTTACTCTCATATTTCCCCTTCCAGGAAATCCCACTGGCAATAGCAGAAGTGTTTTGAGCAGGCCTCTTGAATCCCACTTGTTTGACTGTGGATGTTGTGTCCTCAAAATTGCCTTATTTATGTGAATAATCTTCATTTTAAATGTTCTTATCAACCAAATATGTTTTGTCAGTATTTCCTTTAAACTTTATCAAATTGGTCTTTAATATTTTCCAAGTATCCTGATTACAAATAAATTTAAGCAAGCTATAAGTAGCGATTCTGAAGGCAGCTGTGGTCTGTACAGAGGCACTGAAGTCTGTCAGAGTCTGTCAGAATGAAATGTATCCGCAGGAACCCATGCTGGCTTCTAGACCTGCTTTATTAACACTCCTTCTCTGTTATATCTGGAAAAGCCAGGGAGATTTTGTTCCTAGCCATACGATAGAAGTGATGAAGGGAGCCAAAGACAAGGTACTTGTGGCATCCCAGGTTTGCTTCCCACATGCGGTTTGCAGGTGCTTCAGGAAGAGTTTGTTCCATTTTGAAGTGTGACTGATGCAGTGTAATCTGACGACAGTCTCAGATTTTATTTATTGCTGTTCTGCATGTTAGAATCAGTGGCCCTATGGCTGTGATTTGTCTCTGCTTGGGTAATAGCAAATTGTGTCCTTGATGTGCTTTTGGAGTACATGCCTTCCCCTCCTGTGACACGTCTGCAATACGTTATTTGCAGTTGCACAGGCAGGTGTGAGTTAGGAAATAAACTCAGAGTTTGACTGTCCTGCAACAGTCATCAGTAAGACATAAACTAATAGCTAACCCTTAATTAGCTAATAACTAATGTTATTTTGGTTTTATGGCTTACAGAGTTATTGGCGCTATCAACTATTACATGAGATAATAGGAACCTAAAGATAGGACCTGTCAAAAATAGTAACAGAACAAGTTTTTAGCTATTTTTACTAATTTTATGAATGTTAAGTACTAAAAGGTAAAAGTAAAAAAAGGTAAAAACTAAATAGAGAAATAAAAATTGACTCTGAATCTGAATTCCCTTAATAAGTGTATTTTCATTGCTTTTCAGTGGGATCTGGGAACCTAACTCCCCTCAGGCTCCCTGAAGATCTTAGCCTAAATCTGCACAAATACATGTTACATATGGAGAATTAGCTTGCAAACTGTTCATCTCATCCTTTTATTCCACTGAAATACCATTGGGACACTTAACATTTTATTCTGGATTTAGTGATATTAGCGATGTTTCAGCAGTAGTTCCCTTTTTACAGATAGGGAATCCATCTGAATTCTGAATTATTTCTGTTGCTAGGTTGAGGTTCTGCACTAGCTTTTCATTTTCACCTTCAAATGGTGTCTGTTGTCCTTAAAAAGAAACAAACAAATGAAAAAAAAACCACAAATCTTTGGGTAAAAAGAAGAAACTGAAATCAAAGGTAAATTCTACATAGCAGAAGTTGAGTCACTGACCCTCTGCTGTCAAGGAGCTGTTTCAGTGCGGCTGCGAAGCTGAGTCCTTCTGAAACGGGGCAAAAAGCAGCATTAGAGCCTGGGCTCTGTCTCCCAGGGCGGTGGTTACAGGTACATGAGCTGTCCCTGGTCAGCTGTGACCCAGCGGCGATGCTCGTATTGGCCTTGCTGGAGATGGTCAGACAAGGGCTGCGTGTTGCCGTATCACAGCACATTTCTGTTGTAACATATTCTGCCCTGTCTTCCACGTTGAAGCCTGTCTTGCTTGGGTAAGCAGATGCATAGATGACACTGGTGCCAGAGCATGCATTATGTACAGTGGAGCAAACTCCCCTCTTAACTGATCTTTTCTGCTCAGAAACACTGAGCATACAATTTTAATGTTGGTTTGCGGAAGTAGAAGCTATTTCATAGCTGCAAGAAAAATGTAAGCCAAGAGTTGACAGGTCAAGTAAAAGTGATGATTAGAAGAGCTGTAGGAAGAAAAAGGCTTCCTGAGTGATAGGAAAAGATGAGAAATTTTATAAACAACTCAAAGAGAAAGATGGGGATGTGATTCCCATCTCCTAAGTGTGTCCCTCAGGCAAGAGAACTGAGGAGGTGGCACAAGGAGAGGACAGGTGACCCCAGCCTGTTGGGCCTCTTGCTTGTGGTGGATGGACCGAGCACCCTGGGCTCTTGTGCTTCAGGACATCTTCCCTTTGCCTGGTCAGGGTCTGTGCCCACCCAGGCTTGTTCCTGCCAATGGGTGGTTTCAGTAAGGGGCAGCTCTCCATGCTCTGCTCTTCTAAAATAAATAAGTAAATAGATTTTTCATCTGGGTTTTCATTTTCATCTAGGCAGGACTGCTCAGTGAGGAGTTCATAGGATTTTGATATTAAAATTATTTCTGTTGAATACTGTGGTCTTTGATGCCCACTGTAATTTCCTGAAAGGTCCTTGGACTAAAATCTTTGCATGATTGATGCATTCAGTAAAACTTATCTCTAAAACTGCAAAATGCTTATATATAAAGCGTCGTGCCTGCTATATAACAAAAATCTAATTTAATTATTCTCTTGGTCAGACTGATTTTGAGTACATGCTAGAATCCCAGTTCTGCCAGAAGTGTGTGTGTTTTGGGAGTAGCTGAAGGATTAATCCCCCCTTGCCTTGGCTTCCCAGTGCCCCATCCAGTGCCTTAAGCGTAGTCGGGACCTTTTAAAACAAAACGAGAACGGGCAGTCGAGCAAGGGGAATGTCCGGCAGCAGCATGAACTCTAATTAGATATAGGTAATGCCTCCTGCGCAGTGATCTTTCTTGAGCAAACTGTCCCTTAACCATTTGCGGTAACGTGATTATTTCTACCTCAGATGCAATAAGCAGCACAGCGGGAGGCGAGGAGGTTGCAACCCGCGTACACAAACACAGGCCCTCGGGCTGCGTTATGGCGTTAGCAGTTGTATGTTGCGCACGAACGTGTTATGTGATTCACCTGCAGTTAGGGTATAACGGCACTTGGGTACTTGGCTGCACGTGGCAGCAAACCCTAGAAGGGCAGTGGTACTAACTCCTACCACCTGCCCCTCGGGAAGAGACCCCGCAGGCCATGGGCCCCAGGACGGGCTGTGTGGGGCAGCGGTGCTGGCAGGGCAACGCGCTGAGAGACCCTGTGGGCCGTGGGGCGCCCGGGTCCCAGGACAGGGCACACAGGCAGTGGTGCCGGCAGGGCAGCGCGCCGGGGGCTCCCCTGCGCCAGCCCAGCTGCTGCTTCGGGGGAAACCTCGTGCGAACACGAGGCGCCACTGCGAGACGAGGCAGTGAGGCTGCCACGTGCTCAGTTCTTCGAGTGTAAGGGGTTTTGCTCGGAAAGAGAGGTTTTCTGGTTTCTGGACAGCAGGCAAATTACTGCAGGACTCGGGCACCTTCTATTTCTCTCTTTCTTTCTGCTTGGCAGTGTTTCACCGCAAACTTGATCTCAGAGGATTAGCCGTTTGTTGTTAACCATCTCTTTCCATGGACGATGAGAACTTTTCAGAGGTGGGATCAGTGTGGCTCAGTGCAATTCAGAGGGGCTGCCCTTAACTTACTGCTTCACAGCCTCCGTGTCTCTTTTTCTCCTGTCTTTGGTAGAGTCTGTACTGAATGCAGTGGCAAAGGAGATGAAGGAAATATTTTGCTTCCTCTGTGGTTATTTTTCCCTCTGGTGTTGGCTTGCAACATTTGGGATTTTCCTTCTCAAATCTGCAATGAGTTTAGTTCATCTGAGAATGAAGTGGAAAATTCCCATGAAAAAACCTGCAGCTGAGAAATGAATTTGACACGGGAGAAGGGGCAAGAGCAGACGTGTCTAAGAAAAAGTTAATGTGAGAATATTGGGGCGAGGGGGAGAAGCTAAAGCAAATGCCATGGAAACAGGGCAGAAACTGCTATGGAAACAATCAGAAGATAATGGAAAAGCCAATTTTTTTCTCCAGTAATGGCCGCCACAGGACTTCTAGCAGGGAGGAAGATTTTCAGCGTGCCTTACTCAGCTCCGTATTGCTAAGCAACACCCTCAGCCCTCAACTGTTTTGACCGCGAATGGAAACACAACCGTGCCCTGCAGGAAGAGGGTGGTAGGTGACACAGATCCCATTAATATAGCAGCTATCCTGTGCGCTAGGGCAGACCTGCAAAGGAAGCAGGCCCCAGGCCTCCTGCTTGCGCTGCTGAAATGGAGCCTGGGTTGCAGCGCGGAGAAGCGGCTCCCTGCTCGCTCGGCCCAGCTCTGGTCCCCGGTGCGTGCTTGGGCACGTCCCTGTTTCCCCATCGCATCCCTGGGAGCGGGACCCGCACCTCCCCAGCAACACGCACCGTGCCCCGGAGGCGCTGGCACCCGCTGCCTCTAATAACGTTGCAGAGCTGGGCGACTGCAGCCTTTTTACCCTTAGAAATGAAAAATCTGATGGTGAGAAATTTAAACCAGGCAGGTCAATCATTTTGACAGAGAATGATAAAATCAGTGGCTTAGGGTCTTACTAGAAGCTTGCGGTGTCTCTTCCTACATATTGGCGAGGCCCAGCCTTGACTACAGAAATATTTGTGATAGCTGCACTGTTAAAAATCCTTGTGAAGACGACTGGGCAGGTGCTAGTTTCCATACAAATCAGGCTGAATCGAAGAACAGGCTTCTCTGCTGTTCTGTGGCATCTGTTCCTCATACAAAACTGAAAAACAGCCTGTCTCCTTCACTGTCTTATAAGCTTAGGAATATGTAGATTTTTCCCTTTTTATATCAGATTTTCTGAAACAAGCAAATCTGGAAGACTTAGATTTGCATGTGATTCTGCTTTATTTTCTACTTTTTTTTTTGATAGTTCTTATGAAAGTCTAAAATGGAGATAAAGAAGTTGCTGCCGCATGCCCTTCTGCCCTGTGTAAATAAATGACTGCATGTGGGGCAGGGAAGACAAGGGACTGCTCAGGGACTGCCTGGCTTCAGACACATCATGTTGTCACATTTTTATGCTTGACCTTCTGTGGAAGATTTTAGGGATTTGTCCTTAATTTTCTATGTTGCCTAATCTAGTTTTACGTCCTCTGTTACGTAGAGTTGATCTTTCATTAGATCCCTTTGGGGAAGCCAGTCCTCCAGCAATTAGTAGTGACTTTTTATTCAGCGTAATGCAGTCAGGGTAGAGCAAGAATGGGCTTAGTGTAATTCCTAATTATAGCTGTATTTTTTTCCTGTTGCAAAATCAACCTCTCCCTCATCAACCTTTAAAATCAACCTCTTCTGACAAGCTTGGCCTTTAAAATGCTTTAAAGTGAAATCCTGTAAAGAGAGGAAATCTAGCAGAAGACTCTCTTCTGACATAAGCCATGACATTTTTATTTATATTTAATTTTCTGCATCTTCTGCCAAGGATCCTGAATGCCTTGGTGATCAAACCCCAGTTAATCAGAATCTTGTGTTATATTGCTCATATAATTGGACACTCCCTCCCTTCATGAATATCAACAGCCTGGAAACATTCCGTTGGAAATACAAGAAACCTGAAATCCAGTGGGCTCTGATGGGCGTGCAATCCCCTCCTGCAGCACACACGGGGTCTGCCGGGCCTCCAGAGAGGCACATTCCTGACTTGTTACTCCATGGTTTCTGACTGTGTCCCCTGGGGAGGTTTCACCCCCCAAAAGGAACTCCTTGGCTTCTGTGGGGCAGAGCTTGTGCTTTCTGCTGCTCACAGAGCCTGCGCTGGACACCCAGCCCCGTGCGTAACAGGGAGGCCAGAGACCCTTCTGTGGCAAAACTACCTTGGCTTTGACTGTAGGAGAGCTCTGCCCCATCTCCAGATTTCTCACAGACACGTCCAAGCATGGATGTGTCTAATCTCTGTTTCCAGAACAAATGCTTTCCATAAATAATGTAATTAGCTAATCTTGTAAGAGTGTAATTCCTTCTGTGACCTTTAAAATGGCTATGAATTTAAACCCACCTTTTCTTATTCTTCATTTTGATTCTGTGATGAGAGCAAGCAGACACATTGCCCAGGTACGTCCCCACGAGCCACTGTGGCCGAGGGAGGTGGTGGCAGAGGAGCTGCCCTGGGACCTTCTGCTGCCAGAGGACTATCAGTGTGTGACTTCAAAATAAATTATCAAACTATGTTTCCTTAAATACAGCCTTAGTTAAAGGAGCACCTGAATGTTACTATTTGGCTGCCTTGCTATCATATGAAAAAGTGTTTGAAATTTTTCTGTCCAACTGTTTCTCAGTTTAGTGATACATTTCATGAATCTGTGCCAGTTTCAGTAAACAATTCTGATAGGAAAATCATGAAACACTTTATTTTTCATATTACCTTATTATACTTGTTTAAATAAAACTTGTTGAGGATTTTTGTGTTATCAAAACATTTTTGTCCTACAAGAATTTTCAAATTTCGAGCTCCTCGTTGTGTTGGATTACAACCATGTGACACTGAAATCCTGATCAATTCTTATCCGAGCATGACAGAGCTAACGAGTGCAGCATAGCCAGACTAGCAGGGAGAGCCCTCCAATTTTAATGACAGAAAAGGGCAGTGCAGGATTTTCAGTGTTTTGATCACTATGGCCTGCAAAGCTTGGACTGCAGTCCAGAATTACCCCCAGAAATCTAAAATGCACATTTGCCTTCTTACTGAAGGACTCTGCTTTTCTGGAGGATTGAGTGGTAGGTGCCCTGGCTACTTGTTCATTCAGCGGCCAACGGGCTGTTTGGACGATGTGGGAAATAGTGGGAAAATGCTGTGAAAACCCCAGTAATGTAGGTTCCTTGGCATGACTGCGGGAGTAAACTATGGTGTTTGTGA
This sequence comes from Crypturellus tataupa, assembly GCA_034781795.1. Taxonomy (NCBI): domain Eukaryota; kingdom Metazoa; phylum Chordata; class Aves; order Tinamiformes; family Tinamidae; genus Crypturellus; species Crypturellus tataupa. The sequence goes on from JAWLRI010000115.1 coordinate 6,321,175, forward strand.
AGTGTATTTGGTGACTTAGAGCAGGATTGCCGAGGAACAGTTTGTATAATGATAAAATTTCATGGCATGGATAGTGCAGTAAATAAAAATGATGGGCTTTCCAAGGGATACAGGTTAACTTTGTGGAGTTAAACGACACAAACATTGCTTTTGTGTGAAAAACTCGGCCAGAGCAGCAGCCATTCTCTACAAGCCACCGAAGGCTTGTGTTTATAAACTTTTAAATTATGCTATAGAAAGTTTTTTGAGTATACAAATATTTTATTTATTTTATTTATTTATTTATTTTGTTTAATTAATTTAATTAAATTTATTTTACTTATACTTTGGATAATTTCTATGATCTCATACAAAAAATACCAAACATCTGCTTATGCCATGTGATCATTGCACCAAAAATCTTCAATGGTACAGCTTGAGTGAAAGCCGTTTCTCAAAACTTTCTAGACATTTAGATCTATAGAAATATGGACCCCACGGAATTCCGTGGGCATGAGAAGTTTACGTAGCAGGCAGAGATGGGATGCTCGTTTGCTCTTCTTGTCGGTTAATCTTGAAGCTGGTCTCTTTGCTCTGTAAGGTGCTGTTGGCTTTTCTTCATCCTAAATATCTATTAAAAGATCATTATCATTGCAAAGCAGATGTTCATCATGGAAATACTTGCCATCTTTGTAACTTTTTTTAAATAGGCCCAACATTACAGGTGGGTCCTTCAGCTCAGGGGCCTGCCCACCACACACTTTGCCCAGACTACTAAGGCCTTTGGGAAGCACTGTCAGTGTGAGAACCCCTGAACGTGCTAGGTTCATACTCATATTGAAGGTGATTTTTTTTTTTAGTCTGAAAGTGACTCTGTAAATATAAAAAATATTACACTTCGTTCGCTTGAGTGTATCTCACGTACAGCCAAACTGGCGCTCAGCTGTAAACAGCTATATGTGTTCCCTTGATGTTCCCTCCGCAGAAGTCCAGGCAGATGGATGAGCTCCGTGCTGTGCCCTGAAGGTGAACCAGCACTGGGACGTGTCTCAGACCGTGGTGCAAAGTGACTGGATTTAAGAGCCCTCTGCAGAGACTGCCTCTCACCAACCCATATTCCCAGGTGGGGATTTGCAGTGGCTATTGTCAATGCAGCAGCCCTGCAGCACCTCTGTAGGTAATGTGCATACCCTGTAGTAACGTATTGCGCGGTTTGTGATGAGCATTATGCCTCTCAGAAAGTGAAGAGCCAGAGTGGTCATTGTGGCTTTGTATCCCTGAAGCAGAGCAGGAGATCATTATTAATTCAGCAGCAAAACAAGCAGCAAACACTTTCCTAAAGAATAGTTTTTGGTGTCAGATATAGTGACCTTTGAAAAGGCTGTCAGTACCATTTTTGGCAATGCTCCTTCGGATACTGCTGCACTTCTTGAGTTAGAGGGGCTTGCATTCCTTAGGGGCAGATTTAGTATTAAAGAAGGCAAGCCACAGAAAGCTTGTAGCATAATTATTGAATTAGCGTGCAAAACATGCATCACATATCTATAGGCAAGCCTGATTATGCATATTGCTGGTAAATCTACGGGGGTTGGCAGAGCCCGATGGGCTTTGTGAGTGTGGCGGTACTGGAGATACCGGCCCCACGGCCAGACAGGGCTCGGCTGGTGCTGGGGCGGGTGTCGTGCACGTGTCTGAGCTCTCCCTGCCACCTCTGCAGATTTCATCCCTCTACTTTGATCAGCAACTCTTGATGGAAAAAAAAATTGTTAGGAGAAAAATTATTTTAGCTTTTATTAAATAAATGAATTGGCTATATCTAAGTGTGAAGTACGGGTGAAAATTTTGCAGATCTGCACCTGGGGGCCTCTTCATGCTGGGTCTTTTCCAAAGAGTTTCTGGTGAAGATATTTGTTTCCTTTCTGGTATTTAATGGCCTGTGTTGAAGTTGCTGGTACTGGAAGCTAAAGAAGAAATTCTTGATCCCGTTTGGGTTCACAGTAATCCATGGCAGAGGGCCCAATAAGGCATTAACTCCCTGCCAGGACTCTCTGCTATCTAAATGGACTTATAACTTCACCTCATTCAAGAGGCAATAATATTTAGGAATGATTTTGCTAAATATTGCCCGAACTGGCAGTTTATTTTAGAGAAAGGGGATGGACAGAAGGACTTTGGAAGCAGCTGAGCAGGGCTGTTGGGATTACTGAGTTTCTGTAAGGCAAAGGAAGAACCGAACCTGTCACACGTGGTAGATTTTCCCAGCCATGTTAGATCATCTCTGACTAACCGTCTGCCTGGTTCAGGGCTCTGCCGGCCTGGCCTTTTGGCAGTCCCTGTAACAGAAAGCGCGACTTCCTCAAGGAGGAGCAAATGAATCTGCAGATACATTTATGTTCCAGGGAAGTGATTTGTCTGCATCATCTCCGAAAGACAGAGACCCCAGGGACCAAGCCCACTCTGGGTAGAAAAATGGAGCCCAAGTCCGTGAGGGAAGGCGCCTTGCAAACCTGGTTTGTAATCCCCGGCTGCCCGGCGTTCCTCAGGCAGGCCGTGCTCTTGTGCTGCAGGACACATGTGTGTGACTGCGGTGATGGGACGGCCACCAGGCACCCTGAGGGTCACCCCTGCGGCCGCTCTGCCGGGCAGCCCGGGGCTGGCGAACCCCGGGGACACGTGTTTGCTCTGGCTGGGGGAGGAAGCGCAGCAGAGGCGCGAGGCTCAACAGCCTCCGGCCCTTCTGCTTTTCAGGGAAGCAGCTGAGTTATTCCTGGCAGAGGGAGGAATTCCAGACATAGCAGCTCCGAGAGTGGCTTCTCTCCTGTGAAGGGCCCATGAAGGGGAAGCAGTCCTGGTCGGAGGAGTAGCTGACATGCTGTGCTTTCCGTCATGGAGCAGAGAGCAAGGACAAAGACCAGGCTGAATCTCTTCTCCAAGGGCAAAAAATCCCGATGTTGACTCTCTCAATTAGGCTGCTTTACAAGACATTGCTCAATTCTTATAAAAATACCTGTGTGTAACTGTAATAGCAAACATCATGGCACATCACAGCCATTGCCTCAAGTGTAGCTGGCACTACTTCAGGGAGGAGAGTAATGTAGATGAAATAAGGTCTTGTTTATAAAATTTCATTTAGATATCTTTCATAGATACCAAGCATCAGAAAGGTTTGTTTGTTTTAATGAATTTGGCAAGTCACATCTGTGTTTTGCTAGGTGCTGTGACTTTGCTCAGATGGCATTTGACATCACAGCGAACGTGCCTGGTGGGGGAGAGGAGTAAATCTGTGGCCAAAGCCCGTCGCGTTTGCGTGCGGAGCTGGAGGCTGCTCTGCCGCTTTATGCACGAGCTCAGCAGTAGCAGCTGCAGCTTCTTTGTAGGAATATTTGCTCTGATATTATGGGGATAGCAAGTTGGGAAGAACAAGGAGTTCATATTTGGCTAGGATTTATCAGAGTCTATTACGGGCAGAATGATGTGTGTTAAATAGACTCAACTTGCTAGTATAATTTTGTCCCTCTAGAAAGAGAAAGGAGTCTATTTAATCCTTGCATACATGGCCATTGCTCCATCTTCCTATACCACGTGGAAGAAAGCAGCTCAGATAATACATGTTTGCGTTAGGATTTAATTTAAATTCTTCCATTGGTTGCAGGCAACGGGCTTTTGGTGAGCTGCAGTGGTTTGCAGTTGCAGCTTTTCTGTAACACACCATGTATTTTGGGTTAATTATAGCCAGAGCTGTACTATTTCCTTGTGGATTTACGGAGCTAGGGAAAGCTCTGGTGAGAATTTTCCTTGGGGCGGGGGGGGAGGAAACTAACTGTTTTCCAGGAGCGGAAACTGAAATTCTGCTCCAAGAGTTTCTGCCCAGTCTTCAAAATAAAAAAGACCTTCAGACTTTTAAAACTCTGCTGAGAAGGAAATCTCTGAGCTCGGGTAGCCTGTTTCCCTGGGAGGCAGTAGGGTCCCAGTCCCTTAAAACGCCACCGTGCTGCCATTTTATTTATTATTAATTCAGTGAATGTATCAAATAGCTAGAGGCACCCATCTGTTATTTTGAGGGCTGTCCCATCAATTAGAGCCCCCAGCAACCCGAATGCGGCCCCTGAGCACACTCGCCTCGTCCACGGCCTCTCTGGCAGTGAGGGAAATAAAAATAAAAGCTGACGTATGAGATACACACACAAGCAGCTATTTTGGGTCTGTCCTCTGGGTTGCATGGTGATGTTTTACCTTCTCCTTTCTCTAGGGGAGGCAAGAAACAACTGGCAAGTGCCTGAAAGGGCACGCAGTGAGATGAAGCTTCTGATGGGCCCATAAAGGTTTTATCACCTGTGAGTGCAGTGGGTTTTGTGCCGCATTCCTGCACGCGGTACCTGGGCACAGGGCTTGGACCTGCCCCAGCTGCTCTGCCCGGTTCTCCTGGTGGCACTGCTGCCCTAAAGCTCTGGTTCTGACAAGGAGGAAGGGGCCAAAGCTGCATCTTTCACTTACAGGTACATTCCGCTAAGTCACCTCCCTCCCCTCAGCTCATTGCCATGCAAGTGCCCACAGTGAGATATTTTCATTAAGTTCTAAATAATTTGTCCAGATTTTAGTCTTACTGAGCTCATTGCTGAAATGCATGAGCCACAAACAAGGATACAATTTAATGGGTGTTTTCTGTGATATTCACACTTACTTAAAATTGTGTTTGTGATTATCCTTGCCTCTCTAATCTTTGCCTAAAGAAACAGGTTTGCAAATACGCATAGTCTAGCTAATATCTTGATTTAAGCCTGAAAACCTCTCCTGGGGCAAATCTTTTCAAGTTACCCCAAATCATGTGCCCTATCTCGTTATTTATGACAACAAGCAGGACGATGCTCCGCACAAAACTGCAGGACCAGTACAACTGCCTCTTCCGAGCGTTTGCTGCGTGTATCCTGAGGCATTAGAGAAGTCCAGTGGATCAAGGAAAAGCTACTGCTCTGCAGACATCTGGTAAATGCACAGATTGGTTCTAAATGTCCTCCAGCAATGGAATTCTGCTATAGATAAAGAAATAACTAGTGCTGCGAAAGCATCTGCTAATTTTTGTCATCACTGGGGACTCTGCAGTATGGAGGAAATGTAGTCTCTTCAGTTGAAATTACCTGTGTTGCTGTGTAACTAGAACCAGCTGCGGCAGACAGGGTAAAGGTAAAATTGTTTCAAATTGAGAGAGTTGTAAAAAATACTCAGCTAATCTTGCTTATTTTGTGAACAGGTGGGAGGTGTCTGCCTGGCTGTGTTCTCTGTTGGTGGCCCCAGAAGATCTGGGATTCGGTCTCCTCTCCCTGTCAGCTGTTCAGGTCTAAAGGAGTTCAGGACCCCCAGCGCTGCAGCCTGGGGCTGGGTCGGCTGGAGCAACATCCCCAAACACCCCCGTTCTCATCTTTAGAGGAAGATGAGGAAGGAGGCTTTAGAAGAGCGGGGTGGCAGGGGATGGGGAAACTGCTCCAGAGGCTCCGAGCACCTGGGGGAGCTCGCAGCTCTGCAGACGGGAGCTGTGGCAGGTTGGGGACTGCTGCTCTGTGCTTGGAGCACCCTTTCCCCAGATGTGTCATTCTCTCAAGTATATCCTCTGTAAGCTCTGATGTCTCCTTAGGTTCCTGCAGCAGCAGAAGGCAAAATACCTTGATGAATTACTACTGTGCATGGTAGGAAACATAAATGTGGGCAAGCAGGTCAGCTGCAGCAACTCTGCTTGAGTGCCCCTGCTGTGCGGGCTGCACATGATGCGCACCTGGGGCTCCCTGTGCACACCTGCATCTCGTTGGGTGCCCTTGGCCCGCTGTGTGCGGGTCCTTGTGCGCATCTGAGCTTCATTGTACCTGCTAAGCAGCCACACTGGTGCAGCTGCTCAAGAGCTCCTGCTCTTCACGTTGCCTTTTCTCTTCTGTCCTCCTGGGTGGAGGGAGTATGGAGCCTGTTGTGTCTCATGGTAGCATGAGTGGGGCTCCTTGGCTGAAAACAGCTGCTCTTGTTGGAGGATGTGCTGCATCTTTATGGAGGAACAATGAAATGTCTGGAGGGAGCAGAAAAGTTAAGGTTTGTGCTGCTTTGTGGGGGGATGCTCTGTGAATAATAATGTGTTTGCAAAAGACTTCAGGTTTTCAGTGGGGAGCTGCTTTTTTGTTTCCGAGGGAAGTCAGCTTTCAGCTAATATAGATTTATCCACTTTGGGATAAGAAATCCTGCCTTCTGCTCTGTGCTATTTTTCCTGAATGCCACGGGAGGTTTTATTTTTCCCTGACAGCCAGCTAAAGGGCACGTTTATTTGACAACTCCTTCATCAGTGGAAAAAGTAGAAGAGACATTAATCTGTGGCCATGTGTGGCATGGCTGTGCTGAGGAGCTCCAGCAAGCACTTTGGGAAGCAATAGCACAAACTTCTTAGACACTTGTGGGGTTAACTGGGAAGTCAAATTTCCCCCTGTCAATCTGAGCATATGGTAAGAGCTGCCTTTCAGGAACAAGGGTGGAGTGTTAGTGGGAGGCTTGGGAGAGGCTGGAGGAATAAAGGACGATGTAGAAGAAGGGTGGAAAGCTGGAAGCCTTGGATCACACGGGTTGGGTGGTTCCTGCAGGAGTAACAGCTTGGTTGGGGCTGCTCTTGGGCACCATCTAGCATGTTCAGCCTGGGCTTCTTGCTCGTGCTGTGGCATCATGCTGAGGTCTGAGCATCGTGCTGTGGCATCATGCTGAGGTCTGACTCGTGCTCTCCACACGCATAGGCCACTCCACTGAAGCTGCTGGGAGAATGGGCCCCTGCCCCATGCTGCTGTCTGTGACGTTCCTGATGGAGAACTTGGTGTCCCTGGCGGTGCCGTGGGGCCTGCGCTGGGTCCAGGGTGGTGGTGTCCGCCTGCCCTGCGTGCCGCCCCGAGGGACGGGGTGGGAGCGGGTGCCACGTGTCCGTAGGCTCTGTGCTGCGGTGGCAGTGGGAGGCTGCGTGCGGGGCACGAGCTGGCGCGAGGCAGGAGAGCGGCTGCTGCGTGGGTAGGGAGGGCTCCGCGCGCCTCACAGGGGCTCGAGGCTCCCCCTCTCCCTCTTTCCTCCCTGTTCTCTTCTCTTGCGCAGTCTGAGCAGCTGAAAACACGTTGGCCTGTGCAGATAAATCCTTTCCAGTGTGTTGTCTTCTCCTGACACTTTTAAATGTCAACTCTCTCCGAGCTGATGGATTAGTGAGACTTATTACAGGCTGTGTTCACTTAGTCCACGTTTGCAGGTCTGGCTTTATTAGCGGCACGGAAACACGTGTTAGTATTTCTGCGCAGTTCCCGGGCAGAGCACGGGGTGATGTCCCAGCTGTTGGAGGGAGGCAGCACCGACCTGCGCGGGGTGAGCGAGCGGGGCCCGTCCTGCCCTGGGGCAGCAGAACAGGCTGCTTCCCTGGGCCCAGCCCTGGGCATGGGGCACGCCAGCCTGCTGCATAGGTGGGCACTTGTGTGAGATGCAAGCGAGCCCCTAATTCAGTTTCCAGTAAAAGCTTTAGTGGAGATTTGTTAATTGTACCTGCATTTGAGATGCTTCATAAATGTGCTCTAATTTTAAAAAATAAAAAACAAGAATTATAGAATTCCTTCTGAAAGGGAAATCTGTGATAGCTGGAGTGAGGGGGAATGAGGCAAAATGATAAAGCCCTCTAGTGAAAGGCTTTTTTAATGGATTTCTTTGTCAAATTTATTTTCACACCAGGTATAAACTATATACTTTTAAGGATGATGGGCTTGTAAAATTCAATAAAGGTAGTATTTCTGGTATTCACAAGAAAGTAAAGAGAACGAGTTATGGGATTCTGCAAATAGAAGTGGAACAATCCTTTTAAATGCTTAATTTGATTGTATGGAATCTTTAAAATTTTGAAAGCTTATATTTCTAATATCCATGAGGTGGAAACTACCTTAATTTGTATTGCTAACTTAACACTGTAGAGTTGTCTTCCATTTATGTGTCCCCATTTACCTTATGTATTCATTTTTGGAAATAAAAAGACTTTTGGGCAGGGTGTGGGGAGGGGAACCCTGTGCTGGGGCCTGTCTTGTTGGTAAGAGTTGGTAAGAGACAAGTTTTCCTTGTCAGCTGGTGCAAAGAAGTTACACGTCTGCTGCTGATGGAGGAGCAGGAGAAGAATTCAGATTACGCTCCTGTGACTTTGAGATAACAGGAGCAAAATTGGGAAGTGTTTGTTTAGCTTCGGATGCGTGAGAAGAGGCAGCGCGAGGGGGGCGGGCGCCCTCGCAGCCGCGTTAGGGCTGCTCTCCGCTCTGCAGCTGCGGGTCAAAGGCAGAATGTTTGTGCTGGGGGCTGCAGCACTTGCTTTCTCTGCAGCAGTGCTAAAAATGAGTCTTTTTTGGGCTAATGCTGAACAATTTATTGCAATAAGGCACATTATTGCCTCTTAACTTGCTTCCTCTGCTCTACTTGAGACTTTTTTTGTGTTTTGCTGCTGTCAGTTTTAAAGAAATGATCTGTGTAGTTGCTTTAAAAGAGCAATTTAAATGCTTGTGTGTTTTGGGGTTTTTTGATTGTTTTGCTTTTGAAATCTCTCTTTACCTTGCAGCAGTTGATAACCAAAGCTATTGCAGCTGGCACCCAGTTTCTGTTGAGCAGTGCAGTGTGAGAGCGGGTGGGATCTGTGCAGGTGCAGGGCTTCTTGTGCCCCGTCTCTAGGGGAGGGTGTGCTACTTGGGTTGCTTCCGAGGCTCTGACCCTATGCGTGGTGCCCGTTAAACAGCTGTGCTTTGCATTGGTGTGGTAGAAAGGGCTAACAGGAAAAACTGTGTTCTCTTAAAAACCTGCAGTTTTCCACCTGCCAGGTGAAGCATTCCAGGGGCCATCTGGGCTGTGCCGGGGCCTGGCGCTTGCTGTGAGGGACAGGACGTGGTGCCGGGGCAGAAAAATCTTGAGTCCTTTGACACATGAGTCATTTTATCTGGCAAAATTGGTATGATTTCAGCACAAGGATGCCCTCTGCTTTAATTGAATCTCCCTGACCTGACTTCAAAGCCGTCACACTTTGTAGCAACTGAAGATAATTTCTGTGTAAAGATCCTCAAAAGTGAGATGAGGTGAAGATTGAACCCCCTGCTCTGCACAATGTGGAGTGGTGACTGGCAACTGCCAGCCACAAGTGTCAGATCTAAATCGTTCTTGGAAGAGTTGTCACCCTCACTCAAAGTTTCAGCTCGGTGACAAGGAAGTTAGAGAAGTGCCTACAAATGCCTGTCGCAACTTGATTGTGCCCAGGAAGAGGATAGAAGTTCAAAAACAGAATTTAAGAAATGCTAAAAATGTATGTTTTCTCTCCATGCAAATGTTAATGCTTAGCACTATGAGCCAAATTCATAGTGATTTTTTTCTCTTAATTTAACCTCACTAGGCTGAAAGAGACTTGCAGAGTAGGCATGTAAGCAACTAGGAGGAGTTTCAAACCATAGGGAGGTTAAAGAACTGGGACTGAGATTGTGTCCAGCCCCCCAACTCCCTCCGAGGAAGGCGGTTTCTTTGCCTGCCCCTGCGAGATACAAAAATGCTTGTGAAGAAAAGGTTAAGTCATTGGAGACTATCAGCGCTAGTAATAGGCTTCTTTCCTCCCCTTCCTTTTTCCTGTACCCCTCCCTACCCTCTTAGATCCTTACAGTGCTCCTTGGGAGCACAGATTTTATTTCGGAGTGCAATTTTGAACTTGGTGCTGAAACAAGGTGTCCTCGTGTTAATGACCCCCTGCCTAGATGGATGCGCTGTGTGCTCCACGTGGAGGTCTCGACTGGGACTTCACCTAAATGGTGATGTTCTTGCTCCTCTGAGCAGACACTGCAGCTGATGAATTTCCGTCAAGCCTAGTGTCTTGCTGCCTTTTAGTCAAAACTCAAAGTTTATGAACATCTAGGTTATGGCTGTATTGGGGAGGGAACTGAAACTGTGCCCTTACATTACTGTAGTAGCACTGGTAATAGCTTTCCTATAACTGTGACCTTTTTTAGCTTGTTTGCAGCTGGAGTTAATCTCCTGCCTTATCTTCAGAAGAACAGGAGAAGGCCCCAGCGAGGTGTCAGCAAGCTCCTCTAGGCAAAAAGGTCAGGTGCTCATGGAAAAACCCTGCCTGGTCTCTTCCTAACAGAGCTTAGCTTAAAGTAATGGCTCTGAAAGCTTTACTCATTAAATTAGAAAGAGAGGAAAATGTGGGGATAGGAAAGATGGATTGTACCTACTTTCTCATTTTTTATTTTCCTGCTGTACTCTTTCTGCATATGGGTAAAATAATTAGAGATGTCTTTGTGCAGTTTATCCCACTGCTCCTGCAAGCTACTAGGCAACACATCTTTCAAAGTGAAATTGAACCTGACACCTTTTCAGTAGGCCTGAGGGTAAACGGGGGCAGTTTGAGCAGGGGAGTTGGACTAGATGATCTCTAGAGGACCCTTCCAACCTCAACCATTCTGTGATTCTGTGACTATTAATTCAGTCTGTAAGAGTCTGGAAACCTTTGATATTGATACTGTGTTGCTGCAATTACTGCCCACAGGCCTGTGGCCATACTGAAATAAAAAGGCTTGCGTACTTTGCTTTCAAGTCAATCCCCTAGAGGCTCAATCAGTTTGATTTCTGAAACCTGGGCTTGGCAGTCAAGCTGAATAAATTCTTCTGGTGTCAAGTCAGGGCACACGGAGTTCAAAACCTGAGTTCAGTGTCGTGTTTTCCAAGCTGAGGTTGTTATACCAGAGCCTGATGTTTCAGAATCCAGGTTAAAAGAAAGAGAGCTTTCAAAGGGTATGAAAAGAGATGTGCAGGAGTAGAGCAGTGAAGGTGCTGCAAAGTCTCAGGAGCTGGTGTGCTGCGACTGCTCGTGTTGAGCTCGTGTTGGTCTAGCATCCTGCTGAAGAACTCGTACTAGGAAAGAGCTGACGCCTGTTTCAAATGCCACAGCAGCTTCCTCTCTCATCCTGTTGAGGACTGCTAGAAATGTCCCTGTTTACAGTTGGTGTTTTCCTGAGAAAAGGGATCCTTATTTTTTGCTCCTAGTCGCACTCCTAAATGATACCAGGAAGTGTCTGTCCTAAAATGGAAAGCAGTGTGTCCTTGGGAATGGAAAGAACTGTTCAAAACAATATGCTCCTCAGTAATATTCTTCTCCAAGACTTCCACTGAACCAGATATGGAGAGGAGGTGACTAAACAGGAGGAAGGAGTTCTACCATTTTATTAGTTTAAGATCATCTTTGTAGAAAATGGCAAGGCTACAGTAGTGTACCTGAAAGTGCTCTCTGAAAGACTTTCCGTTAAGAGGTTTTAACAATTCTTAGTAGTTTGAGAGTCTTGAATAAACAAGTCTGGTCAGTGTTCATGGAATTTGCTTAGTTTTTTTGAGGTATTTGTATGGTGGTGACACAATTCTGGCAGTTAAAGCAGACATGGTAAAGCAATGCCTTAAGTTTGTCTTGGGTGGATTTAGGAGCAGTTCTGAGAATGAAGGGCGCAATGACACCTCTCTGGAATACTGGCTGCTGTAAATAGTGCTTGTGCTTATGCATTGCTGTTTTTTGATTTTTCTCATTAATGCTCTTGGCGGAAATGTCTTTATCACCAGAGTATATTCTAAGTACATTCCAATGGGTCTCTACTAAAGAGGGTGACAGTCTTAAAGGTAATTGCATACCTGAGCATTTCTGGTTATCTGAGTCTTGTTAATGGTAGTAGAGAAGATGACACTCTTACTATCACAATTCAGGTGTTTTTATATTAAATCTAAGAAGAGTTGGTAAAAATCTATGCGTCAGTTCTTTCTAAGTTATTTGGAGCCAATTTTAAATAAAGGAGGAGTACTTTTATATTCTTAGGGCTAGTGAAAGAAACTTATAGGTTGGTGAATACCTTTTTATCTCATAGAATTAACCTGTATCTTGTAGCCTGCTAATTGCAGCAGGGAATCCTATTGGGTGAGTCTGGGGAAATGTAAATTGTTGCTGTACGTTAACTCTCCTCAGGGGCCAAACCTGAGCACGTCACTGAGTGGATACGATCAGCGTAAGCCCTTGCCCTGGCTCAGTGTCCTGGGAGTGTGTTGGAGGGGTCTGTGGGAGGCGAACGTGAGAAAGGGTGGCCACTGTTGCATGGTACTTGTAAACTCTTCAAGGTCTAAGAAGATTGTCCGTTTCCCTTAGCTGGTCCCATAGCAGGGCTCAGAGAAACAACCCTGCTGATGGTGAGGTTGAGAATACCTGGAAGTGCGAGTGGAATCTCGGAGCTTGTGGGCGAAGGAATCGCCTTGCCTTGGAGGTTATTCAAGTGACTGCGTTCGAATTATTTCCTTAGGATTGCTAGTACACACAGTGTTACTGCTTTTCAACGGCGGTGATGCGGGTACTAACAAGAGGCTCATGTGAAACACACCTTAACGGCAGTCGTGAGGTGGCCTTGATTTCCCTGACAGAATCTGGAAGATTAAAAAAATAAATTTTTCCAAGCGTGAGAAAATGTATCAAAGAAATGATTTCATTATGGGAACACAAACTTACATTTCATGCTACTGCTTTACAGTAATGAAATGAAAAGACATTTTCTTGTATAGCTAAATATTTGCTTTCTAAACAAACTGGATCCCATTCAATCTTGGTCCTCTTGCAATTCTCAATCTCTTGCTGATGCAGGTTGACTTTTTGCTCCAAAATTGAAAATTTAAAAATGCAACTGATCTTTGTGGATATAGATCTAAGTCAGAAGAAATGATAAGGTACTATGAAATAATAGCCTAGTTTACATGCACTTGTACATAAGAGATATAAGGTCAAAACTACATCTAAATTCAGTTTGAGAGGAGACAACAGATTGTTTCTTTTTTGTCCCCAGAGTAAAAAGATTTTAAGAAATACCCAAAGAAATAGCAGAAATACTTAAATGGAAGGTGGCGTGTTTGGGTTTCTTGGAGGAGGCAGCGAGAGGCCCTGTGCACCAAGTGCTGCCCGGTCTCTGTGCTGCGGCTGTTGCTGTGGCTCTGGCCCGGCTACTCAGACGGGCTGTGGGCTGGGGCTGCGCTGGTGCTCGTGCTGTCCGCGGCCTCTCGCCCCGGGGAGCTGGGCTCACCGAATCCTCAGCGTTTCTTGAGATGTGTCGTCTGTTCTGCGCCTGCAACTCCTCTCCTTGACCTTGATGACTTCTGGATGCCTAAGTGACTGCTGCCTCAGAGCTGATCAAGGTTTCTGCCGTCTGTTTTTTTTTCTGTGAGAATACACTCAATGTTGCTTGTTTCAAACGGTTCATTTTTCGGATGGTAAGTGGGAAATGAATAGCAATTTCTCTTTTGTAATATAATCCTAAATCTTGGACTTCTGTGTTGCCTTTTACAGGTTTTACTTCATATGGCTGTATCCTTCCTAGCACTAGGGCTGGATGGTCTAGGTGCCTGCATCATGGGAGGCCCCAAGGACTCCCTCGGGTGTTCGAGGAGCTTGGGGTGCCCTAGTGTGTTGCAGGAACCTGCAGACTCTAGTCTGTGGTGATGCAGTACCTCTAATTGTGGGAAAAGTGTCCTTCTCCTGCCTTTTCTAGCCCAGCTTCTAGGGCTGGAGTAGCTATGTAATGATTTTATAGCTGAGCTGCAGTGTTGCCTGGCAGACTCTGTGCACGCCATTCCGGCAGTGTTTTCCTCAGCGTGTCCTGCCTGTTCCTGAGTTGACGTGCGGCCAGTTCAGCAGAACTGACCTTATGGCCTGTGAAATATTATACTTGCAGCCCAGCAGCTCTGTTAAAGATTCCTGGTAGGTTTTACTAGGTAGAAATAAATTCATTAGGGGCAACAAATATGTCATTCAAACATGGCCTCTGGGAATTCGATATGAACAGAAATGACCATGATGGAGTGAATTTTCTTCACTTTTCTGTAAGTCTGAACTCTGAGAAACCAGCTTAGGAAGCCCTCATAAGCTCAGCCTTCTCCTAAGCCTGATTCTTCCTGCTGATCTTGGCCTCTTCCAGAAGCCATACAAGCTAATGGAAACGTTTCCTTGCTGGGCACAATGCTGAAGGAATCCTCAGTTGAGCTGAATTAAGATGTTTTCGCAAGGTGATAGTGAAATAGAAATGTGCTGAATCAATCATATAAGAGCTAATTAGATGTGATCCTTATTAAAATTATCTCCAATTACTACCTTTTTTCTGTTTTTTTTTTTTTTTTTTTTTTAATTAAAGTATTTACCTTCTGGCTTAAAGTAATTAAATCTGGGTTATACTTCTAAACTTGGGAGAAGAGAAAGTATCTGAGGGAAGATGCTGTAAAAATGAATGTGTTAAGCAGTTAAGGTCCCCACCAAGACTGGAGACCTCCTTTTAAGGCATTTTGTGTTCATGGAACCAAGTCCTTTCTGTGAAGGACTTCATAAGGAAAAGCTTGTGTGTGAGTATCCTAGTTTTATAGTGCTAACTACAGCAGTTGCTGTTTACAGCAGGTGTCCAAAATTCTGTTTATAAACTTAATCCTTAAAATAGTACACTTACAGAATTAATGCATGAGAAAATTCACATTGAATTTGTCAGTATGTGTAGTTTTATTGAAATCAATTACACTTTTTTCCCTGGATGATCTGTTTAGAGAGATGTTACAAACATACTCATTCAGAAGTACTATCTTGTGTTGTATGACTATGCAGGCTTTGATTTGGCATAATAATAGTGTCTCGCTTACAAAGGATGGTAATGCAATTCTTAGCACTTGCATAGCATCTAAGATCTCCCAAGCAAAGTAAAATCTTCAACTAATCCTTCTAAGCAATCCTGTGAGAATATTCCATGTTTGCGTTTTGCAATTGCGCAGAATGAGACTTCCCTGCGACTTGCCACGGGCTATGCAGCAAGCAAGCACTAGAGCAAGGATTCAAATTTGAAAGCTCCTGGCTCTCAATCCTACCCTCTACCCACTAGATATCACTATCTCCTCTAATCAAACCTGTGAAACTGCACTATCTTACACACCATCTGCTGAGCAGATTTCCTTAGGGAGCTTCAAAGCTTTTCCCTCGCAACAATTCAGGCTCTCCGAAAGCTGAATTAAAAAGTAGTAGTGAAACAAAATGGGTTCCTATCATTTATTCTTATGGTGTTTTAGTGTGGATGTTGGAATTAATTCATTATTGAGGAAAATGAAAGCCTGACATGGAACGCTTTTGTCTTGGTTAGGCATTTTTAGGATGAAAACGAAGGGGAGGAAACAGCTTAATTATTTCCATCTTCCAATCGCCTCTGTCATCTCCTTTTCATTCAGTGATTTGCCAGAACTTACCCATTGGCACAACAGTTATTTTTAGGTGTGTTGCTAAATTTCAACTAAAGCTTACTGGGGCATACAAATTAATTATTTAAGCACTGATTTGAAAATAATATATATCTGTCTGTGTGTCAGAAATGCATAAAATGTAGTAATTCTGGAAGCAGTAATTGCAGGCAGCAGTTTGTTGGAAGATAATTCAAGTTCAAGTGACATCAGGAAGCGCAAGCCATGAGCAGGCAGAAGCAGGCACTGAAATGCCTGTCCCCCCGGCACGCAGGGCTGCCCTCCTGCCAGCACCTCGCCCGCGGTGCTGCCAGCCTCGGAGAGCTCTGCCTGGCCCTGCAGCGCGAGGCTGCATGGTCGCAGTGCTGCTGGGGCTGCTCTCCTGAGGGGTGGCTCTTCCCGTTAGCTCGTGGCCAACACATGGGTGCTCAACCTGCCCCAGAGCCGAGCCTGCCGCCTCAGGAGAGTTTGCACACTGGCGTGCAGGAGCTTCCGTGTCCTTCCCTGCATGCCAAGTGAGGTGCGTTTCACGGACTGGGTGTTTCTTTCTCGCCTCTTCATGGCTCCGGTACCTTGTGTGAAGGTCCTTGTCCTACGTCTGCACACACGCCAGTGCACGTTGTCTCTTGGGAACGTCTTTGCACATGCTCTCGCAAGGGTTGTAATCTCTTTTGGCGGGAAACTGTCCTGTTGCTGTATCTAGCTCAAGAAGGACCAGGCCTGTGTTTGGAGCGCAAAGGGCTGTACCCTGTGGAGATTGCTACCTATGCAAGGTATCCCTTGGATTCAAGAAGTTTTGGTATTTTACATCTCTGTGGTGGAAAACTTGCTCAGAGTATACGAGATACCCAAATATCATCCAGTTTGAGGACTGTCAGTTGGTGACTGTTAGCATGTTGTAGATAGGCAAACAATTGATGTTCGGCAGATTCTGGGAGACGGGGCAGATGGTTTTCTAAAGGGGTTGGACGGCACATATGTGTGTCTGCTGCTGCTGTCAGTAACTGTTTTATGTGCCACGGAGTGGCCACAGATAAAATTTAACAACTAATGTTCACTTTTTTCCTAGGGTTTTCTCTTATGTCCAAAGAACTAAAATAAAACACTTACTCATCCAACCAGAATAATTTGGGAAGCCATCCTAATCGCAGCCCTAGAACACAGTCCCCTGAGAGATGTGAAATTGAGGCACTTCCTTGCTATCCTTTATATCTATGCCCGGAATCACAAGATGAGAGGGAAATAATTAGTGATCTTGTGATCTGGGACAAACACAGGTGCCTCTTCTGATAATTCTTTTTCTTCCTCTCTGGAGTGTTTTTGCTCTAAATAGCACAACTTTCCTTGGAAGGGGAAGAGTAATCAAAAAGAAGGCTGGGAGGGGAAAAGAAGCATCTCTATGGTGGGGCTCAGGGTGCTCTTCCCTGTGGTGTGTTCTGCATAGGGATTGCCATGTGGAATGGTGCTACCTTTTGACTAAAGGAAGCTGCCTTACAAGTGTGGTACAGAAAAATACAGAAATCAGTCACGTGTTTCTGGATCCCTTCTACATCCCCGTGAGGATGTGCCATGGCCGCAGTTGTTTGGAGGTCCCTGTGGCTGAGGCTGATATCTCGCTCTCATGGGGACTTCGTCTGTTTGTTGGGGAAGCCAGAAACTAAAGGGGTTGAGTGTAGTAATTTCAGGTATTTACAGAGCAAAATGCAATGAATTCAGCTAGCTAGAAATGATTTAGCTTCCTATTTTGTTAGTTAAATCCAATGTGCTTCGCGAAAGGCATTTAGAAGGCAAAGCTGGAGCTGTAACACCCTTTGCAGGAGCTCGGGTTTGCGCGTGGCTGATGATCTGGCGCCCGCGTAGCCTGGAGCGGGAGCAGCCCTGCCTTGCTGCAGGACCCTGCGGCCGCTGTCCTGGCTGCTGGTGTTGAAGCCTGCGGGAAGGGTCAGCGATGTAGTTGGGAGATGCTTCTGCAAGGTGCGTTACTGACAAATCGTTAGCCCTGCTAAGGTAGAATGGGAATCTCTTCTTTTTTTGTGGAGAAGGGAAGTTAAGATTGGAGTTTAAATTTGTCCCAAATTACACTGTGCAATTAAGATGGATGTTTCAATTCCTTTCTGTGCGTGTGTGGGAGATATTTCAACCAGTCTGTGAAAAACATTTAAACATGAAAATACTTTGCAGAACAATCCTTTGAAAACCATTTTAAATGTTATTTGGCAACCCTTCTTAGAATGCTGAAAGACCTGGAGGGAACCAGATATACATAATGCATTGGGTTACTTACACTTACTGACAAATGCTGCCTAATGTAGGTTTTACAGGAGGAAAAAAAAACAGCTGTAATGTTAAACCACCCTAAAGAAACATCATTAAGGCTGCAAAATTAAGCAATCAAACATAAGGTTGTCAGTATGGCCCTAATTCGGGCCCCTTGTGTGTGTGCGTTATGATACAGTCTTTAATTACATGCTCGTACAGTATCTTTTGCTCCTGCTCTCGCTCGGCGCAGGGCTCCCGTGTTTCCCCAAGGAAGAGCTCGGTCTGCACAGGGGGTTTTAGCGGCGGTTGCCACCGTGGTGCCATGAAGCTTGGGGTGCTGCTGAGGGCTTCGTCCTCATGGCTGGCTGGTGACGTGAAGGGCTGGCAAGCTCGGGGAAGCTGAGGCAAGAGAGAAAGGTCAAGTGTCTGCCACCTTGGGGTGCTCAATCTAAGGCTGTTGGCACCTGCTCCTTAGCACGCTGCTGTGTTCCAGCTGTGTCGGAGCAGGTCTGCAGCCTGGGCACCCAGGCCTGCATCCCTCTGCTTTGCCATCGGGCTCCCTCGGCACTGAGGCTGCCCTTGCTCTTCCCACTCCGTCAGTCTCATTTACCCTGGACCTTCCTGCTGCTGGGGCAGGCTGGCCTCAGTGCTGGTGCATGCAGCTGCTTCTGTACAGCTGGATGTGTGTGGCATGTGCAGTGAGATCTCCTAATCATGTTCTGATGTTTTCTTTCAGTGAAAACAAATATAAAACACCTGATCAGGTGGAATTCCCCATAGAAGGGTGAAGTTGCTGTGCTCCTGGAGAGCTGGACAGGTTTGAGACCCTGGAGTCCCAGAAACCGTCTTGGTGAGACTGAGACGGTGCCAATAGTGTCTGCCGATGGGGACCTGGGAAATGCTGCCCAGGTCCAGCTGGCACTGCGCTGAATTTGCCTCCACTCTGTCACTCACCTGCATCCACACTCAGGCTGGTAAAATCCTCTGCTATCAACACGGCAAATAGGAGAGTATACAAATTACTTTCATTCTGGTTTTCCTAGCTGTTCGGCATTTTTTCCTCTATTGATGTCGATTACTCCCACTCTTCCCATTACAGAAAATGCCTGGTGTGCTTGTGTGTTAACTTTGCTGTGAAGAGCTGAATCATTTTGGCTTAAGTTAATGTTCTTCAAATCAGCTAGAGGCCAAGACCCATTATAAAAATGCTCAGCAGTGGGTACACTGGCTGGCCTGTGGGAGAAAAATAATGCAAACTCATGGGAAGCCAGGGAATCTTAATACTGCACGGAGCAGCGGGAGCATTAGCTGTGCAAAGCCGTCGTTGAGCCCTAACAAAAGTGACCACGTCTTCACTGCCTGCAGAGAACGCGTGTTGGCAGAGAGCAGTTGATAGCCTTGCTAGCGCTTCCAAATAACGTTTGTCGAAGACCTAATGGAAGACAAATTGGAATGTGGTCTATAAGGTCCTGTTCTGGACAGCTGTGAGCAAGTCAGCAATGATCTCACGTGTCAAGGTAAGAAAACATACAGTATTTTACTTTGCATTATAGTTGCTAACAAAAGTTGGGTCTTCAAGCATATTTTTTTTTGGTCTAAATTCCTACTTTGACTTTGTTGTTGTTGGATGCTTCTGCTTGTTTTTGGAGTACTGCTGTGTAAAACTGGCAATAAGATCTCTAGGTTCTGACCAGGCTGTTGTGTTCCAGCACACTGACAAATGCTCTCAGGTTGTTTGCCGTGTAGATTTTGCTATGCTGTAGGCAATGGGGTTGAATAAATACCTTTATTCAGAGTCCTACCAGCCCCCTTTCTTAAGGGTGCTGCTGTTCACCTCTGCCTACGTAACCATCCAGCAAGGGATGGTTCTCCCTTCCAAAACCGGTAGCTCCCAAGCCACTTGGGCAGACGTTTCCTTTAGCTCCTCTTGGCCACCCGCTCCCACTGCGCGCCGTTTAACTCGCACGGTGCAGGAGCACCTGCAAAGTCATTGCCATGTGTGAGCTCCAGCTGTTCCGACCTGGCTCCTGGTGACATCCCCGTGGACCGTGCTGGGTCGGGCACCTTGGCAGGGCTGCCCTGCCCAGGCAGAGCTGCTGCATCTTGCCAGGGGCTGCAGGGCTCATGGTGAGATCTGAGAAGCCTGTTCAGACCTGTGTTGTTGGCAGGACTTAGGTCCTTGACAGCAGGATGGCATCTTCCTCTGCTGGGGGTAGCCCGAGCAAATCCCCAGAGCTGCTCCTTGGTGCCCCATCAGCTTGAAACCATAATTCTGAGCAAGTCTTTCCAATTCTTGCAATGAGCATCGTGTAGTGATAACTGTGGGAAAGGGCCCTGCTGTGGAGGGCTGGCATCACTCCACCTTGGAAAATAATTAATGCTCACGGGGTAGGGGGCAGGGAAACCAGCAAGTGAGCTGTATTCAATACTAAGAAGTGACTTTTCATAATTGCAGAGCTGACTGTTGAGCAATGTATCTGTTCAGACCATATTGCCAGCATTTTTTCCCTGCTTGTACAAACACTCTATTATTGCTACTTTAAAATATTGAGGAAAGAAGAATAATTAGTCAATTTCATCTTTGGTGTTCCCCAAAGATGATTTGTTTTGAAGATGCTAAAGAAACTTGGCTACAGTTTCTGCATTGTTAAATCTCAGGGGGATGATTAACATGCGGCAAACTCCCTTGTGGCTCTTTTCCATATCCCGTGCCTTTATCTCCCTGTTTACTGTCAAGCCCTGTAGGTCCTTTCCCACTGCCCTTCTTAGTTTTGGGCTGCTCCGAGAAGCAGGGCACAGGCACTGCTTTACCTGCCTGCTGTTCCTGGTAGAGCAGCTCCAGACTTGCAAAGCAGGAGCACGTGGTGCTCTGGCTGCCAGAACCAGGGAGGGGAGGCCAATTCCTGGAGATGGGAGACAGGGCTTATCCTTGAGGAATGCGGCGCTGCCACAGGATGGGACACAAGTGCTCTCTGCTCTGTGTTGGTGTCCAGCCAGGGAGCAAGGCAGGTGGTACCCAGCTCCCAACCTGATCCCAGGAAACTGCCCTCCTTTAGGATAAGCCAGGGTCACTGCGGATGGCTTGAACTCCAGCGAGGTTGTTGCTAAATGAGGCCCCTCCTGAGCTGTGGAACTTGTCTGTCTAAAGTAGCTCCAAGTGCTCTCCTGAGCCTGTGTGGTGGGAGGGTTTATCTGTGCATGAGACTTCCCTTTATTTTTGGAGTAGATATGAGGGAAAAGGCTTCATCTTCCTTCTGATCAGCCCTGAGCTTTCAGGGTACCATAATCTTTTGCTGAAAGACAGGTATGAGAAAGATTAGATATGCACTGCCAAGTACTTTGAAGGAATCTCCCTGTTCTTTAGAAGAACTTCGTTTTCCAAAGTCAGGCTGTAACTTACTGCTAAGGCGACAAGGAAAGGGCTGTTTTTTCTGATCTTGTTGTAGGTGCTGTGACAGGGGGCATAAGAAAAGAGCACTGCTGTTTTGTGCTGAGCTTGCAGTGTATCCTGTGCGCTGTCAGGAATAACTGCTCGTTTTTCTTGGGTGGGAGAAGGGCATCAACCAAATGTAAAAATAAGGGACAGTGTCTTATTTTATGGCCTGTGCTAGGGAAATTTGATTCCCATTAGTATAACATTTTTATCTAAAGTGTTTGTAGTCACATGCCATAAGCCTAATGTGACACTTAAATGACATAATTTTCAATATATTTTAATGTCTTTTGCTTTATAAATCAATTCATACATTCCTGTAAAGGTGCAACTGGAACAAACTATGAAATTCTTCCTTAAAAAGTTAACACCAAATGAAGCTCTCCTATCCACTTATGAAACATACTTTTTCCTCTGCGCTTAAGCATAGAGTCTCTAAGTCTTAAAGCTGAGAACAGGAATTTGAGAGTGAAGTATTGGTTTGTTTTCCACTGACAGCCTTTAGGAGGGTGCATGCTGGCCCTGGAGTGCACAGGAATTCTCACGGAAACAATCCCTCTTGCAGGCTGCAGCTCCTCACTATGCTTAAGTTTTCCAAAGAGTCGGTAGCTTTGTCATTAGAAGAAGGTCATGGAATCAGGTTACTCTGTGTAGGTTGCACTTCAGCACCTGATTTTGCTGATTAAAAAAGGAAGGTGTAAGTAATGCTTGATCCCTAGAAGTGCCTGCCCATAAACCCTTCTTTGCAATACTTGGTCAAAATGCCTATCGCATAGAAAACACTTAGGATTTTGATTGTAGTGTATAGGAAATAATCATGCTTTGGGGTCTTGTCTTAACATTTTTATGTATTCAGTACTGATAAAATGAAATCTATTCTGTAACTGTGAAATTCTTTTGGCAGATGAAGGAGAGTGCCTGAAAATGTTTCTCATCTTCCAGCATTAATTTATGATTTATCTGTAACACAGATTTGTTACACCATCCAGAACATGAACTGAGCAATTAGTTTGAAGCAAATATTCATATTGATTTACTATTTATTTGCCGTCAGAGGGTTGTCTCTAGAAGTTATCATTAGCATTATCGTATGTCATTATAGTATTTTCAAAAGCTTAAAACACTTGATTTAATGATGCTTTTGCATTTCACATATTTCTAAATTAATTTCACTGTTTTCTTAAAATTAATCACGTAGGCAGTGGGCTACTCTCTTCAGCCTGGTACCAAAAATTTAGGAAAAAACATATTGATGCTTCCAGGGTTTAAAGTATTAGCAGCCACAGAGGAAACAAGTGTCTGCCTCCGGGAAGTCTTTAATTGCCCATTCGGTTAGGAGGAGCTGATGTCTTGTTGGACAGAAGCACAAAGGTTTTTGTCTTAGTGACCTGTGTTTGGTCTGTGTTTTGGTCTTGCAGAGGTGGGGAATATTGAAGTTACTGTGTCAGCTTTGATCAGCTGTGGATAATGTTGTGATATATTCTGGCATTTCTGTAGCAACCATCAGCAAGGGGTTGTACCTGTATTTTCATATTTCTTTCCTCTAAACCAAACTTTTTTTTTTGTGACAGTTTTGTTCTCAGAAACATTGATTATTTTTGTTCTGTGTTTGTATGCTGTCTTGTATATGCTAGTCCAGCATGAGCTATTGAGAAATTGTTGCACAAATTGAACACAGCTATGGCAACTATCGCTATCTTTAGTGATTTGCTTTCCGTAATGAGTGGAAAATGGAATTTTATAATTCCTTTTCTTTCTTTTAAAAACGTATCTGATGAAATACTGCCCTTATGGTCACTGTGGCAGTGTGCATATTTGTGCAGCTTTATAAGTCGGTTAGCTGAAATCCAAATAAACCAAAGCATGAACCTCATGTTGTGCCTGTGCTTGCTCTGGGTTGTCTTTGTGCATTGTGATAATGGATCTCGGGTGTTTCTGTCCTTGATAAAAGTTTGGGGTCATCCTGCCCAGCTCCCAGTGGAGTATGGTGAATTGCAAAAAACAGAGACTGAAGATATTTTCAGACTGCTTTCCAGATTTATAGTTGAAATTACAGTATGTTAAAGCTTTCTGCATACAGATTTTAAAAAGAATCCTATGTGGGGGCAGTTTGGGGTATTGTGTTCTTTGCTTTTTGGAAGTTATATTTTTGTTTTGTCAAGCTTTTAAAATAGTTCTGTAAGTCCCTCTGAATGGTGCTGAATAATCCACATAGAAGCTTCCCCTGAGCCTCGTTTGGGCTAACTCTGCAGTATCTTCTATCCTCAAGCAGGAAGCGTGGGCTTTAATCCAACATAAATTATGCTCCCCATCCTGCTCTCCTTATTCCCAACCAAGTGTTCCTCCTCTCTGTGTGGAGTGTTGTCCTGCAGGATTCCTCAGCCCTGACTTGGGCCCTGTCACCTTCCAGGGCCATCCCCTGCGCGGGGGTCTCTGCTGCAGCTCTGGCAGGTTCAAAGCCCGTCTGCAGAGGGCCTTGTGCTGGGAGGTTGTGCAATCGGGGCCAATTTCCAGGTACTGGGGGCTAAGCTGTAGGCGCTGGGGTGTTGTGATGCGTTTGAGAGACATGGCCTGCTAAAGCCAAGCCCATCTGTTGGTAGGGCAATTTGGTGAAGCCTTTGGTCTGCACAAAAGAAGCTTTTAAAACAACTTACAAAGCTTTCCTAAGGTTTTTTTTTTTTTTTTTTTTTTTTTTCCCCCCCTCAGTAAAAATGAGTCTTACTCAAGAGCTATTCGGTTGGCTATTACACGACAAAGATTTGTTTTATGTGCCTTCTGGATCAAGTGATAAAATTAGTAAATGGGAGATAGTCTTTTAAAGCAAAAACAAAGTATTTGCTTGGTAGTACTTGCAAATTATGGAGGGTGGTGTGTTGTTATAAAAGGCTTCCTGAGGGAGATGAAGTTCTAGCTTTGTGTATTAGTTGGACATGGATTAGGTAACTTGTGGTACTGAGAATCATTTTTTTTTTTTTTTTTTTTTTAACCTCTGAGGGTAGTTCTGTTTCCCTTAAGTGAGTTTGAATTCCTGTCTGTTACAATTTAAGACAAGTTAAGGTAGTTAATTACCTAATATCATATGCATCTATATGGAACTTGACTATATACATATTTATAAACACAGACATCTTCAGAAAATAGAGATTGCAGCCTTCAGAGCCGTGAGACTGTCAGCTTTCTAAAAAGGGTAGTTCTGTCATATTGAACATCTGTGGTTGCTGAGACTTGTAGATTAAACAGCACAGCAGGTATGTAGTCTGGGTAGCTGCTTTCCTTAATTAGAGCTGATGTGCGTAGTACTTTCCTGTTAATAAAGTTAGGAGCTCTTTGGTATTCCTGTGTAATCTAACAAAGCATCAATATTTCCAGTGACAAATGGGTGGTGATTACCTGGTGAAGATTGATTGCAGGCTTTAAACTTGCTAGACTGAAGCTCTTGTTAATGCCCCCCTCCTAATAATCATTCAGTTTACCTAAATCTGCTCAATTTTAGGCCCAGGTATACCTGTGTTTTGCTTCCTGGTGACACTTAAATTCTTACCAATATTGGCTAAGCTGTTTGGAAAATACAGTGCAACAAGTGTGATGGATGGCTTTAATTTGATATTCTTAGTCTGTCTTTGTTGCTCCTGCACCAGTGAAAATTTGCTACAGAATTAAATTAACATTGCGTCTGCTTTTGTGTTTGTATTCCAGCAGCCAGAGGGCATGTAAGCCTGCGTGCTTGGAGGAGAGGAGAAAAAAAAAAAAGTTTCTAGCATAGTGTGTATGCTGGAGTGTAAATATGGAACCTCCTAAGAGTGACAGTGCTAATAGTGTAGACTTCAGTTTTTCTTATCTCTATCAGCTCTGTTTTTGCTGGGAGATTAAAAGCAGAATATTTCCAGTTTTAATTTATTGAAAATAGCTTTGAGACAAATATATCCTATTTGTGCAGAGGTTCCTCCTTGCTGGTGCCCACTGAGCTGTGTTGGCCAGCAAATATGTGCAGCCTCTGTGTGGTCTTGATGGTGGACTGAGCTTGCCCAACTACTAGGCTCTTATGTCCTATTGGGGTTCCACTAAAGGGTGAAGAGCTGTGAGTAGTTGCTAACAACACGATATTTCTTCATCTGCAAGAATTTGAGTCCCTTTTGATGCAGTGGGTAGTTACTTAATCATCTTGCTTTCCTCCTTTAATAGATGCCTAAATCCGGAGATGCTTGAGAGGAAAATGTGAGAATTCTTCCCATGGGATCCTAAAAAGAACAATCAAGTGAGATTCTAAGTGTCTCCCTCCTTCCTGCCCTCTGTTTTCTTTAACAAACTGCAGCTAACTAAAAATTTGTTTGCTGTGTTACACATGGAAATGAACTGCTCTCTGTGTCCAACCTGTGATGCTGAAGTGGTCAAATTCAGAGACTGCAGTAATGGTGGAGGTGCGTATTTGGTGGATAAAGATGCTCTTTGTTGCTCTGGAAGAAAAATCAAACTGAATAAAATCAATTACTATCTTATTCAAAGCCCACTCGAATCAATGGGAGTCTTTATGTGGACTTGAATGGATTTTGGTCTAAGTCCAGGAGCACAAATTATAAATATTGTAGCGAGGTCATTTTATTCAAGAACTACACTGAGCAAGAGCTGAACGAGTTTTCACTAGCCTAGGCCTTTCTAAGGTAGTCCCTCATGTAGTGCTGTACTCGCGCTCTCTCTCTCTCTCTCTCTCTATATATGA
>JAWLRI010000115.1:6346860-6358237 GCA_034781795.1 Crypturellus tataupa
TTTTTTTTTTTTTTTTTTTTTTTTTTTTTTTTTTTTTTTAAAGCCTCCTGAGGTCTTGATAGACCTGTTGGCTCCTGTGCAAGTCCCGTTGCCTTGATCTGCACGGAGGGACTGCAACACGTTCAATAGCCTCCATAGATCCATATCGGGAGAGAAGGGAAAATGAGTTTTACACCATTGAGGCGAAATAGTGTTACAAGATTCAATAAGAGTTTTCTAAAGCTTAACCTTCCTTTTGGACACCGGAAAACACAGGGTGAAGGAACCTCTCTCAGTTGCTTTTTCAATGTGTGTTCTCTCTGTTGCAGCTGCTTTGTCTGTAGCTTTAGTTAATTGTGGTCCTGTATCCCATAAGAGTAATTTCTAAACTAACTAAAACAAGTTATTCAAACAGTGGCTTGGCCCTTCAGAGCGCGTGAGGGAGGTCTCTGGCCGTGGTGGCGTTGCAGGGGTCTGAATCTCGCTGTAGCTGTGCACGGACGTTGTGTTTCTCAATGCGCCCCGTGATGCTGCCCAGTGATGCCGGCTTCAGAGAGACCGTGGCTGCTATTTGAGGAGGTCTCTGCACAGAGGAGGCTCAGCTGCCCCCCTGGCAGCTTCACTCTCCCAGAGCTAAGCTGCCCAGAGCTAGGGCAGGGCGAAAGCCCAGAGGTGGCTGTTCAGAGGGATTTAATTTTCACGGATGCTGACTTGGCCACCTAAGGATTTTGAGAGAACAGTATGTGCTTGGCATTCAGGCTGTTCTTGCTGGTTTTAATCGCTATGAACCGAACGATTCTTGTGCTAAACTTGAGTCAAGTGACTTCCTTTCAGGAAGGAAGCCATGAAAGAAATACTCATTGCATGGAAATATTCTACAGCTGTAAGTTGAATGATTTTTTTTTTTTTTTTTTGATAGGATGAGTCCAGATAATTTTGATACTCAGCATATCTTTTGGTGCGTGAATTCTAAAGAAGAGGAAAACTAATTTTCTTAACTTTCGGATTTGCACAGATGTTTTCCAAAGTGTGTGTTCCAGCAGTTCTCTAAATTAGTGCTCAAAACAGAGCAGCTTTCTGGCTTTTGGCATGGAGTTCCTGTGGTCCTCTTCTAGTTAACCTTATGGATAGCTAACCTATAGCTATCCATACTTTTTGCCCATTCACTGTGTATATTGGATAACAGAATTCCCACCTGCTCAGATGTGCTGGAGAATTGTTGCTGCCTCCCCTGGCTGCCCCAGCAGTGCTCAGCTCTGCTCCTGGGTATTCCTGGCCTCAGAGCTCAGGACCTCACACACTCATGTGTGCCTTTATTTTTATTGTAATTCTTGCTGTTACCAATTAACAATTGATACTTGAGACTACAATACTTGATATTCCCTTTTCTACTGTGACCTGAAAGTCTTCTGGCTGAATTCTCCCTGCTGTTTTAAGCACAAAATGTATTACCTTTATATGTGTTCTCCCTCTTCCATTTGGAGCTAGGCGGGCTCCAGTCAAATACGGAGATGAATGAAATGGATCTTTTCTCAGGGATCCTGTGAAGCTCCAGGACAAGCAGATGTTTGTGTTGTCCCCAGTTAAGTGCTTGTGCAAAGCACTTAACTTTCTTGCTGACTCTTTACTTTGAACTTCTTGAACCCAAACCTGTGGTCAGGGGATACTTGGTTTGGTCAATTATTAAAATAGCAGAAGGAAATGCTGAAAAATCATAAAATAATAAATCACTAGAGAAGGATGCCATGCATACAAGAGCTAGGCAAGGTGTGAGAACTTCCCTGCAGGCACTCATCAAGTTCAAAATTGCTTGGTGATTAGAGGTAGGAAATGTCAGTGCATCCTGAGATTTTGCACTCTATTTTGCTAAACACGGGTAATAAAAGAAAACATGCCAATATCTTTTTTTTTTTTTTTTTTTTTAAATAGTTGCTTTGACATAAAGGGTCTGAAGGGCTTGATTCTTCCCCCCCTTCCACAAACACACACACCCCTTTACTGAAATCAGCATTCACAGGGTCACAGGGCAAGATCTGAGCTGCTCTGAATTATCCCCATTGGGATGAAACTGCAGGGAAAGCTTGTTGCAGATCTGAGAGGCTGAAACAAGCCTTTGTATCCAGAATCTTTATTTGTTCCTGACACTTCAAAAGCTAATGTTTAATGACAATAATCGCATGAAAATCCTCTGTATCCCCTTTTCCCCCTCCCCCTTCCTGTTTCCCTAGCAGAGAAGCTCGTTTTGTACTCCTCTCCTTGGTGTGCTCCCCTCCTCTTCCCGAGCTGCCCTTGGGTGCCGGGTTGTGCCCTTGAGGGGCTTGTGCTGAAGGAAACCCAGGGCTGTGGGAAGGGGCGAGGAGCCCAGGAGTCTGTCTGCATCCTCAGCCCCGGGGCGGTGGGGAGGAGCGATGCCCTGCTCCATGGACCTTTGCACCAAACTGCACTACTTTCACTGAGACAAAATATCAAGATTTTTATAATCCTCTTACCCAGGTTTATCTAGCACGCTGTGTGCTTACCCGTGGTGCTGCGAGATAAGTCCTGCATGCTGGGAAGGTGTGCGGTGTTGGGGCTTGGGGCCTGCAGGACTGTGCTGTGACAGGAGGTGGGCTGGAGTTTCTTTGCATGATGTTCTTGTGTATTGCATTGTAGCTTGAACAAAGAAGAAAGAATTTGTTAGGTTGTGGCCTAGAGACTAAATATTGGAAATGGCCAGTGAGTTAATGTGAAAATGTGTGGAAAGTGTTTCAGTGAAATGACTAAATTTGATAAGATTTGTCTCTTATCTGGAACTGGGCTATCTAAAGATGTTCTCTGTCTTCATTTTAACACTTCAGTCTACCACTGCAGCAAAGTTGTAAAATAGTTTACATTCCTTCTCCGTATAGTTTTCCTACCTCCCACCTTAGCCATAGTTAGATATGTTAAAAGTGTCGGGAAGTTTGCAAGTCTGTAAAACTGCCTTCCCTTTTCTTGCCTTCTGGGGCCTCAGGACGTGACCGAGTGTCTGTGGGATCTCTGTGCCAGGGTCCCGTCTTCCCCGTGGGTGCTGCCGCTGGCAGCTCCTGCAGGGCTGGGCCTTCAGCAGCAGCAGTGAAAGTCGCTGCTGTCCCTCAGCTGGCGAGAGGAGGGCGGTGGGCTCTGCATGACCCTGCCTGGCCCTGGGCAGAAGTGCAGGGTGGCAGATCTTTGCCCTCGGGAGCAATCTGGGCTCTGCCAGAGCATGTTCCTGAAAATCCGTCTTTGACCAGATTGTAAATTAGGCACCAGGGCCTGCAATGATATTCCTTAACAAAGCATGGTAAGAGAGGTGGGAAGAGTGTTGTTCTGCTGTTGGGCAGGGTTGAATGCTCTGCCTGAGGCCTGTAGCTGAGCACAGTCCAGCTGCTTGCTGTCTCCTTCATGTAATTCCTCCAGAAAAACGCCCAAGTGCAGGGATGATGCAAGAGCTGCGATCAGGATTTGGCCTGTTGCTCCAAATTGGGATTTGGCCTGTTGCTCCAAATCCATAGATCCAGCTAAATATTATCAATATGGCATGACTTGTCTGTTCTGATCCAATTCGTGGTCCTTACAGACCTTATGGACACTTGGACTTTGGTCCTTGTCTGGCTGCAAAGGCTCCTACCCAGGGTGAGCCCCTTGCTGAACTCACTCATAAACCAAGGGGGCTTGCTGTGCCAGGGCTTGGGTGGCTGCTGCTGCTATTCAGAGAGATTTGATTGAAAACCATTTGCTGCACCAAGTGATTCTTCCCAGGCACCTTTTCCAAAGAGCATCATCTCCTTGCACATCTCGAGTAGAGCGGCAGAGCGCTCTGCATTCGGTCCCGCTGCAGAAATGCTCACAGCAGAGCCGAGTAACTCGGAGCAACGAGCGGCGAGGCCGTAGCCACTGCAGGCTTCTCTTCTCGCTCCCGCGGCGTGCTGATGCGTTTGAATTATTTACCAGCTTACATTTATGAATAAAATACATGCCTCAGGAAATCCAGCTGCTAGGCGCTCCTTTTATGCTGTCTCCCTCTTCTTTTCCTCTCCCTTTTTTTAATGCTAAATCTGCATTCATGTTTCCTGCTTTTCCGAGCCAGGACAAGTTTTATGATTTAGGCAAAGGATTCCAGGGGACATCTGCTCCATCCAGGCCCACAGAGATGCTTTCAACTCAGCCGCGTTCCAGGGATCTCGGTGCTTTAAAGCAGGAGTCTTCTGTCCCTGCTGCTGCTACAGAGTGTGTTCCTGGTGCCGTACGCTGCAGTGACGGGGGCTGGGAGCCTGGGGTTGGCGCTCTCTATGCTTTGTAAACTTACTGCTTCCCTTAGTGCGATGGGTTTTGCAACTTTGGAAATCATCTTGTAAAGTGTTATAATTATGCCAATTGTCTTAATATTGGTGTTAAATATTATACTCCCTTAGGAACAAACCTGTGTGCCTTCCCTCCTAAAAACAAACACTGTCCCCTTTCCACCCCAAAAACCAACCAAACAAATAAACAAACAGAAACCCTACAGTGAAGGTAAACAGACTTGCTGCATAGCTGGGCAGCACTGGGGAAGTTTTCCCTGCTACTGTGTGTCCTTGGCTTGAAATGCCTGTTCTGCCCCTGGACCTTTATTGATTCGCGATTGCCAGGCTTGACTCTCCTCTTGTGCACGCTTGTCTGTGTCCTAACAGATTAGAGTTAGATCTCTAAGCTATTTTCACATGTTTAAGGAATTAAGATTTTAGGGGGAAACTGCATTAAGCTTCTCCTTTTGAAATCTCGTATTCTGTATTTCTTCCTCCCTCACAAGGAATATGACCGAATTCATAAATCCGTTAGCAGGCTTTACCAGTCTTGTTACCAGCTGGCTCTAACCAGGTGCTGTTCAGGTTTTGGGGCTGCTGCTACCCTGGTTCACCCGCAGGTGAAGGAAGACAAAAGCCCGAGGGAAGCCCTGTGGCCTTTGGTTGCTGGCAAACTTCGGTGAGGCACCTCAGCTGCCCCCGGCTGCGGGGCTGGGCCTTCGACTCGCTAAGAATCGTTTTTCTAATAACAAGGGAACTGACAGGCATGTTCAAATTGAAGAAAAGACTAAATCAGTGGCTTTTTAGTGTAATGGAATCCCTAGCAGCGTATAGGCAACCTCTCAGTGCCAAGGGTTGCAAAATGCAGGGCAAAACCCAAGATGGTGGGATGATCTAGTGACCTGGCAAGAGACCCCTCCAAGGTCCCTCTCCCAGAGGTGCTGCAGGGAAATGGGTGTCTTTGTCCTCTTTAAATTTGGGTTTAGGCTTTTTGTAGGCTTTTTATGTGACAAGAGCTTTATAAATAATGAAACACTGGTGGAAAAGCAGCCCGGTATTAAGAGGCTGGAGCTATTACAATATACTCCTCAGCTATGGTGTAGCAGTAGAAAGCAGCGTGGTGCAGACTCTTCTAGAAGAAAAGAGCAGCCTGAACGACGAGCTGCTCTTAATGGTTCCCTCTTCTTAGTAAGATGGGACTTCAACCAGATATTAGCAACAGCAAAAGCATTCTCTGGTCCACAGACAGATGGCAGGACGGTAATTGTTTAGAGGGACAGATGGTGGTTTCTTGTACCCACTTTCTAGTTTCTGTGTTTTTAAGGCTCAGCAGTTGCATTGTGCAATGTTCGTGGTACTATAAAATACCAACCACTTTAAATAACCCTGAACCAGACTTCTGAGTGATTTGTTTAAGCAGAGCCAGACCTATTTAAAACATGATCAGCTCCGAATGTCTAGATATTTGACAAAGCAGATTGTAATTTAGAGAAATAGTGCCTGACTTGAAGCTCCTAGTCTCAGCCACCGCAGAGCCCTTCTGCCTCTTTCCTGTAGGAAATAGCAGAGATGAAATTGCAGAAGGATTTTTTCCTTTTTCTCTCTCTCTAAGTGCTATAACTCAGCACTAAGGAGAGGGCACTACAGGAGTAAAAATAATGTATGAGTTGGAGCGAGCTACCACAGACACTGTTTGTATAGACATGCCTGGAATTGCAAGCTGGTTCCTCCGAAGGACTAGAGCAAGTGTGAATAGATCCACAATGTAAAGAATTTTCTATGTAAATGTCTTACAGTGAGAGAACAAATACTTAGTTGCCCTGTAAATCTGAGAATTGCATGAAATACCATTATCTTTCTCAAAAAAAAAAAAAAAAAAATCTGAGTTTGCCATGAGTAATTTCATGAATTGCATGAACATCCTTCAGGCCCCATCCTGCCTGGTTTTCAGGAGGAATTATAGGTTACAGGAGCAAACCTTGGGTTTTTGGAAATTTTCTTTTGTAAACCACCCACCCTCCCCTTCTAAATAACCGAAGCAAGAGAGGAAGAAAGGACGTGAATTTGGTGCCTCTTCTAGGGGATTGCTTTCCCAAGTTGGGCTCCCAGGAGCAGCTTTTACTATGAATCTGATGAGGTGTTTGTCTCAGCGGGGAAACAGGGTTTAAATCATCAAAATATAGGATGTTTTCAATGGGCTTGACTTCATCTCCAAAGCCATTGCATTTTGTATAGCATGCAAAATCCTTGCAGGCCTCCTGACATGGTGGCTTTTATGGGGAGGTGAAACTGCATAGATTCCTGTGCCTGCTCTGCTGAGGTTTATACTGAGTTAAAGCAACGTGCAGCAGATGCAGCTAAACACACATACGTCAGCTGAAGCCTGCAAGACGGCCCTTGGCCCCATGGGCTGGGTCTGTTTGCGTGGGAGAACTAAGCACCTGCATTTCCAGGGCTGACTATTGAGTCTGACAAGTGCAGCTTCTGGCTGCTGAGCTTCTAGGAAGCGCTCAGTCCCAGCTGGAGTCTTCTAAGAGGTGAAGAGAATAGGTAATAGTTTGAATATATGTGTACATACACACATGGAGAGAGATTGAGAGCTACCTTTGAATGTCTGTACCTGCTTTGCTGGCTCTGGCCTTCTGGTAAATCTTACGGAATGTGTACGGAAAAATATAAATATATAACGAATGCGTAGAGAAACTCAAAGCTGAACTTTGAGTCAGTGAAGGGAGACCTTCCCAGCTCTGGGGTGAATGGCTGTCCAACGGGGAGCTGGTAACCCTGCCCTGCAACATTGGGGAAACTGGAGAACCCAGCTGAGGGTTTCCTTTATCTTCTATAATCAAAAGAAGCTGCTAGTGGGCAATCTGGAAATGCAGAATTATTTTTACAAAGATATTTTGCCAATAATTCTAAATAAGGAACATGTGTGAAGAATGCCAAGTGTTTCTGGACAACTTGCAAACAAAAGAAGGCTCAATTCGTTAATTAAATGGTTCGTTCCATACTGTTAGCTCAGTCGTCTTCCTATGCTTTTAGAACTTTTTGAATTTGAAAATCTTTTTTTTCTCTTTTTTTTTTTTTTTCACCCTGCCATCATGTTGTTTGTTACTAGTGTCAAAATAAATGTGGTGGCAATAAGAAGGATGCTAGCAAGACTTTCTTTAAAGCTAAACAATTAAAAGTTTCCTCTGAAGGAATCTGTTGGCAATTGCAAGAAGCTGAATCGTGTGGAGCTTCCCCTTAAACTGTTCTGTTCAAATCAACGTAAGTCTTGCACACCTGGCTGTTTTCATATATGACTAAACTAGCTGAAGCGGTGTGTTTTGTCTGTGCTTTCTTCTGAGGATTGTTCAAATTGGTGTCCGGTGGCACAGACCAGTTGTGCTGCTGTCTCAGGATGACACTGGTGGGCGAGCTGAGACCTGACCTGCTCATGGCAGGAACGTGCCGCACGTGTGAGCACTGGGCTCCCCAGCAGCCGTCACAGCTCTCCAGGGCTCGGGTCCTTCCTGCCCCTGCGCCAGGGAGCTTCATGCCCGTGTTTAACTGCTCCTGAACGCTCTCACGATAGCAGATACACGGCCAGTGTCCTCTGACGGGGTTTTAGGCATCTCTGTTGTAAACATGTAAGTATTCATTTAATGCTTGAATTACTTTACCATCCTCTGTGGCTGTATTTCTCATTCCCTTCTAAAATGATCTTTCTTCATCCTTGGCTGAGCCCCCTTCTATGCTTTGAGGAAAAGCTCCTTGCGTCTAACACTGCCAGCTCTCCTTCTAAATTTATTTCAGATTCTCCCCTGATTCATGTGCTCTTTTTTAATGAACTTTTTTTGCTTCATGTTGTTTTGGCTCCCCCTTTTCCTAAAGCATGTTTACTTTTGGCTGGAACTTGTAGATGCTTGAAAGAAGAAAACTTGAGAGGAGGCAACGTGCCAAAGGGCTGCCCCTGCAGGACCCCTGGGCCTGGTGCAGGGAGGAAGCACCCAGTGTGGATGGTCCGAACCTCCCGCATGGGGTTTCTTTGCCTGTTGGCCCTTGTTTTCCTGCAGGGAGGTGGCAGAGCTGGACCGCTCATTGGTCAGTGGCGGCAGAAGCCACGTGTGTGATGGGCTGGATCAGTGCTGATCCCGGATGGGCTGAGACCGGAGTCCTTGGTGTAGGCAGCGCCTTGGTCGGGTGCTGAGGCGCAGCGTTGGGGCCGCTCTTGAACACAGGAAAAGGAGCCGCTTCCCTGGAGCAGCTCAGCTGTGGTGGGGGCATCACAGTGGGCTCAGATGCTCCTGATGGGTCACGATGCAAAAGGAGGTGGTGAAAGGTTCCCGGGCTGGTGGGAATGGGGAACCCTGGTCCTCTGAGCGTCATGGGGAAACCTCCTTGCCCTCCTTGGGGTTTGCAGCTGCAAAACGTACGTGCATCATCAGCTCCTTGCTTGTATGGCTGAGCTGCTTCTTGGCTTGTTCAGGTCTCTATTACGCGTAAGCTGTTGCTAAATTAAATCCTTCCAATCTTTCCTTGTAAACCTTCCAGTTTGGGTCCCTCTTTCAAATTGACTGTCTACAAAAAGGCAGCGAGGCCTCCTAGTTTGCTAAACTTACGCAGGGTATTTCAGAAGCAGGGGCTTTTGAGTGACTTGCAGGTTATCAGGAAACTATTGCTTCTTCATGAGCTACCTTTTTAAAAATACAAACAAACCCCATAAATCTCCACTGCTTTGAAACAAATGTTTCCGTTAACTATGCCTACTTTTGAATTAGCAATGGATGAGTCTCTAGTGGCTTAAAAATTTGCTTAAGTAAACAACTAATGAATCACAGGTTCCGCTGAGGCTTTTTTGAAAACAAACAGTGTTTTTCTGCAATAGGACCATTTCTGCTGTAAAGATGGACCCTCTGCTTGAGGCTCAAAATCAGCACAGCATTTCTGAGGACCAGGCATGGTAACTCTTCAAAAACCTGGAGGGCAGACGTCTGAAAGAAGCAGGGTAGTAATGGCTTGAAGAAAGGCTGCTCTTGCTGCTCCTAACGCCTCTGTAAAGCTTTGCGTGGCTTTGGGTCACATTGGCTGTGATAGCTGCGGTAAACTGTCATTGGCCCCGCAGTGCTGAGTGCTGTGCTGTCCTCTTGGCATCACCGGAATGCAGTGGCTTCAATGATTAATTTTTGAATGGGGTGGCTCAAAAAATAAAACCAAACATGGAGTACAGAGTTGGATCCCTTCAGGAGACTTTCTAGGCCTTCTGTGAACTAAATCCTTGCTGTGTGCCAGGGTTTTTTTCCAGCGCTACGTTAGTCACATGCTGCTTGGCAGTAGTATATCCATTAAGCAGACTATTTTCATCAATTATCTGTCTGCTTTTCATTTGTGTCATAAAACCCAGTGGCTTTTCTACTGCGCGTTGAGCTGAAACAGGTGGTGTTCAGGTGGGTCCCTGCCTCATCGAGGGCTCGTGCGGGAGCTGGTGCCACCGTGGGAAGGGGTTGCTGCTGCTTCACTGCCGTCTGGTCTTACTCTTTCCAGCTCAGGTTAATTGGAAGCAGGGGCTCCAAGATGTACTGGAGTTGCAAGACAACCATTCTTTGAATAATCTTTCTGTAAGAAATAGTGACAGTCCTAAATGGAGCCAAGGAAACACTTAACCATGTAAGCACAATTGTGAATCTTCATTTTTCATATTTCTGGTTAATAATGCAGACAATGAGATGCTGTAAAGGGTGTTATGTGATGGTGAAGACTTCTTTAAAGGTGTACAACTTGTAGAGCAATAAGGGGTTTGAGCAGTACCAGTTTTTGGTGCTTAATCAGGAATCTAGTACTTTTAAAGCTTTTTTTTTTTTTTTTCTGCAACAGCTTTTTGGGGATCTTGATAATTAAGCCATTCATGCTTTGCTGTTTATTATCAATCATGTAGTTGCATTCAATGCATGTCCTGACCATACAGACCAGATGAGAAAGAGCAAGTAACTTGAGGCTTACTGAGAAGATGACCTGAAATGAGACATGAGAACTGCTACCAGGTTTGTGTCAGCTAGTAACCTGGGGGGAGTCTGGCTCAGCACGAGAGCTCAGCTCAGCCAGCATCATGGAAAAGGCTTCCACAGATCTGGAATCCCGAGCTAAGTGGAGCAAGCTCCTCATAAACCAAGCACTGCACTGTGTTCTTGAATGAAAACTTAAACTTAACTAAACTGTGGTCAAAGGCGACAGTATGTGTCAGTAAATCAGAAATCAGGACTGCACACGTGGTGGCCAACACTGGAAGGTGTTAGCAGGGAGGAGGTCAGTGGAGGTGTGGTGGTCGCTCAGGAGTGACTTGGTGCTGACGGCAGTAACAGGCTGCGCAGAGACCACGGAGGGAGCAGCGAGCGGTGGCGGAGACCTGGGCCCGCTGGAAGACACAGTTCAGGGAGCGTGAGCAGCAGGAAGGGCCTCAGGGCTCGTCCCCTAGATAGGGCAGCTTCTAAGGCAGGGGCCCAAGAATGAGACTAGAGGGCAAGGGCAAAAGAGCATGTGCTGCTTGGAGAATCGTGGAAAGGATTTTTCTGAATCAGTCTTGTGCTGCTGGGTGCGTTTCTAGTGGATGGGCACAGCAGGGTCTTGCACAGCTGGAGGTATCTGGTAAACCACTGTTTCAGCACAATTTGCTCTGCAAATAGCCGTGATTGAATAGGGAAGGGTCCATTCATTCTTCTTCCTCTGTAACGTAATCAATGAGCCATGGTGGTTTTCTTTGTGTTATTTTGAGTTATTCTTTCTTTACAGCTGGATGAAATTTTAGAGGGCTGAGAAAATGGTGTAGCATGTATGAGCAGATGTAACTTTGTTCTCATTAGCTCGACAACTGTCTCACCTTCCTAAATGCCTTTCTTGGCTCTGCAGTGACAGCAATGTGACGTGGAAATATTTGAGCTAGCTTAGGAGGCGGTAAAAGGTTTCGTTGCAGTGTTGTTGTCTTGCAGCAGTCACTTCTGTGAGTCGGAAGGCTCTGGTTGTTAGCGGTGTGCCTTGATGCTGCCCCTCTATGAAATTTTTTTGACAGTGAGGGTGCCAGAGCACTGGCACAGGCTGCCCAGAGAGGTTGTGGAGTCTCCTTCTCTGGAGATCTTCAA
>JAWLRI010000115.1:6358337-6398629 GCA_034781795.1 Crypturellus tataupa
TGCCCAGGGGCTCTTTTTTTTTTTTTTTTTTTTTTTTTCCCCACATATACTTTCTTTAGATGATATCAGTGTCCTGGGTGGGAGGTGATCCAGCTTCACCAGTGCGATGAGCTTGATGTGTAACTGTATGGGGAGCTGCTGTGGCTGGGCTGGCACCTGCTGCTACTGAAATGCGATGGAGTCTGTGCAATGGGCGTTTCTCATGGAAAGCTGCGGAGCTGCTTGGGAAAGGCCTGCCGGGGCTATTGGCATCCGTGTAGCCTCTGCACAGGATCCCAGCCGTTGAGTTTTCATCGCTCTGGCCCGGTCAGTTATCTCGCTAGTGCTTGCCCAGGCTGATCTGGCTTTAGATCTTATTTAGTAGCTATTTTATTCCAGCTGACTTTTCCTGGCTATGTATGGCAAGTGGCAGTGAGTCACAGAGCAGTGTTCTGGTTGTTTTATTTTTTTTTTTCTTCCTGAGTAATGTTCCCCTTTTCAGTGATTAATCAGTTCTCTGCCTCTTGTTTTATGTTGGAATGTAACTTCAAGTACCATCTTTCTTTTTGTATAAGAGGAGGCGAACCTATCACAAAAAGAGTATTCAGTTCTGTTTGCTTGAGTGTAGAACCATTAAAAAAAATACACATAAGCTCAGGGAGCCTTTGGGTAGCAGAAAGTTAATCGTTATTTCCTTGTGCTTTGTGTAGCTGCCTTTTCTGGTACTCATTAAAAAGGACATCAGTCCCCTTGCTAAGCACCACACCAGCTGCTGCTTATGCTGAATAAGAACCAAAGGAAACGCCATAAAGGGAAAAATCACCTAATTTAAGCGCGTGATGGAAACCATTTGCAGTTACATAGGGAGATACTGTTTTAGAAGAGTTGCTATTAGTGAAGTTTCACAAGGATGCAGCAGATGATGGTGACCTCCAAACATGAATGTTTGTCTAGTCAGACAGAAGTAAGGAATTAATAGTTAGGGTAGAATAGTTGAGCTCACACCGATGGTAAATGATGAGTCACTCCCTATTTCCTCTCCGCTTGAGGAAGCGGAGCTCCTTGCAGTGTTATAAATCCTCCTGGCCCAAGTGCCACAGGACTTCTGGAGAAATGTTCCGCTCAAAATTGTCACCTTGAAATCTGTCCCCTTATGTTATGTCTCTCTGCTTTCACCTCTGACCATAGCTGGTTTCTGACTCTCTAATTGCCTGGATATGTTCTGCGTTTCAAAATTCAAAAAAAAAGGAAATTCTTTAGCTTGAGATGAGGTTCACACATAAGCTTTAACTTGGTTAAGAATAAGGTGAATTTTCCTTAGAGAAAGTTTGTTTCTCCCTCCCGATTTTCCAAGAAGACGAGTCTAAACTTAAATTTCCAGGAGCCTGTATTAATTAGGTAAATCCTGCCCGCAGGGACTTGGAGTGTGTCTGCAGCATAGATAGAAAATAGTCTCTGCAGCGTAATCCCGTGTTTTGAGCAGCTGACAGAATTCCCCTCATAGCAAATAAAAGAAATTACTACGCTTGCTTAAAATGCCTTTTACTTGAAAGTGCAGGGTCGTTCTCGGTGAAGAGAAGCTCCTCCCGGGGCCTGGTCCTCTCACGGGTGTCAAGGGACCGCGTGGCGCTAGGAGCAGCTCTGGGCTCTGTGGGCTGGCGCTGCAGTGGGAAGCCATGGAGCGAACAATGTGACTTACAGAGCCTTTCTGAGCCCTGGAGACCTTCCTCGGGTTATCTTTCTCTCTTTGCTCTAGGTGTTCCAGTAAACCTGTAAATATCATCAACTCAAAAACTGGAGATCTATTTGTACCCTTGTTCAGAAAATTGGCTGAACAGTGCACTCATATGCAATGAATAGCTTTACTGCAAAGCTTAAAAAAGGCATAGTAACACTTGTCAGGCATATTAAAAGTCCTTGTGAGGTATAATAGTCACAGCTAATACTTGATTTGTCAAGCTAATCTGATTGCTAGGAGGACTTGCTTATATCTAATGGAACAGTGTGGTTTGGTGCAGTATTATCCTCTTCTGAGCCCTTGGGAAAGAAGGCAACAGGGGTGTTCGTAGATCTGCAGGTTCCTGCAATGAGCAGTGGAGGAGCACTGGCTATAGCACATTCCCACCAGTCAGTATATATTTACCAGAGTGCTATATAGTGCACATTAAGCTAGAAGTTCTCGTCCTCCCCCAGTGGGCTTGGGAAATAAATTCAGTCTAAGCAAACAAATGTTTCCCTGCTGAAAAGTCTGTGCAGTGGCTGTCAGAGGGAGCATCTTAATTTATTGGTTACTAAGAAGTTGGCTGGTCCTAGTCCTTCCACAGAGTGTTCTCTACTGCGGCTGTTCACCATGCAAAGTGTACTCGAAATCATCTTCAGTGCTGCTGGTAGCATTTTTATAAGTCTGGCTTCTGAGAGCAGTCAGTATTGAGTTTTTTTTTTTTTTTTTTTTTTTTTTTTTTTTTGTGCGTGATGAAACTGAAAATTCCCCAGGTTATACCCTTGTGTCTCTGATTTATCATTCTGAAGACAAGATTGACTATTGAGGCTGCTGGAGGACTATATTTAGATGGGGATATGGTATGTTCTCTCTGTATCCGCAAAATCGGGGCGGTGGTTTTGCTCTGAGACGTTACTTCTGGTGACTGGGGGTCCCTAGCCGTGAGCCGTGACGCGGCGGCAGAGCCCTGACGTTCCTCGCGTTGGCCCGGGGATACTGATGATGCTGCCCTGCCGCCGGCTCTGCCGTCAGCTCTCCTCCTGTCCTTGTCTACTGTGGTCTGGGCCTCAATAAATCCTTCGGGGTTTGGCTGTTTTCTTTGCTGAAAAACGTGAAACTTGCTGCAGAATCAGTGGGCTGTTGTGGCAGGGAGTGGCTGGGAGTTACATAGTTTCATGTGAATCTTTTTCTCCCTCTGGGACTTTAAGTTGTGCTCCCTTTGTACCAGGTATTTCAGAGAGAGCAAGAAGTCTCCAATGCCTTGGAGACCAGGTCCCATTCGTGTTGCTGTGCTCATGAACGTTACGCTATAACATAGAGCCGTCCTGGGAACACAGTGGGCTCTTCTGAGGGCCTCAGTGGAGGAGCCCCATGTAGACACTTTCTATCTGCCTCCAATTATTATTTATTGCCTCTTTTCCTGTGCTTAGTTTTGGCCTCAGAGCAGTAGTGCACCTCTTCTAGTCTCCCCTTTCCTAGTGCACAGGGGACTGAGGCCTGCTGCTGTCCCGCGCTTGGTTTTTGGTGGGTGAGAGAGGGCTCCTGGCCCTCCCCAGGGAGGACTGGAGGCCACGTGCTGCTCCTGAGGCCCCGGCAGAGCTGTGGTGTGAGGGGCTTGTGCCCCGCAGGATGCCGTGGCCCAGGCTGTATGTGCCGTAGGTGCCCGTGGGACACTGGGGACGCCCGCTGGCACCGCGGGCCTGAGCAGGACACCCGGTCATCGCTGCTGAGCTCCGCAGCCCTTTCCATCCCCCCCAAGGCCGTGGGGGCACCTGCTGCTTTCTCAGCTCTGCGGCCGCAGGTGCGGGACGTGCTGGCTGAGGCAGCCGCGGGTGCAGAATGAGCTCGCTGACAGGGCCTGAGGCAGCCCCAAGCTGCCCTGCACCCGGGCCCCGGCCCTGCCGAGAGCGGGAGCTGGGATGGCGCTGCCGCCGCGTCCTTGCGGGAGCGCGTCTGCCGGGTGCTCTGCCCTCACCCTCCCCGCAGCGCTGCCTCCTCCTGGCTTCGCTGTCGCACTGCTGCCTTGTTTTCTTGTGTTCTGCGTGTTACATCCTCAGGGTTTTGAAGAGACCTGTACGCTGGCTGACCTGCTTTTTATTACTGTATCTAGGTATCCAGCTTTTCATGTTGTATTTTGCTCCTCTTTATTTCCACTGATGTT
The DNA here is from genome assembly GCA_034781795.1 of Crypturellus tataupa. Lineage (NCBI taxonomy): Eukaryota > Metazoa > Chordata > Aves > Tinamiformes > Tinamidae > Crypturellus > Crypturellus tataupa. The sequence goes on from JAWLRI010000115.1 coordinate 6,362,198, forward strand.
TTCTCCTTTGCTGCATCGCCGTCGTATTTTGTGCTGTCTCACAGTTCGGGTGCAAGCTCCAGTGAGCCATTTCCCATCTCTTTATGGTCTTGTCCCCTCCACCTTCCCTGAAGACTTTTGCAGATTCACTTTGGTTAATTGTGCCTGTGTTTGGCAAGCGCTGCTGGCACAGCGTTTACACAGCGCCTTGAAGAATCTAACACCTCTCCATCCGCTGGCTGCTTTGAGCTTTTAACTAATTTATCATCCTCATCTTGGAAGCGCAGGGCTTGTTGTGGAGAACAAAATCCATGCTGAAGCTGAGCTCTCTTGTGATATGCATCTGTAGACATCTTGTCAATTAGTATTATGAAAAGATTTACTTGGTCTTTGCGAATGCTAAGCTACCTTTGAATAGAGCCTGATATTTATTGACTACCCGAATGCTAATGCTTACCTGTTCTGTGAGCTTGCTCAGGCTCTCTGACTTAAGATGTTTCTCAGTAATAGTAAAATTTGCTTCTTTGTACTGAATTGTATTAATTTATATTATCTCTTTTTTATGTTAAATCTTAAGAGGCATTAAGTGTCTTAAATTCATCTTGATTCTTCCTCTGACAGCTTAGACCAGGGCTTGGTAATGACTGTTCAGCTAAATGACATTTAGAGCATTTTGTCAGCTTTCTTGTTTTGGCTTCTGTCTTTCAGTTTTTCAGAATAAATAACTGCAATTGTCTCTTTCCAGGGTGAAAACCTGGGAGGCAATTTCAGGCCTTCCATAATTAAATTCTTATGTAAAAGCTCCATGCAGAAGGAGATGTGTTGTCATCCATCCTTACAAAGAAAGGCAAGATATAAAAGGCTGATCTGTGCTGGAAAGCTGTTTTTGTAGATACTTAAAAGCAAAGAAAACCTACAATTATTTGCTTCCAACTTAAGTAGTTCTGCTTTTGTGGACTGTGGTAAGGAATAGGCATGCTTGCAGAGCTGTCAGACATACTGTAAATTAAACTCCTTAGAGACCAACGTGGTAAAATGGAAAAAGAAGCAATGCTGCAGAATATAATATTCAGTGTATGCATTGGGTCAAATTCTTATTAAAAACAAAACATGGCAGTTGCTTCCCTCTTTTTATCTCAAAATACTGCAAGTCTGCAAGTGAAACCCTGCTGTGGCACTAGCAGTGTTGTACTTGTCCTTGGTTGTCACTGGGAAGCTCAGATTTCCCACCCCCATCTTCCCCTCCAGCAATAGCAAAAGTGAAAATAAAGTCAGGTGCTCTGAGTTGCATCCAAATGAGATGACTTCATCACTTGGCTTGGATTTGAAGCCAGTTTAGGAAAAGAGTCATTAGTGGAGCTTAGCGCATTTTGTTATGCGGTAGTACTTAAACTTTTCTGTGTGTATATTTATATGTGTAAAAAGTTATAAAAATGTACTCTAGGATATCCAGCACTATCAACTTTGATTTCTAGAGGGCAATAACTTTGTGTCAGTAACTACCTTTATTTTACTGTCCTTATGGTGAGTGTGAGGTTGATTCATCTAAACATTCTGTTGAATTGAAAACTTTGCAGTAGGTTTAAATGGAGATAGACTTGGACCTCATTGTGGATTTCCTGCTTCCCTGGCAAGATAGTACGTTCTTGGTTTTGTGTGAGTCGTTAGCCATGTGCATAGGAGTCAAGTATTTCTCTTAACAAAAGTATTCAGAAAAATTTATTGCACAGTGCTCAGCAAAACCTTTCTGTGGTTTGCTGTCAGGAGAGTTGAGTTACTTGCATCTGATTCCAGTTTGGGGAATGGGCTGTTGTCCATTAGCCATTGAGCAATGGGTTGGATAATAAAGAGCCTTTACCTGACAAATATCCAAGCTGGACATAACTTGAGTTACTGCCTAGCCGGTCATAGTGCCTCGAAGTTTGTCAGGCAGTGTAGAGTATTTTAAAAATGAATTTCTCATGTTTGTCCCTTAATACTACTATCTTGCTAGAGCTTTGTTTGCAAACAAGAGATTTATCTCTCTTACAATAATGTGTTGTAATTAAGTGGATGAGTTTATTAATTAGCTTTATAAAACTTTTAAATTAAATGTAGTAGTGAAAGGACTCCCAAGGTCTAGCCATGCTGGAGACTGTTGTATTTTCGTATATCATTCTAAACGGATAAAAGGATATAAACAGATTAGCTGAACTGGTGACTGATTGTTTCACTGGTGATCCTGTTATCTGAGGCACCGTCTTTATCCCTGTGAGCAGGTGAACTTGAGCCTTGGAGATAAATGGGGTGCTCTTACCTTTACTGAGAAAGTACAATTTTTGCACAGAGAGGTGTTGTCGGGACAGCTGGGATCATTTCTCCATGTGTAGTTAACAACTGACCCAGAATTTATGTGAGGCCTCAGGGGATGAATTTGAAGTTTGATGAGCTCCTGTTGTGATGGGCCTGTGCTCCATCCTCTCTCTCTGTCTTTCTTATTTCCTGCTTTGATTTGAATTTGATCAACAACAGTCCTGCAGGCACTTTTAACCTTCTGTTGAATTGGAAAATTGAAAAAAGAAGGTACTTAAGGTTATCCGCCGGTATAGTCCCATCTGCAAGGAGAAAGGCTTAAACTTTCTTCCTGACTCACTGTGGAACCATATTTTTCACTAATGTGACGACTGTTCCTAGAAGTGATAATTCCTTGGATGTGATGCTGCACCTACGTGCCCCAAGAAGGAGTCTCGTTCATGTCTGGAAATGCCCATGAGAGAGGGCAGTAGGTAACACTGCTGGAAGTGACTTAAATAAAGGAAACAGTCTCAGCTGCAGCCTGGCAGTCAGTCCTGGAAGCTGCGGACTGCTGGGATCCCCCGTGGAGATGAGGAGCCCATCCTGGTGCACGGGGGCTGGTGTGACGGCTGCGCTGGAGCACCCAGCTCAGGTGCAGCCCGGCGCTGTCCATGCTGCCAGCGCTGCTCCCCTCCCGTGCTCGCAGCTCGTCCTGCTCCGGAGCGCGGCTTGGACTGTGCTGTGAACCTTCCCTCCCCCTTAGCCAGCTTTGGGCACGCGACCTTGTTGCCGGCTTAATATTAGACAGAAAGGAAAGAATGCAGTTGTGGATGTTGGTGAGGAAGGAAGGGGAGCAGCTGGGCTGGAGCTGGGGCAGCTCCGTGCTTGTCCTCCTGTCTGCCAGCGGTGACGGGGGCTGCGAGCGGGGGCCGCATCTCCCTGCCACGCGCAGCCAGCCTCAGAGCAAGATTCCTCCTTCAGTAAGGCAATGCAAAACGCATTTATAGTGCCTGCTGAGAGCTTGGTTTAATATGTTCTCCTCTTGATGGGCTTTCATTTTCATGCCTGCGACAAGCATACATTTCTGCCTGACCCATCAGGGCCATAGCCATATGGAAGCTGATTTAAAGTTCTAAAGTATATTGGAATTCTAGCTATGCAGTGCGATGCTGTAGGAAAGAAATCTGGAAAATTCTTCATAGAAGCTGATCTGAACTCAGAACCGGGAATAAAGCAGTTAGTTAAAATCCCAGACCTTGTATCTTCAGGCTTCTCCATTCTGACCACCCTGTGAACAGTCCTTTCTTGTGGCTACCGCTGCTCAAGGTCTGCGCCGCCCCGGGGGACAGATCTGTGCAGCTTGCCATAAGAAATAATTTCATGCACCACTGCAGTTCCTTGGAGCTAATTTAACACCCGGCTTTGTTGCAGAGCTGCGTCGTGGTAACAGGCACGGCTTGCAATCCGCCTCGCGTGCTGGCCGCCTTCTGCCCTTCTTACTCCTTTTGTTTGGTTTAGCTTTCCAGTGCTCAGCACTTTAGCTGTTTCTGTTAGCAGTGCTGCTAATTAACGAGGTCTAGTCTAACGAGGTGATCATTCTCCTCTTCCAGGTGGCTAACGGGGGCTCCTGTTAGCACCACCACGGACAGCACAGGACTAAGTGTCTGTTTATGCACGTGAAGTTGTCCTCTAGGGTGCTCTTAAGGAAATGCAGAACACTGTATTTTGCAGCATCTATACGAAGCCTGAAATAGTCTTGGAATAGCAAAAACCATTCCAAGGACCAGTATTTTTGCACTGAGCACACTCTTAGCGGTTTCTGGGGCATGTTTAATCTGTTCTTGTTCTGAAAACTAACTAAAATCCCTGGAAGCTATATATGTATAAATTTTAACTTATTTGTTATTCCTATGTTAATCAAGCGGTTGATAGTAACGTTTCCTGAGTTAAATGTGTGTAGTTTTATTTCTTTATTTTTTTTCCACCCCACTGCAACTATTTATGCATTGGCTCTCCTGAAGGTCTCTCATGGGTTTTTCAGGAGTCTCTGTAGCATAACTCTGACTTCTGCTCCATCCATGCTGCTAATCACTTTGGGACAGGTTAAAAGGGATGCTTAAGTGACATTTGAGTGGTGGGTGCTTACTTCAAACTCTAGGTGCAAGCTTCAAACTTGTTTTTTTTTTTTTTTTAAGTGTCTTAATATTTTATTTTTGCTGGTTTTGTCTGGTGCTTAAAATTCTGCCCTTAGCCCCGTGTGTGGCCCCAGCTTCCCTGCCAGCAGCTCCAGGCTGGATGCAGAGGTGTCACCTTGCCTGCAGCCCAAGGCTCACTGTGCAGTGACGTTGTCTTGGGTGGTGGAGAACTGCAGGGGTAGAAATTTGCTGGAGGAGGGAGCTATTTTGCAGAGGAACAGCAGATTTGTCATCTTTTCTGTAAGATCAGTAATAAAAGCTGGAAAATAGTGTCTGAGGCAAGAGAAGAAGGGAATATCTTTGAATATTGAAGGAGGGTGGTATTTGATTTTTTTTTTTTTTTTTTTCCCCCCACTATTTGTAGTTACAATCTATTTACAGGAATTACCAGATGAACTGGCCGGACTACAGACCTGTCCACACAAGCATCATTGTCTGGTCAACTCCTATCTTCATCTTCCTAGCTTCCTTCCACAGAACCTTAATTCACCTGTGCCAGATGACTTGCAGTATCATCACCAAAGGGCTGGCAGCTCATCAACAGCTTGTGGATTAAAATAATTAGCTACAGGGTCATAACACTTTCCATAAAGGAAATAACTAAGATCAAAATAAAATGAGGAAAATATTTAATGTGTTTTGCTACTCATTTTTGGCTCAGTTATGTTGTTTAGGGTTTAATATATGGAAAAATGCAAGGGCATAGCTTGCTGAAAGAGGCAGAAGATTCAAGTGCTCTCATCACTTCATCTTTAAGTATAGTGAGAGGCATTTTCCATCTCGGAGGAACAGAGAGACCACTCCACTAATTTTATTCATCACTAGAGGGCCCAGATCACTTTCAGAACATACTGCCGCCGAGGCAGCCCCGGCACTCAAGTGCTTTGGCTGTGTAATTCGTGTGTGTGTGCATTCATATGCACGTGCTCTCATACGCAGAGCAGTGGCCTTCCGTTCTCATCTGCTGGAGCCCTCGCCCAGCTCTGAGCTGCCTTGCTCAGCCTTTGCTTGGCCTGTGTAACAGTGAAGGACACATCCGTGTCTGTGTGCTCATGCACTAGATTTCGGTCTCCAGTCTGTTGGTGTCTGGGCTTTGTTCTTGCTTGCATGCCTGTGCACCCCTTCTCACTTGGACAGTGCATCTGAAAGCCAGTAAGTGTGTAAGCAGGTGAGAACATTTAAATCTAGATGTAGGACCATGACAAGTTGAAGTTTGTGCAGTTTAGCCAAAATGTTGAGACGCTGCTCTGGTGCGTGACAGAGTGATCCAGCAGTTACGGGGTGGGCTTTCAGGGACAGTTGTGGCACAGATGGAGACATTTTCCTTTTGCTTCTCCTACGACTCTCTGGCGAGCAGCTCTCGTGCTGGAGCTCCTGTGCACTCTGGAAGTGCTCTCCGCCACGCGGTGCTCCTCTGCAGAGCTATCCCTTTCTCTGCCTGGGTTGCTCTTATCCCAGAGATATTTGCAAGGTGGAGAACTGAGGCTTTTGCCACAGGCAGCCTTGAAGAGCTCTTGGGAGAGGCAGTGATGCTGTGTTTCTTGTCTCTGTGGCCCGTCCAGCAGAGGAACTGAAGGGATCTGTGAGGAGGCAGCTTCTCCAAAGCTTTTTCCCAGTGCTGTGGCTACCAGGATGTGCTCAGAGAACTGTTCCAGAAAGGCAGGGTTGCCTGTGCCCCTGCCCCGAGGCTGCTGTGAGCTGCAGCATCCCCAGGGGAGAGGGGAAGCCAAGCAGACCCAGTGCGGCTTCCCAGGGCAGCTGAAGATGCCTGGTGACTTGCGTGGGACCAGGCAGGGGCTTTCAGCACAGGGTTGTCATGGACGTGGCTCCAGGTGCCCCTCGTGGATGGCAGCAGCTCCTTTCCCGCCTTGCTCAGCTTGTGGCCACAGCGCTCGTGCACGGGGAAGCAGCAGCCTGGGCGACTGCCCCAGGCCTGGCTGGTGCCAAGGCTGGAGGCTCCGTGTCCAGGGCTTCCTGGCCACAGTGCCGGCTTATGCAGATCTTGACTTTCTAGCAAAATAAATAGCTGAAGGCGCTTAAAATCTTGATTATAGCATCACTTCTAAGCCTCTCATGTTCTTAGGCACTGAATCTAAAAGAGCTAGAATGAATCAGTGCTTGTTATTAATATCTTCAGTGCTCTCATAACCTGAGTAACAATTGCACGTGTCAGAGATGAATCTGAGTTATATTTTGGTGTGCTGTTGAATTAAATCACTAATTTGGTTTTTAAGTTGTCTCATGCAAGCTTCTGCCTTGTTAAGTGTCTGGAGAATTGTTGAATTTGAGCCAAAGTTCTTTTTATTTTTCACAATATTTGCGTTGGCAGGGAAGCCTGTAACAGTGTGGGTAGATCTTGGAGGAAAACGAAGATGTGCTGTTGATCAAGAGGAAGGTGCGCAACTTTGCTAGGTGCGAGCAGTCCAGAAGCTTTGAGGTTCTGATTTGAGGTTCATCAAAGTAGGAGGAAAAGTAAAAAGAGGTACGGCAACCTGAGAGCTATATTTAATTGCTGACTAAGCAAGGAATCTGATGCTTCTCCACGCACAGACCGGATCTACACTCTGCACGTGAGCTACTCTCCTGCCTTTGCAAACAGCAGTCGCAGTTTCCTTTCTCTTTTTTTCCAGAAGCTACCTGGGAAGGCATCATCTGCTATTGTAAATAAGACCCTGCTCTAATTCTCATTTGTTAACGCTGTTGGGAGAGTGTTCATTAGATGTGATGACCAGAATGCAGGCAAGGTTGGTTTATGTCAATGATGAGGTCAGTCTGAATTTGCAATTCATTCCTAGAGAGGAATTGTTCCCAGCTTGAAGTGACTGCCATTTGTAGCACTAGCAAGGCAAAAAAATCAACAAGTCATTTATCGTTGCCCTCTGTTGTGCACATTGAAGCAGCTGAAGTGGAGCCTCTTGGAGCTCGTGTTGGGCTAACTGGGATGTGCTGAAGGGCTGCTGAAGAGGGTGGTTGCAACAGTGAAGCATCCCCAAAGCACATGGTATGCTCCAGGGAAAATCACAAGGGAATACCTGCCCCTGGGATCAGCATTTGAGGAGAATATTTGCAGTGCACTACTCTCCTCCAGCAGGCAGGTTAGGAGATGTTTGGAGGAGCACTTCCATTGCTTGCGTTAAAAAATGAAAAAGCTTGGACTAACTAACCGGTTAGTGAGTGCTTGGGAAAGCTCATGAAGGAAGGTGACCAGTGTCTTGCCAGTGTCTTGTCAGTGAATTTAGTGTTACATCCTGCTTTTTTTGTGTGTGTGTTACCTAAAGCTTCAAGACTTTGTAGTTGTTTTTCAAGCTTCTTAGGACACTTAGTGATGCTATTTAACCAATCTCTTTGCTGTGGGTAGTTCAGTAAGTGGATTACAAGGCTTTTGTCACTGTAGATCTTTAACATCACAAAATGTTTTCATCTTGTTTTTATTTAGGAGAGCTCAGCAAAAGTAGAAATAATTGCATTTTCTTCTAAAATGTAACGAGAGCTTTGAATGCTCTGAGCTCTTCCTTTCACTGAGCTGCATCTTGAATCCTTTTCCATCACTTGGCTGTTGTTGGATAGGGATGTGATATCAGTGGTTTTGTGGTTTCATCCTCAAGAACTGAGGAATTCTGTCCCAGGTCGTAGGAGGTTTCAGAGTCTGAGCAGCTTTTAACTGTTGTGCTTTTATGCCCTTTCAGTTGCAGAAAGCACTGCAAGACCCCACGCTTGCCCTATTTGGCAGTCTTAAAATTTGTCTTGCTTTTTCTGAAGTCTTTCCCCTTCTCACCCCCCAGAGTTGTGCTTTTTATTCAAGTGACAGTGAAGGAGGGAAGATCTTGTTGAATGGCTTATTATGTGCAGTACATGATGTACTGAGATTTTTTTTTTTTTTCCTCCCTACTGTTAAAACTAAATTTGAGATGGTAAGTAGTTGGGAATAGTCCTTCCTCGCACCCTCCTACTAGCTCTTATTCATAGCAGAAAGCAGCACTTCATCTTTTTTGAAGTTTCTTTTTTACTCAGGTGTTGATTCACACAACTATTTCATCAATGAGTCTTTATTGGTATTTTTATAATATTTTTTGAAGTTACTAGTAAGCCATCTACCCATAGTTGAGAACCTCGCTTTATATTTCTGGCTCTAATGGCTCCATGGTGTCTTGAAATGATGCCAGGGTGGGCGGATGAGCGAGCCCAGGCTGAGCAGAGCCTCGTGGACGTGCAGAGGTGTCTCCTGCAGAGCCAGGACCAAGGAGCAGGTCTCTGACTCGGCTCCCTGCTCTCCGTGGGCAGCTGCAGTTGTGTGGAGAGAAAGTGGCACCAAAGTCAGGGTGCTTGTGGATCTGTACAAGGCCAAGTAAGGAAGACCAAGTAATTTGTCTTGGTTAGGATGAGTTCGAGGAAATGCCAAGTGAGGAACAGGAATAATAAGTGTAAAGGAGATTAGGGAGAAGATGAAGTGGAGAGGGAAGTATAGTTGAAGGTCAGGCTCTTTAAAATGGGGAAGATGGAATCACACTTGTGCTCGAAGAGGAGAGACTAGGAAGAGCCAAGAGCAGCAAGAAGCTTCAAGGGAAGAGTGCAGGTAACAGCAGGATTAGCCAGTGCCACAAGCAGCCTACGTGTCCCTGGACAGGGCTGGGAAAGGGGGAATTAGGGGAGAAGAAAGCAGGCAAGCGAGACCGCAGGCTGTGTTGTTTGTTTCTCTCTGTAGGGGAGATGTGGATTCAAAGCAAGGAAGGGCACGGCGACTGCAGCACGTGTCCCTGCTGTCCCCCTGCACGGTGCCACTTTGCAGCGCTCCTGCTAGTGCCTCGTGGTGTGCTGAAGTGACTTTCACTGACATGGCTGATCTCGTGGCTCTCTTTGCACAAACGACTCCTGTTCTGCTGCCACTCGGCAAGGAAGAGGGAGGAGGGGAGATGTCTTGTGCTGGTGACACTTCAGTGCTCTGTAGATTTTGTCCTTTGTGGTGATGCATCAGGGTGTCGTGCCCTGCTCTGTGCTGATGAGGCCTGTGCGCGAGAGCCAGGGATGGGCCACGGTGTCTCAGCGCGTGAGGAGAATGAAAATCATGAAATTACTTTGAGGGGAGCAAAGCAGAATCAGAAGTAAAGCAGAAAATTAAGGGAAAAGGTTGGGCTTGGGTAAGTCAGCTTTGCTGCTGCAACAGTAACCTTCTGGTGAGGTTAGGCTGCTTCCTTTTCCCCACTGCTGTGTTGTCTGTGTTGCCCATTGCAATGCTCTGCTTGGCCCTCTTTCTGCAGGGGTGTTGGGGCCAAGCTCTGCTTGGGGTTGCTTGCATGCACTCAGGCTCTGTGTAGCTGCTCCCTGCTTGCTCACAAGTTGGGGCTCTGGCCTGGTTGGATCCACCAGCCGCATTGGTACTGACCTAGGACAACCATAGGAGGAGGGAGTACCATGAAGAGGGGCCGGGGAGAGCTCTGGTTTGGAGGTGCCTGGTGCCCACTCTTCTTGCTGCAGGGATGGGGTTGTCCCGCTGCAGGTGATTCCTGGGATGCACCCCCTGCCCAATGGTGCTGAGGGAGATGGGCTTGTGCCAAGCAGCCTCCGTAAGCAGCAAGTGGGAGAATCAGGCACCATGGGGCATTCTTGAGCTCTCAGACTTTCTCTAACCTTGGCCTGTTTTAAATCTACTCCCAGATGTGGGTCAGTTCCTGTTCTGAGGGTGTAATAGTGCTGTAGTTGACACAGACTCTGTCCGGGTAGAACTGGAACATTTGTTATTCACTGGCAAAGTTACACAGTCAGCTTGATTTCCTCCCAAAGACAATAATTGCAGAGGCTCAATGCCAAAGATGATGTCCTCTTTTTCTGACATGGGAAGAGAGAGTTTTTTCTGATGAGCCACTTACGCCAGTTTTCTTGAGCACTTTTATTTTCCTTAAATGTCTAATATCCAAATGATTTTCCATTTTATAGACTGTGAGGTCCAGTGAAGCCTGGAGCTGCGCGTGGACATGTTTCCCTGGAGGAGCTGCCAGTGAAATATGTACCCCTGAGCTGACTGCAGCACTCCTTGCTGGAGCACACCTGTCAAGAGGATGAATGAATAGCATGGTAAGGATGCAGTATATCTTTAGTTTAAGGAAGAAAACAACCCTCTGCTTTGTAGCTGACCTAGAAATTAAAGTGTCAGCTAAAGAGCACACAAAGTATTAATCCGTGGTTTCACAATCACAGTAATTTCTGCTGAGTGCTACTGCTGAACAGACTTCCACAGCAAATGCCAAGGCGCTCCTGTTTAGACCTTAAAATGAAATCTTTAGGACTGAGCTCTGAGCCCTACTTTTGAAACTTTGGTGTTTGCCCTAGATGCTTCCGCAGGAAGGAATTTGCATGGCGAAAGAGTTTCTCCAAGTTTAACAAATATCCTGCTTTTGAGTTGCAAAACCTCAGATCGAGCCATACTTGTTAGTTTGGGCTCAAACTAATCAGGTGCTAATCAGGTTACTAAAGGTAGAGACAGTCTTCTAAATGAGTGTATGTTGGTACCAAGCTTTTCTTGAGCTTTTCTCTAGCTAGACTGAACATCCATTCCCTGAATGAGACGCAGAACTGTGTGCGCCGCTCTTCCATTTCAGCTGAATTGTGACTATATATTGCTACTGATTACATTAATATGTAATTATTACCATGAGAGGCTAATCCTCTATAACCATTGGTCACTTGCTGTATGTTCATTTAGCTGCAAACGCTTTTCATTTTCCATTTGTGTTTTATCATTTAATTGCTTTACCCTATTCTACATCACCCTCTTTTAATCTTCTGCTAATCATTATTTGGAATGAGAATTAGCCCTTAAGCAAACAGTGCCCTAAATCTATCTTGCTTCTTCGTGTGTAGCGATGACCTTGTGTTGGACAAAAAATAAAAAAAAAGAAAAACTATTAACCATAGCTTTATACTTAGAAGTATTCTCTTCATTATATTTGAGAATTGATGCTCAAGGAAAATCTGATGTTTATTCAGTTCTGTAAATCAAGTTATGTTTTTGAAGGACCTCTCATTCTACAAAGCCCTGCTGTTTTGAAAGCCTAGTGAAAGCTTTTATTTTTTATTATTTTTTTTTTTTTAATGTCACCCACGTTCCACTTGCTAGAGGAGATCTAGACACTTTGCCCCAAGAAGGGAAGGGAATCGAGACTGTTTCTTGTGAAATGGGGAGTTAGGGTCCAAGGCCGTATCTGGGAATCTGACGTGCAAATTGTGTGGAAAAAGGGTGGCATCATTCCTGCCGTGGTTGGGCCTGGTCCGTGCCGTGACTAGGGGGGTAAATGTTGGGGATGGAGGCGGCCGGACGCTGTGGTGGTGGCGCCGGCTTCAAGGACCTCATCCAGCTCCTCTCGGTCACCACAGAGACGTTCTCCTTGCTGCTCGGAGCCAGGTTCTCAGATTCTTCGTGTTTGTATGTTTTATCATAGAACTAATGAGCATCCACCCCCTTGAAATCTCATTTAAGTTTGGCAGGTTGCCTCCTGAAAACTTGACAGCACTTTGGTCGCTGATGATGCGATCGGAGCGTGTTCCTGTTCCCTCCTCCTTCCCCATCTGTCTGTACCCACCTCTCTCGTCACAAAAATAGACTGTTTGGGGCAGGAGCTGGTTTCCCTGTTCTCACGTGGCTGCCTGTGCTGCAGACGGAGCTGGCCTGTACCAGCATCCGACTGTACCGTGTCCCGAACCCCCACAACTCTCCTCCATGGGAGGTTGCAGGGTACGATCGTGCAGGTTCCTGCCACACTCTCCTGTGCACAACCCACCCCGCGTGCTGCAAATGACTGCTTAAAATCAGCAGTAGGAGCGCGGGGCCGTGGGCGCAGGTCTGGGAGAGCAGAGGCCGACAAACATCCGGGGTAAAAGGGGCACTGGAGAAACCCCCTCGCAGCACTGGCACTCCAGGGTACCTGTCCCGCTGCAGATGGCGAGGGGAGAGCACGGGACGCTCGTGCACTGTAGATATCAAAGCAGAGGAATGATAACACAAAGGGTTTTAGGGAATATTTCAAGCACTCTATAACGTACTGCTCTCTGGCTGCAGGTAACCATGTTCTGGCATGATACAAGGCATAAAAGTAAGGAAATTGGAGGCTCAGGCAGCTTAGAGGATCAAATTCGCTACTTTTGTGTCCTTGAATGTACTTAAATTATGATTAATTTAATTCTTCGGTGGTTTGCAACCACCACTTAAAAATGCCTCCTTTAAGCGAGCGGGAAAGCGGGCAGAGCAAAACATAAGCATGATGATAACACGGAAATCAGTGGTTCTTCAGCAGCTCTTTTAAGTATTTGTCTGTAAGCAGTTTTACAGCAGATTGCAGAGTCATGTCTGTTCAGTGGGCTGTTAGAAACTGGGGGGGGAGGGGGTGTTATTTAGGAACAACAAAGAACTCTTGTACTTCTTATAGCTCTGTGATCAATCATTAATCATCCCAAGAATTCCTGGGGGTGGATAACATATTAAACTGCCCTTGAGATGTTTCTGTTCTATCAGCTACCATTTATAAGTAAAGGACGGAAATGGGACTTCTAGCTAATTTTGTTTAAAATGGCAGGTATGAAGGAGGAATTATCAGGATGTAAAATGTTAAATCATGGCAAGAAAATTCCTTTCATGAGGATGACTGCTGAGTGTCGGTAGCAGAGATTGATGCTGCAGGAAACAAAGCAGATAGGTTAAATATACCGGTATTTAAAGAGAATCTATAACTCTCTTATTAAATGAAAGTGGTTTGAACTCAGAGGTTGCTAAATGGAGTTTCAGATGCACTTTAAGATACTTTTGCCTCATCTAAATCATCATGGGAGTAAATAAATATATCCTGCAAATGAAGTCTAATCTCTGCTACCTCCTCTGGGGATGTGTGTGCTTCTGACTATTAAAAGGACCTCAAATGTCCTGGCTGAGCTTGAAATCCTCTCTGCGAAAAGGTGCTGTGTCAGCAGCTTGCCTGTCTGATGTGAATGTGCAGGAAGGGGGCTGCTCTGCAGTGGATGTTCCATTAACCACGGCCTCAGTTACATGGGTTTCGCGCGGCTCTGCGCGGGGTCCCTTCCCCTGCTCAAGGTGCTGGCCCTGCTCGTAGGCAGCGCCGAGCAGCCCTGTGGCGAGCAGGGCCCGGCTCGCACGGGCTCTCTGTGCTGTGGCACTAACCTGAGTCGCTGCCCTTTCCAGTTAAGGGAGCTCCTACCAGCTCTGCAAAAACTGCTGCCCTGACGGCTTCTAGGATCAGCGTGGTGACAGCTCCGATGGGAAAACGTCCCCGCATGAGGCGAGACTGTGCGCTCGCTGCCCTAGCCAAGGTCCTGCAAAGGGCATTGCTCCTGGCGGAGCTGCTCCTCGGGAGCTCTGCACGAGCATCTCTGCCGTGCCAGGTGCCCCCAGCACCTCAATGCCCTTATTCCCCCGGATAGGCTCCCGCGGGAAGGTGCCACCACGCAGCTTCTGTTGGTTTCTGGGTGTGATGAGCAGTGTCTCCGTGTACAGCAGAGCCCACGTTCCCTTGTGCAGCAGGAGCGGGAACATTCAGTTCACCTGCCCTTTGCTGCAGGGATCCTGCCTGGCCTTCTTGGGACCAAGGCCCCAGGAAGCTCTTATTTTGGAGAAAACAAAGGCTTCCTAAGGATACTGAGTGCCAGTTGTGTAAAGTGCAGCTGGTTGAACCTTGTACCTGGACTTCTTGTTTCAAGCAGTGATCCATGTAACAAGCAGGCTAACAGCCTGATGCAGCAGCAAGGGAGGTGGCACTGAGCACTCAAACTGGACCCCCAGGCCCTGCTCAGTTGTTGTTTCCGTTTTCTCTTCAGCATCTAATGCTGGGGAAAGCTGCAGTCTGCAGCCCTGCTGCCCTTTCTCCTTCTCAGCGCGTGTTTGTGTGTTGAGAGATCAGCAGAGATACGCGCTGTCACCAGCAGCATTAGGAACAGGCTACCCCATAATGTGGGGCAATTACAGAGCCTTAATTAGCAAAGGGGTCTTGAAGCAGCATCATGTAGCCACTGCCAGCTCCCTCAAGCTCTGCTGAGCCTGGAGACCCTCTGTAAACCCTTTTCCTGAGCTGCACACAGCCGCTTCTCACACAAGCTCTTCTTATGGCTAATTATCATTGCTATGATAATGCTAGAAAGGAGTCCTATCCTTTCTAAAGAAAAGGATAACAAAAAAAGTAGCGTGTGTATTGCCTGCGCCAGAGAAACCACTATCTAAATTCCTCAGATTCCCCCTTGATTTGCTATCAGCCTTCATGTCATTTCTCTTTGATCCCCTCTGTTACTGCTATTTCTTCAGCTGCTCCTAAATGCCCGTGCATTTTTTTTTCTATTAGAGGAGTAATTACTACATCATCATGAAAGCTGTTCCCAAAAGACTATCTTCAAGGGCTAACTTCCATTATCCAGTAATAGCCCTTGGCCCTGTTCACATCTGAACATGTTCTGCTACTTGTTTCTTTTACACCAGTGAAATTCCGCATTATGCAGAGGAGGACACAGCTTTCACACTTTGATGTGCGTTGGTCTTAGCAAGATGATAGTGGAAAAACTCCTCTCGGCTCCCACTGCATGAAGATGGCCACCATGCCTACAAGGAGGCTGGAAAACGCCAGGAGGAGAGCGCAGAGCTGCCGCATGTGAAGCAGATAAAATCTCTGAGCCTGAGTAGGGCTGTGCCAGGAAGGAGGCCCTGTGTATGGAGGAGAAAATAGAGCAAACTGGTGAGCGCTGCAGATGGGAATTGCAGGTGTTGCAGCCCCAGCTTAGGAATTTCAGTGGTGTTTCCCTGGTTCTTTCAGGAAAAGCATCTTGTAGCAGTAGCTGCGCAAGCCTGCAAGGCTGCTGCCGGCTGGCTGCGGTGCTGTCCATGCCGAAAGAGAGGCCCGAGCCCAAATTGTATTTTTTTTTATCTTTCTATGGACTTGTCTCTTTCTCTTTTTATGAACACAAAATGCTACTGTTTAATAACTGGGTTGTTGTAATTTTTAAAGATATGAAAGACTATTATGGAGTATAAAGATGATTTGCTGTAGAAGTGGGTTTTGTGGGCTCTTATCTGCAGTGTTCTCCCTGCTGGAAAGATCACTTCTTGGTAATCTGAGTTGGGAGATTAGTAGGTAAGTGCATAATTTTCTATAGTCGTAAGAGACAGGAGCTTTGAATAGTGGCCTTAGATTCAGCTGGATAACTTGTGGCTTAAATTAACTTCTGTTGCTTTTCTTTTTCTTTTCTCAAGAATGGCTACGAACGCCACATGGTTTGCTAGCAGGAATTTTCTCCTATCTATTGAATCTCACTTACAAGGATTAATGAAGAGGAAATGGGAGCTTTTGTTGTAGGAACTGAGTCTTATGGCCTTTATAGCAACTATTTGTTGATTTAGTAGAAATTGTGTTTCACTAGCAGGGTAATTCATCAGCATCAGACACCCAGTAGTACTGTATGTGCTGAAATCAATTTTGTGTGAGGATCAGAGCTCACCAGAAATCTTAAGCTTTAAAATAGCTTTCTGGGTTGGACAGAGAAGCAGTAAATGATTACCCTAAACTGAAGTAAGCAGATATGCCAAGACGTGTCAAGCTTCATCAATCAAAGCTATTTAACAAAAATCCTATGTGTTTGGCCACTTTTGGTCTTGTTGGCAATAAATACATTTATTTTGAGGAAAAAGTGCATGGGGAAACCTTTGTCCCGTTCTTGGCTGTCTGGACTCTTTGGATGCATTGGTGTGGTGCTGATAGTCAGAAATTGTCGGAACTACTTTTACCCGGAGACCCTTTGTATGTTGGTGAGATGGTAACCAAGGGCAGGGGTTCACTGTGGGCTCACAGGGGTTCACGGGTCCCTGCTGTGGAGTTTGGTGTGGGCGGAGAATCATTAATGTCCCTGCTCTCCTGGGAATGCTGCACCCGCAGTGCAGTTGCGTGACCATCACTGGACCATGATAATCCCAAACAGCTGGGACTGAGACATAAATAGAGAGGAGAGAAAGGAGACATCCAGTAGGGAGGAAAACTAAACTAACTATAATTTTATCTCTTGACAACGCTAATGCATATGAAAACTACATTAAGCTTGGCAGGACCATGCATGGATCAGGATCTGGCTGGCTTTGTCCAGTGAATTCATAAACCTTTGGAATTACAAATTTATTCTGAAAGATTTCTGAAATGTGATTTTTTTTCCCTTCCAGACTTGCTTGCTGTGCATGTGTTTTTAGAGGAAAACGAAACCCTATTAATTAGAAAATAATTAAATGCTAGAATAGGCCTGCATATACACACTACTCTTATTTTATAATTGG
Source organism: Crypturellus tataupa (assembly GCA_034781795.1). Lineage (NCBI taxonomy): Eukaryota > Metazoa > Chordata > Aves > Tinamiformes > Tinamidae > Crypturellus > Crypturellus tataupa. The sequence continues at coordinate 6,378,950 of JAWLRI010000115.1, forward strand.
TCAAGCTGAGCTTTTTGCTCAAAGAACTGCTTAAAGCTGAATGCCTAGGGCATAAAAATTGCCCACAGTCGGAAGCTAATAAAATAATGTAGTAAAGCAAATAATATTTGTGCTATAAAAGTATTGATTAAACTCTTTGCAACATATTGTTGGAGTCCTCATCTGCTGTAGGTTCTTGCTAAAAGTTCGTTCAGCCCCGTCAGCTTTCCATTAACCGCACAGTTATTCACCCTGGCCTCAGCTTTTGGAAACAGCTATTTCACACCGTGTGTGCTTAGGAGCTTAGCGAAAGCCTGATATGAGTCATGTTCGTTGTGAGCTTAGAGAACTTCAGTATGGTCCCTTCCAGAACAAAACATGCCCAGCCATATCCTGGGAAACTTGCAGTGTGCTTGGAAAATGGCCCACGCCGCCTGCTCGAGCTTCCCTGAGAATACCTGCTTAGTGTGCCATTTATTTGCAAGCAAGTGCCATTAAGTTTTAAGCATGATGTGCATTTTTTGTCTTCACTCAATGCATTCCCCTGAGCTCCCATTAAAGCACAGCGTTGCTGTAGCGCACTCTTCTCTCATTATATGCCTGTGTTCTGTGTGTATTTGTGTCACATTGATTTCTGGCCTGGTATCAGCTAAGCCTGATTTTGCAGGTATAAATATTGAACTTGCTGTGTTATAAATTGCTATTTGTATCTTCTGTGTAGGTCACCTGCTGTAATCTGTGCCCAAGTCAGATGTGTAGCATATATCTATACTGCATCTGAAAGGTGGGTTTACAGCACTTACTGTGAAGGGACCTGGCTAGTTCCTTTAACGCTCCTGAAGAAGGTGCAGTGGCCCTGTTGGTGTCAAATGTGTCCACGCATCTGGGTGCAGACATGTCAGATACCGAAGGAGCACTAAGAAACTCTGAGCCATGGACACCCTCAACATGGAGGAGATGGAAACGCTTGTTATAGGATGCCAAGTTTTATTGACTGTTCATTATCCATATCTTTAAAGACAGGCTATTGGGAAAGCGGAACTAATCCCCTGGGTGTTGAATACTTCTGATAGTGAGAAATGGGAGCATAAAATTGCAGTAAAGCAGGAAAGCCTCTAAAGACCTTTCCTGTGAGTAAGCTTTTTTCCACTACTGTGCAAAACAACTAGAAAATTTCCATTATATCCATGCTCTTCATCCCAGTTAACAGCTTTATACCAGGGACTGACTTGCCTGAGTAGCCTTCCTTGGAAGAGGTAGAGAGATGTAGAATCATCTGCTTTAAACTTCACCTTTGACTTTTGGTTCATAACTCTGTAGGTTGTCATAACAGTGCAGAGGTAAAGATGAAAATGCGATCTGGTAAAAATAGTACACTGCTGAGTGCGGTCCAGCAAAGCCAGAGCGATGCCAAAGCCAGAGTGATGATCCACTCACCAAAGAGTGGATTTGCTTCTGAATAGCCTGGTTTAAGGTGCACATAAGAGATGTGATGATGCACCCTGAATGTCACGTTTTGGGAGTATGGCTCCAAATTCCCTGTTTCCTTCTCTGTGGTTCATTGCAAGGATTTCTGAAATCCCTTAATCTAGAATCAGTAATCTCACCCAAACATGTGGCATCTGTCTGCTGTTAAAGGCTGAACTGACTAAGCATCTGGGAATAAGTTTATAGACATTTGGTTTTTCTGAAGCTTGTCCTTCCAAAATTGGACACTGTTCATCATCTGGTCATTGGCAGTCAACAGGGATGCCCTTAAGCAGAGAGAGGGAAGGAAAACCAGAAGAGGAGGTGTTGACACTTACTGTTTGCTTTTGAAACTGCATATAGACTGGCCATGTGTTTGTCACCCTCTGCCCGGCTTTGTTCCCTTTACACGCCTTCCCCTTGGAAAGGAAACTGGGTTATGTTGTGGCTGCCAGAGGAGTAAGCACAGGCTGCAAAGAGCAACGAGAGCCCAGCGGTCCCTCTCCCTTTCCGAGGCAGGTGGGTTTGGTTTGGTTTTGTTCTCCTTTAGCCTACTATGGTTCCTTTTTGACTACAGAAGTACTGGTCTTAAATTTAGTAGGTAAAGCTGTTGCCTCATATACAGGATTTCTGCTGCTTGCAGAAGGGACCACATTCTGATGCGCATCTCTTGTATGTTGAATGATTAATCTCATTCTTACTCCTGATGATGGCACCAACCAGTGGTGTGAAATACACTTGGGATTGAATTGGGGATTGGAAATGGCACCAAGAATGGGACGTTTTAGGGTTTTTTTCTGTGAACCAGTATTGGTAGAATCATATAGCAGCTTGTTTGAAGGATGCTTATACCTATCAAGCCTTCCAGGCATCAGCTTTCAGGATACGTCTTTCTGTTGCAAAATTTCTTCCCAAACCTTGTTTTTAAAATGTATTTATTGTCACTGAGGTATGTGCTTGCTAAACTAGATCTAGTTGTAGTCCAAAGTAAGAGCCTAGCGCTTTCCCTCGAGCACTAAACCTCAGCAAATGTGAGAGTATAATATGGACAAGCAGAATGCAGAGGAACTCGCGTTCCCATCAGCTGCTGCTCTGATCTGACAATACCGTATTATAGACTCAATAGCTGCTTTTGTGAGCAAACAAGGAGTGGCATAAATGACTATGCTGCTCTGACATACGGAATTGGACTTGTCAGTTTTAGAAGAATAAGGAAAAAATTGTGTATATGGCCAAAATATTTAGCAAGAAACCAGTGTGCTCCTCCTTCCTGCCCAAGGGAAAAGTAAAGGGAAGAGAGGCTTAACAGGTGAAAGGGCTTTCTGATGGTGCCACCTCTGCCAACGCTATAGTCCTCTGATAGATGAAGTGTCCTGCTCTTGTCGCACAGCTGCGGGCACTGAAGGAGCAACTGGGAATGTGTGGTGTTAACTGAAAAGCAAAGACTTGGTCTGGAGCCACTTCCTAGGTGGCTGCAGTGTTTTGCATCAGGGCAGCGGGGAAGTGATGGGGGGACCTTTTGCTGGTCAGCACGTGTGCGAGCCTGTCCCGCAGCTCTGCAGAACAGAGCCCTCCTTGCAAGGCTGCCCTTCCAGGGTTGTTCTTCATTACATGCCAATTTACTGTACTTTTTATTTCTTATTTCTCTGGAATTAGTGAAGAAATAAGTGGGGGACATTAAAGTCATAAGCACCAACTGCAACATCTGTAAAATTAAAATACCTATGTATCTATAAGCTCTACAGTTGCCTCAGATGTTCTATTTGCAGGAGAGGTGTTTCAGAATGAGCCTGTGTGTGACAGTATTACTCAGAGGGGTGGCCAGGATCACATATTCCTGATGTAGCTGCAGTGCAGAGCTGGTAAAAATTTAAATGGTCAAGAGAAACACAAGTGACAAAAAGAGGCTGTGGAAACCTGTTGGGGAAAGTGGTGGCCTCCTGACAAAGTCCCTGGTTGCAGCCTGTAGTAGAGTCTTAATTTGGCACTTCACCATAACATAATAGTTTCTCTAGAGAAATAAGTATTTCCTGAAGAACAGACTCAAAATATTCTTTTTTTTTCACCAGAAGGTTTTTTTCTTAAGATGTCTCTGTATTTTATCAGAACTGACCAGGCCTTTTTGTAATGGAAACTGCTTCTTGCTGATGGGTAGGCTCTGTCCAAAAACGCTTGCATGGCTGGCGCTGCACGGGATGTTCACCCACGTGTTTGTGGTTCTCTGATCTAACCCACTCATGGGGTTAAATGTGACTGGGAAATGACCAAGGTGCAGAGATTCGTAAAAACTACTTATTTTGTGATCATTTTGTACTTCTGGTGGTACAGTTAGACACAGCTGTAAATGAGATGGTTTCTTCAGGTAAAAGAAGTTAAGATCATGTCAACAAAATAACAGCTTTTGGGTGGGAAACGAAAGGCCTATAGGGAGATGCGAGTGCTTCTGCAGCTCAGGTGCCTGGAGCTGCTTCTCCCTGATTTGCAGTAATGCTGCAAACCTGGGCCCTCAACAGGGGCAGCATTTGCTGCCTCTGTGATAAGGCTGCTCAGGTGGTGGCAAAAGGCTGAGAGCTGGTGAAGCCCCAGGCGCTGTGGAGGAAGCGGGAGACTCCTGTGGTGCTGGTGCCCCAGCTCCAAGGCGCCCGCCTCCCTCTTGCTGGGATGGGTCAGTCTCTTAGTGCTGGTCTCCCCGCTTTCTGCACCACCTCTTAGTGAGGCGTTCCCAAAGTGCCTGGGGAGAGGTGGAAAAGAGCGGGGAGCTCCCCTGGGAGCAGAGGGCCGGGAGCCGGCGCTCGCCGGGCGCCTGAGCACAGGGGTCTGCTCAGAGAGGCTGCCCTTCCTCTAGACCTGCTGCCAGAAAGAAATATGGTGTTCTCGGCCTCCCTTCTAATGGGGGGAACTTCTGGGACTGTTTGCCGTATGGAAAGTGCTTAGTCTGTTCTTAATTATAATTATTCTTCTATATGGTCTTGGCCCCTGAAACTCCTCCTGTCCTCCTTGGCATGTAATGCAAAATACTTTATTGATGGAGAGCTTTGCTTATACAGTTAATATGCTTGCAGGGAAATTATTTTTTTAAGGTGAATGAATAATCTTCTGGACAGCCTATTTCCTTGTAATACTCTATGTGCTACTGTATGTGCTGCATAGTGGCTATGAGTTGCTCAAAGCAGAGTCGTTGTTTGACAGATAAACCCTTGCAAGTGCTTTGTTTGCCTTTTCTCTAAAGCAAACAATCCACGTTGGCTGTGCTAAGATGCAGCCTGACTCCTGGGCTCGGAGCTTTCCCTGCTGTGGATGTGCTTGGTTTTGAAACGCTCCAGCAGCCCTTTGTTGCCTCTGTTTTTTTGGGTGCCATTTTAAAGAAATCTGAGAGATGGTAAAATTAGACCTTGTCTTTGAGAAGCAAGTATGGTCTGTGTGTTCTCATTGAGCTTGATGGAGGGTTATCCTGGTTTATCCATCAGCTGATGATATGAATCCGTAAGCAGTTGCCTGTCACTGTAGGGGTCTATATACCTTGGCGTGGTGATGTACTGAAACCATTTTTCTTTATCAGTGGTGCTTTATAGTCAGGACAATTTTCACTTTAGGGTCTCAAATCACTTTAATGAAGAAAATATTTTCTCCTTGCCTTTCTTGTGAATGGAAAAACTGAGAACGGCAATGTTCAAGTGCCAGGGTGCAGAGTCCAGGTGGATCTGGCCCAAAATCTGTGGTTGCAGGAGAGCTTTCCGTTATAATGGAGCGGGGCTGCCAAGGGAAGGTAAATAGGAGCTCTTACTGTGACCTGTTCACGTGGGCTGTGCTGTAGCCCACAGGAGAGCAGGTTTCCTGATAGGAAAGCATCATTTGTGACACTTCACAAGGTTTTTAATCTATTTTGAAAATGATCAAAAATGAAACTTTCCTGTGGGGGACTTATGAATTCATTTTATAAAGATAGTCTGGGGAGGGGGCTGAGAGTTTTATGGATCACAATAAATCATAGTGACTGGTGATAACAAAATATTTGTTAGGATGAAGCTCTGTTATATTTGATTGGACATTAATCGTCTTTTCTGTGTGCTGTGGATACAGTTTCTGTGTAAATTGTTCACTAGAAAATACATAGTTGGCATTGAAAATTAAGTGACACTTTAGATGGTAATATATTCTCTTTGAAGTAATAAAGATGGATGAGTCTTTTCATGATGACTGCTGGGATCTGAATGAGAAAGACTTGAAGAACTGGCAGATGCGAGAGGTTGGGCTGCAGGCGGTTGTATCTAACAATCCACATGTTTTCACTGAAATATTCAATACACGGGGCATGGATTGACCCTGAATTTAGACAACTAAACAGCTCCGTTCAATGAAGGCAGCAGCAAAACAGCACTGAGTGTAGTAGGAATAACTCAAATTCAGCATCAGCCATTTGGATGGATTTGGAACTGATTCATCCGAGTGGATCAGTTGTTTGGATCCTGAACGGTGGCAGGAGCCCGTGGGAGCCGAGCGCCCGCCCTCTGTCTTGACGCTTGTTCAGCCAGCAGAAGCAAATCCTACCATTTTGCAAGGCCAGGTCTGTTCAACCCAACCCTTTGGGTTGTCCTATCCTTCCTAGAAAGCTCTGAAAGCTCTAAAAAGCCATAAAAAAAAAAAAAAAAAAAAAAAAAAAAGCTCTAAAGCACCTTTTCTCTGAAGTGAAATACAGGCTTCTGTTTTGCTTTCCTTGAGCTCTCCCTCCTCCCATTGCCTCCTGTCAGAGCTCTGGTTTCTATACCTCTTGTTAGTGGAAATGTCTGCCTGTTGTGCTTGTGTATCCCATGTGCCATCGTTTTAGAGATTGGGATTCACTTGTGAAGCTTCCTTCTCCCCTATGTATCCTCTTGAGTGTGGTCCAGTTTTCTTTGAAAGCTGCTTCTTGGCACATGATTAACCTACTGTTACATTAAATGTGTGATCAGTAGTTTCCCCTCTGCTAGAGAGCTCTTAAATCTCAGCAGTAATGAGCTTTTAGCAAGCTAACTGCATCTTCTTCTATGAAACGAAAATATTAATAAAAATCTTAGAGGAGGAGGTCCAAAAATGTTTCTTTTCCATTATCAAATCCAACTCATGACTACCATGTTTCTGGTAGGGCACTGAGAGAAGCGTGGTATGAAGTGTCACTGAACTTGGCAAATCCAGGTATTTTGGGCCTGGCCTTTGTGGTTGTTGGTGCTTTGTGACTGGAGCGGGGGGCTGCGCTGATGTTGCTGCCGAGGCTCCGCGTGGAAGCGAGCGGGTCCTGACGCTGCTTGGAAGCCTTGGGAATCTCCCACAGCCAAGTTTCATAGGGGAGGGGAGGCTGCGAGGCTGTGAAGCCCCATCACAGACCCGCACTTGGGATGTGAGGTCTGAGGAAGCCTCCAGGAATGTAATATCCCTTTGCCCCACGGCAATAAAATCTATTTTCAGTTAATGTTTAAAGGGTTCTTCTGGAAAGGCCCTTTGGCCAGGGAACTGAAAAGCTATTTTTAACTTCAGCTCAATATTAAGCAGACTGAGGAAAGCTTTCAGAGTTTCAGTTTGGAATAAAAAAGAAATTCTCTAAGTAAAATCCAATAATCACAAGTGTAAAGATGGAAATCTCCCACTTCCATCTCAGGCTTAGTCTGTACTGCTGGGTCCAATTTTCATTTAGCCTCATGATAGCTTCAGTTTTCAACAACCCTCTTGTTGCAGCGATGTTTGCACTGTTCATGGTGCCAATCATTTTGTTTTGTTCAAAATCTGGAATATTTAGATATTTTTGTGCTATTTCCCATCACCTCTCTTGCTTCTCTCTCCTATAACACTTCTGCTCCTATCTGTATTTCCCTCAAATATCACAAGAGTATCTGCCTTAACGGCGTGTGAGCCACACGGGTATGTTCTAGGGGGGTGCTGCAGGCCTGGCAATAATTAAATTAATCCTGCTCTACCCAGGAGGCAGTTTCTACAGGAAAACAGCATTGCCTTGAAGGCAGATGCCATAGAAAACAATAGGCGGGACTGGGAACTGGGGATGTGCAGTGCTGCTGAATGGAGAAATCGAGAGAAGTAGAAGCAGGGGGAAGTTTTTTGGGGAGCTGACATGAGGCCCTTAGGCACGACGCTGGGCTGAGCAGGTCCGTGACAATTCAATACGAAGTTACGGGGCCCTGGGGGAGACTGGAGAGGAGACACAGGTGGGCGATTTGCTGCCCTCGGTGACGTGTGGCTCCAAGCACCGCGTGCTGGTGAGCAGGGAGAAGGGGGGCCTCTTGTCCAGAGCGGTGGCTCCAGGGCTGGTCACCCCATCTGAACCCCGCTGCTCTCCCTCGGTCTCGGCAGCGGCCTTGCCGGCGGGGGATAAACCCCGTGCCAGGGACCTGGTCGCCTGAGAGAGGAGCCTCCTTTGCCAAGGCCTGTAGAAGCACAGGACGCGCAGGGCAAGGAGGGTGATGCCAATGTCCCTGCCTCCAAGGTGGATGGCAGGTTTTCTATCAACCTTGTGACAATTGTATACCACAATTGTGTTGAACCACTGTAGCAGCTTGCTTTCTGCTTATTGAGGTCCCCTTCCAAAAGTTCCTCTGCTGTTTTGGGTGCTAAGTAAATATGCAGCTTCCACGAGGCAGTGGTTTTACAAATTTAAGGGTGTTGGGATATTAGTGCAAAACCTGTGGGATGAGTTTGCTGCCTGGCATTTCAAAACTGTTTTAGCTTGCACCACTGAAAAGAGTTTGTATTTGCATCTTTCCAGTTCCTGATTTTCTCCCTGCTTCACTCTTCCCCCCAGCAAGTGGGTCAATACTGATTGCATGTTTTATTTCTATTGCATTCTTTACCTCAAAGGGCTCTTGATAGCTTTCATTTTGCAAATTATACTACCTTGGTGCACTTCTTTGACCTTTTCAATATTCTGTAATTAGATTGGCTGCAATTCCTTGTTTCCTCCTGTTTACAGTCTTGCCAGCCCCTGGGAAGGGGCTGGAATGCCCATGTGTCCAAAATATAAAATACTGCAAAGGTCAAAGCAGCATAGCATAAAATTGCATTTCACTGCATGTATTAATGCTTTCAGGCTGGGGGATCGTAGTGTTCTACTTCTAATCCTACAGATCAGGTATTGTCATGCAGATTTCCTGGATTTTCTTCAAAGCGCATCCCTTTAATGCGTAAAAACGCTTAGCTTAGCTCCGACATAACTTGGCATTGCAGTGTATTGCATTGCAGAGGTCTCGGTGCTTGAGCAGCGTTGGATGTCTTAAATGCCCCTTGATACAGATGGTCTTGGAACTGATAGTGGTTATTGCAGTTGGGTACTTGTGATGCACTTAGCTGAAAATCAGTTGTGAGATGTTGTTTTTTTAATTGTCTTGTTTCATAGACTTGCCTGTCTACATCCAGGAGGTATTAAATGGTGCCAGTTATAACAGTATCTCTGTCCTTGGAGCCCTCTAATCTCAGAAGAGCTTTTTCGTCTTGCTGTTGTGAGCTGGCAGCAGCAAGTCCATGGGCCCTGGCTTCTGCGAGCCTGCCCTTGAGCTGCCCACCAGCTAATTGCAGAGGAGACCAGGTCTTGCTGCGTGTCCCAGTATATTTGTTCCTATTGGTATGTATGGAGCCACCCTTGTTTTCTAGTGGCAAGTCGTAAATGATGTTCATAAGTCATTTTGCTCAAAGCCAGAAAAGCTCACAGATCGTTATGCCCTGCCTTTTGCAGCAATAGTATTGAATAGTTGTGTGTTATTTCTATGAAGTTTCTTCAAAGCCTCAAATGCTTAGGGCAAAAAAATACCTTGTTTCCTGTTTTCACCGGGCTTGTGCACTGTTTATGTTGCGTTTCATGTCACAAGGAGTTTATACGTGAGGTGAGTCTGTTATTTTGTGCTGGCTCCTCCAGAGAGCTGAATTTTACTGCTTGTGCTTGCTGAGGGGGTCATGATGGAGGTGACAGCAGCGCAACGTTGTCTGGAACGGTCAGCTCGGTGCGTCCCAACTGCAGAGAAACTGCCTGTGTTCATCCAGCGTCGCTGGGAAATGCCAGGGTGGAAACTTTGTGCTTTTTGTGCTTTGTGTGATAACATTCGATCGATGGTTGTATCTCAAACATGAGATAAATCTCTTCTACTCTTATCTCTTCTTCTTTGGAGGCAGCAGGTGTTTTCTGGATGTGTCTTTATCCCGACTCTCAAAGAAGAGCCAGTATTTCCTCATTCTGTGCCAGTCTCATAACAGCTGGTCTAAGTAGACGGCTGCCACTTAGGATTTAAAAGAAAACAACAACAGGAAAGCAGCATGGAAATGGTTTCATGTCCCCTAAACATAAAATAACTCCAACCCGTGCTTGATCCATACTTTTTTTACTGTACAAGAACTTAAATGCTATAGCAGCAAGCTCTGCAAAAATGCTAAATGTGGATAGTGCATCTGATGAGCTCCTAAAGCAGAGCCCATTTACTTTTTACTGCTTTTTGTGGCAGCACTATTCTGTCAAAGCACTTTTATCCTAAAGCTTAATCTATATGATAGTTGTAATTCCATCAGTATTTTAAGTATTACTGTGGTTGCCTTTAGATGCATGGAATGGGTTTGTGGTGGGCAGTTGAACTGACTTTAAATGCTGTTTATTAAAAGTTGGTATTGCGCCAGGGACAGACATGCTCTTCTTCCTAAGCTTTTATAAGATCTTAACAAGCTGAGGTTGTACCAAACTCTGCATCATGGTGAACATGTTTAGAAAGCAATATATGAAGAACCCTGTGTTGTGCTGTCAAAGATTTTCAGACCGTTTTAGGTCTGTCTGGATGGATGTCACACTTGTCATCTCCTGAGCTTGTGCAAGCGCATGGTTAATCAGGAACACGCTATGATTTTAATTAGCTTGAAGGACTTGAGATCACGTTTAACATTGTAAGACTAGTGAACAAACCAGTGTCAGTGCACTTATTTTCAACCTTTCAACCTTATTTTTGATGCCAAAATGCCTAGAAGAAATTTTAGAGGCCAATGTCCTGTGCCACTTTGAACTGTAGTAGTATTTCTAAGTCTACATGTCTTGAGGGTTGAGAGTTTAGTCTTTTGCTTTCAAGGTTTAAATAATGGGACCTCTATTTGAAGTGTGTTGGATTCTCTCTGTGGGGAGAAAACAAACATCGTGTTCCCGAGAGCTCTCAAGTTAAGCTGACGTTGGGCAGTCTGTGGTGGGTGAAAGGCAGTTTCACCCACAGTGACTTTCCACGGATCCCTTTGATAATCTACAGTTCATCTAAACGGAGCACTCTGCAAACTCCCTGCGGATGGTTCTGCTTGTGCAGCTGCCTCCAGAATGTGAATTTTAAGCATTTCTGAATTTTAGGTGGTGAGGTGCATTTTAGGTAGGATTGAATACTATTTGCTGATTGGTTTTCACTAATTTATGGGGGCTAAAATGTTCTGCCTCTGAAGCACTTAAGCCTTGTCTGTCCTGGGTAAGGACATCTTATTTTCTAATCGCTATGAAAGATAAAATGTGAAAAAGGTCTGCTGACATCAGCAAGGGAGCAGTTATAATATTATATATAATATGATATTATCTACTTTGATGATAAACCATAATAAATAAAACGATCTTTTAGGAATTTTCTGGTGTTTTGAGAAATGTATCTTCTTGCTCTTCGAGATTTTTCTCCTTTCTGCCTGTCATTTGCCATGCAGATTTTAGCTACGTATAAATATACGTATAAAAATTAAGATTACTTAAAATTATTTTTTGAGAAGATACATATCAGAAAACGTTTGAAATGCTTTAGGTCACTATAACGTAGCAGCCTCTTGGGGCCGGACAGCCCTGCCGAGCGGTGACGCTGGTTCTCGCTGGCTGCATCCAGCACCCGAGAGCTGTGGGGAGCCCTCATGGGAGACGCCCAGGGCCACCCGAGTGCTCTGGGTCCTCCTTGCCCCCAGCTCCCTAGGTATTCTTTAAGATTTTTAACTGTATTTTAAAATACAGTTAGAGCTTCTCTGATTTGAAGTCATCGTGGAAGCAGGTGCCTGTGGGCAGCATCACCTGCTGAGCAGCCTTGGCCTCCAGGCAAAGCACCACATGTTTTTGTGGCAGTTTTTAGCAAATTCTTCCTGGATAGAAAGATACCCTTGAGGTGAAAAGATGCATTTTTGACCATGCTTGGTTCATGACAAAGGCCCTAATCCCAATAGTTCATCCACTGCCTTTTTAGGCTATAGGGTATCTTTCAAATAGCAGTAATCGAAATCCAAATAGAAAAATTTGATTTCACATGTTTATCGTGTGATATCTTACTGTGATTTGGGGGCAGTGAAGGTGTCTTCTGAGGAAAGAGTATAAATAGAAGGAAATAAGAACAAAAAGAACCTTTATTTTCACAGAAAATTAAAAGCAGAGGCAGAAAAGCTTTGTGAGCAGCAAAGGCATTTATTGTATCTCCAAGTACCTCAAGAAAATAAGGAGTGTGGTGTCACACACCCACAGTGCAGTTAAGACAGCAGATCAACATCAAAGCAGTGCTAATCTTGCCCTCAGCAGGAGGTGGGTTTGGGGGAAACCTCCTTTACGCTTTGATTATTCTTAGCTTGCAGTAATCTTCTCTTTGCAATTCCTTAAATATATAATTGATCTGAAGAAATAACACATACAAGGCGTTGCGTTTATGGAGTTGTGCCTCATCATGGGGAAAAAAAAGACCAAACAGGCACTTGAGTGTGAAGCTGCTGTGGTTGTGTTGAGTGGCAGATGCTCCTGGCGACCCTTTCTCTGGGTCAGACCACGTGGCTCTTGCATTTCAAGTTCAAAAAAACACTACAACCTTCAGTCCTTCTGGAGGAAGTGGTAAATTTAAAAGCTTGAGGGATTTGAGGTGGCTTTAATCTTCCTCCCAGCTTGCTTCCTACCTGTCCCTCTGCTTGAGGTATTGCTCTCCCAAGAAATGGGCTGCCTCCAGGATTTGCTCAGGGTTCAATTTATTCAAGTGAGTCAATAGACAGTGTGTGTACAAAGACCTGGTTCACTTAATGGCTCCTCTGCCAGTAATGGGTTTCAGACTGCTGTGAAGTGCTGTGTTAACTGTACTAGTTACATGGGGATTGCTCAGTTTTTATTGAGAACATAAATTGCAGGTGCTGAAGCTGTGTTGACTGTGGTCTCATTCTTGGTGATGATGAAAGGAGGTAGTTTATGCCTGCACATCCTAAGGACACCGTATAATGTTAGCATCTGTATCCATCTGGCTGGCCCTAGTAAGGTCAGCAGTGTTAAGTGAACACTTACAAGCCATTTTCCCAGTTAAGAAGGCAGTTTTGCTGCTTTTATTTTTATTAAAGCTGCATCACCAACTTTCAGCCTTAGATGGTTCAGCCTAATGATACAGTTGAGATGTGACTAATCTTATGCATTATAAATCATGAATCAGACTTTGAAAATCAAAAGTAAAGCTATTTACTTGCCTTGTTTCTTGAGCATATCTCCATTTTTCTCTACAGTGGTGGGCTATGATTATTTTTTAAAGATAAAATTTCCCATATACCAGGAGAAGCTGAAGCTGTGCAGAAGAATACGAACTGTAAGTCTAGTTGCAAGATTTGAGAACTTTTTTTCCTATGGTTACCTTGGAGCACTGACCAAAGGTAACTGTTTAGTGTGTACCTGTACATAGTGTTACCTCAGCGAGCCTTATTAGACTTATCTCTGTTAATCCAGTACAAACTACTGACGTTTGTATCTGTGCTATTGAAAGAGACGTGCTGACAGTGTCGTTATAGCAGCTGGTATGGTCTGACCAAGCCAACTTAGAGCAGGAAACTCTTCCTTGCACATTCCTGCATAACACCTGCCAGAATTTGACAGTTCATATTCTTTCCGAATGCAGATAATTTTCCATGCCTTCAAGCCTTATCAGCTTTGCTACCTTTTGAACCACTGCTGTGCTAACAGAGAAGACCTTTGGGTACATTTCTGACAATGTAACAGCTTTCCAGATTGCATTGCTTAGCATAATTCAAAGCCTCTCGGTCAGTGAGTGATGGGGTCTGCCATTTTATCATAAGCCCAACGTTTAACTGCTTTAAATGTGTGAGAAATAAGAGCTGGGAGGACTGAATTACTTAAATGTGGTGGCGGTGGGCAGTGTGTTCAGGGATTTGCAGGAAGAACTTGGCATTGTAGCGCGCATCAGTAAATCAAGCTTGCAAAATAGCATCACCAGCCACAATGATCTGGTGTTATTACAGGTGGGTGATTAGAGAAACGTTTTGTTTTGCACGTGGTATTGGGGTGAACGTAAGACTTTGAAACAACTGAACAACAACAACAGAAACGTGCACAACTTCTGGGCAAGCCTACGCTCTTGTCAAGGGCATCGGCAACACTTCCACCTCTGCTTTGGATCACGAGCAGAAGGGGTTGGAGGCAAATCCCGGACTTGGGAGTCTGGGTCTCCAAGCTGTTTGTTATTCCAGGTTAGCTTGAATGATCTGTTACTGGTAGAAACTGCATCCTCTACAGGGAAATCTTTTTCCAAAAAAGACTTTGCCAAAACCAGTATGGTCAGCCCTTAAAATGGTTTTGTCAAGAATTTATTTTTTTATTTTTTTATTTTTTTAAAAAACTCTACAGCTCATAAAAAAAGATGGCACTTCTGTTAGGAATTTGTTGCTAATTAATGTATGATGACATAGAAATCTCCTTGGGAAGGATGATTAATCTATAATTGGTGTTTCTTCTGTTTTTACAAAAATAAAGTTTGACCTATGTTTTATTTGTTGTAATCTATTTGCCATTGGAAGCTCTGTTCTGTCAAACAATGTGTGCTAGGAAAACATCGTCCCTCTAGCAAAGAGCTTTAATTTTGAAGTGTGATGAAAAACAGAAGCTAGAGAAGAGGTGAGAGTGGTGAGAGCAGCTACTCAGAGGCGGGTAATTTGCATGAGCTGATTCCCCAAATCAGTGAGGGATGTCACCGTTAAAGATTTATGTACCCTGATCTTCTCGTCAGTAATTCTCAAGTCCTAGACGCCTCATGATAAAAGTGATATTTGAGTGGAGATCTGAAGAAAAATGAGTTTAACTACAAAAGATAGGAATTGCAGCTTGTACTCCTTGCATATTTATGTATATTTTAACGTTTTTATATTGAATTTTATTCAGACTCCATTTCACGAATGTGTACGTATGCAGCCTGCTAGGGCTTGGGAGCTCTGAAGAGCAGCTACCGGATGCTCTGCATCTCCAGAGCCTTCTGCCTGTGCCAGTGCTATAGATCCACAGGGCTCTGAGCAGTGGGATGTTGCACAAATCCATCGATATCTGAGAACTGGAGCATGATAGAGAAACTGCCAGTGGAGGACTGGGCAGCGGAGGGATCGGAAGCAGTGGCCTGATCTTTGGTTGGGGCTTAGATTTGGGATGTCCGTGTCGTTTGTCCTGTTATTCCCAAAGGCTGGGTCTACAGGCAGGGCTTGCAGTGCAGAAGGATGAAGTTCCTCATATAAAGAGCTTAAATAAGAATTTTAAGGGTGAGCAAGACTGGAAGGGGTGAACTTGACAGTACAAGCAGTACCTTTTTACTGTGAAGCAGAGATCTCAGCTGCTTTCCAAAACTTGGGGTCTATCTGGACAGGGAATGTTGCAAATTCTGAGAATGAGTATCAAGCTTCAGTATTGAATTCCCTTCCCTTTCCTGAAAGGGAGCTGGCATAATAAGCTACGTGCAAGGCCCTCGTGGGCTCGTGTGAGGCAGGAATGGGGAAGAGAGAACCCGGCCACGTGCAGCGTGGGCTTCCCGGGAGCTGCAGCCTCTCCCGGAGCTGGCACATTCCTTGGGGAAGTGCTTGGCCCTCTGCTCTGGGCTTGTGCAGATACCTGCAGCTCTGTAAGAATAACCAATATATTCAGGTTAATCTCTGCTCTTGGCCTTCAGTAGGTTGCACAGCTGCATTGATTCCAGTGAGTTAGAGCTCTAATAAAGAAAAGCAATTAAGCAGGCAGGTGAACTTCAGTCTGGATGCTCACCTGCTTAAATGCTTTACAGATATGGTGCTTGCTTCATTTCAATAACTGCAGGGAAATGAAATGGATTATAGGGGCTAAATTGGTTGAGGCGCTCTTACAGACGTTCATCATCGTGCTGGGGAGGAAAAAAATCTGTGTGTTCCTCCCCCAGCAACGTCAGAGAAGCAATTGTTAATGAAATTGCTATGTAGAGTTCTGCATTGCTTTATATTTTCCTTAATGCAGCTTTCCTTGAAAGGCTTATTTCCACCAATTTCAGTTAATTTTCTTTAGTAGATTGAGGATAAAACGTATTTTTCTTTATACAAATGAACCTTCCCTGTCTCAGTGTTACCAAGCAGCAGCGACCCCCTCCCGCTGCCTGCGATGTCCCTGACTCCTGCCGCTGCGACTGGCGCGAGATTTGGGATTAATGGATCCCTGAAACTTGTCCTTTTAGCTGTAGTGGCTTTGGGCAAGCTCTGGAGCTGGCAGTGAGCGGCACTGCTGGGTGTTGAGCAAGGGCCCATGCGACGGGTAGGGACCTCCTCGAGACTAGTGGCCCCGTTGTGGGCCTGGGCCAGCCTTGGTGTACAAGGACGGTCCCTTCCCGCTTCATCCTGCCCTGTCTCAGCCTCGCTAACATTGCTTGCAGCAGCTGGCCTGCTTACACAGTTAGCAAGTGTCAGGATGCGCTTGTTTCTAAAGTCTTTACCCAGAAAACCTAGGCAAAGACTTTAGAAATGACCTTGTTGCATTCTTGATAACAGATTTCCAAAGACAAAGGGTTAAGTACGAGCAGTGTTCACTAAAGGTATAAACTAGAATAAAATAGGTGGAGTTTGGATGGGTAACCTGCAGTCACTGGAGCAATTTGTGCCCTGGGTCTGTCCTGCAGCGCTGGAAGGAAGCACCAGCGTTTGTATGAGTTGCCTGTGGGATTTAAGTTTACCCTCTCTAGCCCCTGAATGGAAGAAATCTAAAGCATGGCACTTAGGCTCTTTTTATTGCTTTAAAATCAGTCTGAATGTTTTACCAGCTTTTGGGTTATACTTCCAAATGGGGGAGAATGCACAGACCAAGTACAATTTTATGTACTCTGAATAAATGCTTTTCTTAGCCCTTTTAAGAATAGTCCAGCATTAAAAATAGAGGTGTAATGATGGCATTTGGATGATATTTGGTATTGCTGAAGATGGCTTATAAGAGTGTTTGAACAATGTTTCATCATTTCAATAAAAGAGACTGATTTTTTTAAATCTTAGGTTCTTTTTCTCCCCATGGTGATTAAAAGAAAACTTGTTCTCAGTCATTTAAAGCTCTAACCTGTTGTTTATCACCAATGCAGATGTGCTTCTGTGGCATAAGGATGCTCTGTATAGCAATATAATGGTTCCTGGAATAAAAATGAGCTCATTTCTTTCCTTTGTGGCTGTAACCAGTCTGGACTATTAAATCTATGGAAGAAGTTTTTCTGAGGTACTCTGACATCCAGAAGCAGCTAAATACCTGAATTTAGTTCTGCAGGTGTCATTGTGAGGAAAAAAAGAGCACTGCTTAAAACAACAACAACAACAAGCCTTAAGCACTTGCCTCTCTCCACTGTGCATGCACATCAGCTCTTCTCTTTGACTTTTTTTTTTTTTTTCCTCTTTCCAAACTGTTGTTTAGTGAGGAAGCTGGGAGTATTCGTAATGAGTTTAAAAGAGGCAGACCTGGATCTCTGGAAGGAATGCAGGTAGATTGCCAGTGTGGGTAGCACAGGCGCAAGGTTGCTGGGTGCTCAGCGCCTGTTGCATCATGAAGGAAACGTGTCTGGGCCTGTCCGGAGCTGCGGCCCTTTCCCTTGCCCACCAGAGCAGCTGAGTGAGGTTTCCGGAGACACTCAGAAATGCATTTTGTAAATAAAATCTCCAACCGGCTTAAGGGACTTCAGATGACCGTTTGGCATTCATCTCACTCCTCCTTGATCTCTGGATCCTGGCAGGTGGATTTGTGTCCAGGGCTGTTTGCACACAGGTGAAGAGTTAGGCTCGTGTTCACCCATGCCTGTCAGGACTTCTGCAGGAGATCCAGTATTGACAAGAGCAAAGGTTGAAACCAGCGAAAAGGGAAATGCTTGAAAATGATCTTGTGGTAGCGTATGTTTGTTTTCCTACACAGTTCTTTGTAGCTGCATCTATTTTAAGCTTACTTGTGTGTTCCGTCTCCAGGGGATTTGTAGAGTTGATCAGGTTCTTTTGTCAGGAAAAGGTATAAAACCATTTGACTTCAATGGTTTTAAATGCGTAATGGATAGTGAAGCATGGCTGTGTCTCAGGTATCCCTGTCTTGTACAGCTGAAAATCTCTGGGGAGGACAATGGGGACATGCTGTGTCTGATGCAGAAGAGGCGGAAAGTCTCCAAGCTTGGAGATTGCAAGGATTCCTCCGGCCCCTATTCCACTGCCTCCTTGTCCTCATTAGGTGAAAAAAAATCTCCCCTTCTGCGCAGGAGGAATTAGGTTGGAACTAATTGAAATAGATACTGAAATACTTTCCCTTTGGTTGTGACTTCTTTGACAAAACCTTTGGAGGAAGCGTGCAGCCTGACCTGATGGGCAAATTCGTATTTTCCATCCATGCTCCTCTAGAATCCAAGTGCCTTCTCTGTCTCACAGAAGATGCGTATTTCATGTGTGCTTAAATTGAGCTGCCCTGCCCTCGTATCTTGCTTACACCTAAGGACATCAGCAGGAGACACCCAATTCAGCGTTTCCATGGGCGCTCAGAGCCCAGGGCAGCGGTTGCCGCTCTGCTGGGGGCTCACGAGGGCCGCCTGGGAGGCAGGTTGTGACGCTGCTGGGACTGCCGCGTGTTACAGAGCACACTCGCTCAATCAAGGTAGTAAATGCCACAAGGTGGTTTCATTTCCATGTTTGATTACAGAGCTTAAATGTTTCTCTAAATGTTTTTGCTGTAGGTGATTGTGTATAGTTCGTAATAACATACATAAAACAGTGCTCTTGAGGGGCTTTTGCTGAATAGCGAAGGCATTTTGAGGCTTTACCCAAGAAGAAATCCAACAACTATTTACTGTAATAATAGTGTTCTTATTTGAAAATTTGCCAGTCATTTCCTTGCCAGCTTTGCAATGGTTGTTGCAAGCAATGAAATTCCCATCTTGTATTTTGTCAACTTGCAGTATTTTGCAATGCAGCATGCTGTGGCTGATCATATAATTTGAAGTGTAAATCATAAAGGAAGAATGTGCTAGCTACCTGGATTTCCTGCTGTTGCTGAAATAAGCAGCAAAGCTGTGCATGTCATAGTTAATTTGTAAAGCAGAAGAGTTGAAAAAAAATTTAGATTTTATTTTACCCTGCTCACATTTAATTCACTGACAGAGCATTGATTAACTTTGGTGAAAGAGGCTGGATTCTTCATGGTCCACGATTTCTTAGCTGTCTGGTTTTGAATACCTCTCTAGCATCAAAAAATCTCTGGGTAAGGGTTTATATTACATGCAAAGCTAAATGCTTAGTCTTGAGATAGTTGCTAGTGATTAGGACAGTGTGCAGGTTGGGAAAGACCTGATTCTGCTACCAGTTCTCCCACCCAAACCGCTCTAGTCAACCGCTTCCTCTTGGCTGTCATCTCTCTGCTGTGGAAAAATCCTCCGTCACCCGGAAGGTGGGACACAAACAGGTTTAATACTTGCTGCAGTAGAGGAGGAGGAGGGCACTGCGGAGCAGCCCGGACTGTAACTCTGCCCAGAACAGGGGCTCCCTTGGGAGCTGTTGCTGGAAGCATTAAACCAGCCAGAGGAGGAGAGAATCGTAAATATGCCACCAATGCCCCTTGTTGCCTTCGGTGAAGTAGGAAACTTGGATCAAACAGTTTTAGCTCAGATACTAAATGTTGCAAGACTAGGACCTTAATTTATGCATTTCCTTTGGCTGCAGTGAGATTCACTGTAGCTTGTCAAGATCTTGGACAGCTGCATAAATCACTGAATCTGGATGAAATTTCTGTTAGTTCTGGGGCTGGACATACAAAACCCTCTCTCAAAACTTAAGAGGCTCCTAGCTTAGTCAGATTCCTATGTTTAGGCTTCTACTTTGAATTACAACGTGGAAAGGATCCGCTATTAGCGGATACTCCAGAGGGCTGTGCTGCCATCCGGAGGGACCTGGACAGACTGGACAACTGGGCGGTCAAAAACCTCATGAAATTCAACAAGGCCAAGTGCACGGTCCTGC
>JAWLRI010000115.1:6398729-6536089 GCA_034781795.1 Crypturellus tataupa
CAAGAGGAAATGGCCACAAACTTAAACACCAAAAGTTCCACAGGAACTTAAGGAAAAATTTCCTGACAGTGAGGGTGCCAGAGGGTGCCAGAGCACTGGAACAGGCTGGTTGTGAGGTTGTGTGAAGATCTGCTTCTCTGGAGATCTTCCAGACCCGCTTGGATGCTGCCCTGTGCCACGTGCTCTAGGTGGCCCTGCGTGTGCAGGGGGGTTGGACTAAATGACCTCGAGAGGTCCCTTCCAACCTTAGGCATTCTGTGATTCTATGATTATTTTTGCTTTGGTAATGCTGTCCTTAGGTCCATGTCACCAAAGAATAGTTAAGAAGACGAATGAGAGAACTTGAAGGTGAAGACTTGTTGAGTTTTTAACATTAAGATTCACTGTATTATTCATAGTTTAAAACTTAGTGAGAATTATTGTACTATGTCTTGTTCTACAGGCCAATTAAAAATTTAACGAAAAAACAACAAAAATCCCTGATTATTCCCCATTGACATAGTTTTACCTTGTTCTTCAGCTCACCTTTTTCTTTGGCTCAGTTAATTTGGTCTTTCATTTTTTTAAAGCTTCACTTAGTTGCAGTGCTCAAATTTAGGGTTCATAAATTATTGTTGTATTTTCTGTTGTTGGCATTTTGGGGTCAGCAAAAGGCAGGGCTGAGCTTCCTCTGGCTGTGGTTGTTGGTGCCTGCAGGGGTATCCTGGCAGGTGACCCTCGGGACACTCTGGAGCCACGTGCCAGCGCCTCGCAGGGTGTCCTGAGCAAGGCAGGTTACCTTTGCACTTCACAGAGTTTGACTGAGTACTCGTGTGTGACTTTGCTCACTCTGTCTTGAAGGCGCTTTAAAGCCCCGCACAGTTTCCAGCGGGATAGTCTGCAGCTTCCTTACATGCGCAGAGAGACACTTTGGGCTTCGGGTACCCGCAGCATGGCAGCTTGCTTAAAAATGCTCTCCAACTTGTACTGGGAGCAAGACTGAGCAGCCATTCCCTGTCCTTGGTCTTAATGTTCGTGATATTATAGATCTCTCTCTGCCTGCTCTTTTCATGCAAAAAGAGTAATATTCAGTATGACAGCTGAGACCACTTGTATGTCATCTCTCCCTTCTCTGTGTGTTTTTCCATAAGGAAAAGCACGAAGATAAGAGGCTGTTGTGCAGTCAGATACAGATGTGATCAAGGGCTCAGCCTGGTTTAGCTAAGAGTGCAGCCTGCATTGTTTCACTAGTTATAGTAATTCTCACATATTTTTTTTCATTGACATGTAAAAAAAAGCCAGTGGGCTAGCGTGAGCTTCTTGCAGGAGACAGTGTTGTTTAAAACTACTGGGGGAGAAAACCTGCTGCTGTTCTCTCTTTCATTTGCTTGCTGTTCCTCAGAGGTCTGTACCACATCTTTCACGTACGGATCAACTCTCCCCTCCCCTCAAGTTTTTGGATTTGCAGGTGTAGGTTGGACCTGACGGACAAGCTAGAAGCTGGATCTCTGTGCAGGATCTGCAGCTCCCGTGCCCGTCACCCTCTGCACTGCAGGGCTGGCTTGGTCACCACTGTCTACATGCAGCTTCCTCAGCCTCCGACAAATAAGAGTAAAGTGAATCTCCCAGAACTTGCTCTTTTGTGAAAGCACCATTTTAAAATGGCTTTAAAATTGCCCCCAAATCCTTTTCTAATGTGCCATGACTAATGAGCTGCAATAGGTTTTCCCAATCATATTGCTGCTATTTTTGCCTTTGAAATACAGAAACTTCAATCACTGTGATTATAGGTAGCAAGACAAGCTGACACTTAAACTGTTGAAATGTTTTTTATTATAACTTCTACAGGTGCATTAGAAATTGTCATTCTTGTTTTCATGACTCTCCAAGGCTTTAAAATTGTGTTATATAGAAAAGAGAAAGTAAGTTGGGTTAGTACAGAGGTGGGTGGGACATCTCAGCTGGCCACTTAGAGCCTTTACAGTATTTATGTTCTTTAGAACAGAGGCATGAAAACAAACAAGCAGCTGCTTTTAGAAGCCTGTTTAATAACATACACCTGCTGTGTTGGTGGCTCTCCGTGGTTAGCACCGTTTCTTTCAGAATCGAGCCCTGCTAAGCTGCATCTCCCAGGGGACTAGGGCCAGCGGTGCTGAGAGCTGCGACCGCGCACCTGGCAGCGCTGCTCCTGCAGATGTGTGGCCAACGCAGAGTAGGGTAGGATTAGCCTGGAGAGTGCAACCCTGATGTGGTGTGTCCTAAAATATTAATGCTCCGTGATCAGCCTTCATCCACCCTCTTTGCCCTCGCTGTTGACACATTTCTTCTTGCTAGACTGTAGGAACCATGTAGTTTTTGTTACTGGTGGTAAGAACATTCCTTGCAGTTACTGGGAATTGATAATGAGAACTTAAGAAGATTTTGGTTATGAGGGAAGTTGTATTTGGTGACACCTGAGAGTGTTTTGGTCTGAAGGGAAGTCCTATTCTTCCCTACCTCTAAAAGGTCTATAAATCTTTCAGCCCATAAAGGACGTCTGTCCTCACGTGCCTGCACAGCAGCGTGTGACTTCAGGCAGGATAATTTGTGGGGAAACTGTAGTACACAGGAGGGGAACAAATAAGTTTGTTTAAGAACTGCTGAATGTTTAAAAGAACTGTCACTCTTAAAAATGCTAAACAAGACATCAGCTCTAAATTCTGCTTTTCAAGGGCTTCAAACTACTGAGATGGCTGCTCTCATTAAAAATTTTCAAACCATTGAACATTACTGTTTGGAATTAACAAAATGCAACATTCATGGGCAGCTTCAACCTTATATGCTAAGTTTTATTTTAAAAATGCCCTTTGGAAATAAAATGATGCCCTTATATAACATTATTTACTTTTTTATTATGGAAAATACATCTTTTCTTTCATTTAATGATAGCAAAGTAGACATCTCTTTTGAGTACTTGGAAGAGGGACTCTGCTAGCTATGATAATCTTTTTATTAAAACTTAATGATTCTTAACCCAGAAAATTATTTTCCAGTTTTTTGATTTTGGTGATTAAAAATACTTGACATTCCACTTTGGAAGGTCAGGCGGGAGCTCTGCATGCAGCGCTCATGCGCAGGCACCACCATCGGGGAGCTCTCTGGGAAACCTCTGAGTGGCCTTTGAACCAGGCGCTTGGCATCTGCCCAAAGCTTCCCATGTGCCTTGGAAGAACTTTAAAGCCCCCCAAAGCACCATGCTGCAGTTCATCAAAGCAGAAGAGACGAGTGGCCATATTGCTGTGCAAATAGAGTTTTCAAATTTACTTATTTTTATGCAACCTAAAATATGAACCCCTGAACAGTCCATGGTGGCTGCTTTCTCACAGCAGGACATTGTATCTACCCCTAAAAGTGGGGTGAACTGTGGATCGGCTGCTTTGCTTAGCTGCTCCTCTCTGCTGCAGAGCTGGAGCGCTGCAGGCTCAGCTCCCCTTGCACAGCACAGCCCTTGGGGCTGCAGAAGGCCAGGGGAATGTGCATGGAGCCCTTGGCAGGACTTAATGTCTTCTTCCAAGTAACGTGCTGATAGCTTCATAGAGAATGAGTTGAGGTCTGGTTTGAGTTGTCTTCTCCAATACTGGAAATATCCGCAGTATTTGGCTATCACGTTAGCACTGTCCTTCTGCCTGTGAAGAATAGGGAATGGCTGGTAAGCAGGTTCTCACTTTGCTTCAATTTCCTGTGCTTTCTTATTAGCTATAACGCTTGACTTTGACCAGTGCTGCCCACTGGTCCCAAGGAAGACGCTTCTGTCCGCTCGCTGGGCCAGATTCAGTTCAGATGCTGCGCTTGGTGGAACGTGTTTCCCTGCTCCAAAGAGAGTCTTCATGATTTGGAAACGACTGTACCCCTCCAAGTGAGCTTGATGAGACTGGTCAGCAAAATAAAGTGCAAATCTCAGCTTTCTGCAGTGACCCCACATGGGTAGTGTGGGGTTTGCTCTGGAGCTAGCAGAAACGGGAAGGCGTTTCTGCTCAGAGATCCTTGCTAGTTAACGCTTCTGTATTTATTTGGTTCTTCTGCTGATATTAGTCTTTTTTTTTTTTTTTTTTTTAAAGAATGTGAAGCAACCTGGAGGCTGAGATGTACCTCTTGCCCAGTATATAAATGAAAAGCTGTGAATAAAATGTTTGGCTATGTTATCAGGAGAATCATAAATTGACATTATTGGAAAGAAAAAGAAAATTTGTTTTGTTACTTGCAGTGCTATTTGTTTGCTTTGACAATGACGTGAGTTGTGTACCCACCATAAATGTCCTTTGAGTAGTGATAAATTATTATTATTATTGTGCAGCAGCAGTATTAACACTTTCTTTTTTCCTATTTTTTAAGCATGCAAAAGCCTCCTCCTACACTTAGCCCACTGTGCTGCTTGGGTAAATTAAAGACTGACTAACATATATACATCAAACTCTGAAGCAAGACAAAAGAAAATTTGCTAGCAATCTAGCCTTGACATGGTTTATCTGCCAAAGAAAAATCCTTTCTAAGTTGCGTCCCACACAGAGACTTACTTTTCTTGTTAAAATTCAGTAAATGTTGCAGCAGAGCACTCATTAATTGTGCACCAGAATTTCAGCTTTATGTAGGTGTCAGACTGGTTTGTCATGGATTTTGTTTTTAACACTGGATGTATTCGGCAGGTTTTTACTTCCTGAAAAAGCAACTTTCCCTCTTCTGGGCTGAACAGGCTTGAATAGACCATTCTGGTGATAGTTCTAGGAGAGAAGGGGTTTTGGCCATGGAAAATGAGTGAATGGCAGCCTAGTGCGTTCAGATGTGGGAGAGATTTGCACTGGATTGCCTGCTCTCATTAATTTTCAATGGAAACATCACCAGGAGGAGAAACTGAGAGACAGTATTCCTAAAACAGGACCTAGGGCAAACTGGAACCAGGTAAATATCTTAAATCTAACCTGTGATGGGCGAACAAATACTTCAAAAGCAGCAGCAGATACTACTGCCATAAGCCAGTCTAGAAGCTTCCCATTTTTTGGAGGTAGGAACAAAAAAAAAAAAAAGACATCCTATGTGCCATCACCAGGTGAAACATAGATAGAACAGACTTGATTTTGTCAAGCTCTCTTGATAGGTAATGAAAAGAGAACATCTCAGTAACTCAGTTCAGTGATATTAATGAATGTGTTTAATGCTCAGTTTTAGAATAACTGCTGGTACCCTTGAGCAGCTAGAATGTGTTCAAGCACTGTTGTCTTCCTTTCTGGCACATGCTTATCATAGCCTTTTACACAGGATTACAGACATCTGAATACTCCTAATGAGACTATATCTCTTAAATGTTTTGGTTATTTATGATTTGAAAGCTATCTTGACAGCCATCTACCTTGCTTATATCTGAATTGCTGCTCAAGACTAATGTTTAATTTCATGGAAGTCTTGAAGGGGTAGTGGTGCTCAGTGCTCAGGGTGCTTAGTGTGTATGAGCAGCAGAAACTGCTCTTGGGAAGCCCATATAATTTGCAATTTCACGTTGCCATTTACAGGGAAATGTTCTGCTTGATTCATAGCCTGGCCTGGTCAAATGAAAAGCACTTCACAAATATTTTTGCTGCAATTTCCAGCTCTGCATTTGTTTATTGTTTGGAAATATTTGACTGACTGCTGGTTATTTTGAGAGTCCTGAATTTTCTGAGAAATTCTTGCCAAAACAAGCTCTGTTTGCTGTGTGTAAGGGGCAGAGGCACCTATTTTTTTTTAGTCTTTTCGTACGCTATGACTCAGGAACCAGACAGCAGCAGCTCTGGTTGAACAGTGCTGTGTGTAGCTGAGAGGTGCTGGCTCAAAGGTGTCAGAAAATGCTTACAAATATTTTCTGAGCTAAAAACTCCCAAGGTAACCTGCAAGGACCAGAATTTACCTCAAAGTAATGTCAGGATGAAAAGGTCCACCTGCCCTATTTGTTTAAAAGCAGAAGAAAGATAACATTTAATCTGACCACATGTCCCTCTCGACTCATAGCCTGTTTCTAGCAGCAACTGAAATAAATGACTAAGAGAAAAGCATTGAACAGGGCAAGCAGATATTACTATCTCCCAAAATAATCTCCCACTCTCCAACAATTTTCAGTGGAAGAATTTTCCAGTGAAGACATAGTGGTGTGGTACTCAATAGCCCTAGGAAAACTCTGTTAGCTTGTCCCATTGCCCCTTGAGCCCAGATAATTTTTTCACATCCATATCTGCAATAGTAAGAGATTGAGGAGATGAAAGACCTAAAGAATCAAATTCCTCCATTTGTGGTGTTTTCCTGCTAGCTTCATTCCAAGTCCCTTAGCTTTTGCTTTGCAAAGGCAATGAGCAATTAGCTCCTCTTTGCTGCCTTCGTGATGCTCATGATCTTAGAGACTTCTGTTCCGCCCTGGTCACTTGTGTCTGCTCCATCCTGAAGGTCCCAGTTTATGTAGTCACTCTCCAGCGGCTGTCCCGGCCTCTGTTCGTCCTGGCCACTTTCCTCAGCTGTCCCCAGTTGTTCCGTACCTTTCCTGAAGTGGTTTAGATGTGGAAGAGGAGACCAGAACTGCACACGGGATCCATGATGTGAGCGCACCATGGGTTTGTCTGCTGGTGTAAGGAGTTTTCTGCCAGATTCTCCTTCTTGTAGTGATTCTTCCTAGTGTGTTTGCTTGTTTCACTGCTGCTAATCATTAAATGATTGAATTGATATTTTTATATCACTTTTTATTTTAATCTCAAGATTCAGGATATGATTTGGTATGCAAATAACTATAACAACCTTAATTCTGGATGCTTTTAGTGGTTTGTCAGATGCAATTCCTATAACATTTGGAGGGAGACCTCCACTACAGCTTGTTTCTTATATTTTATTTTATTTTATTTTGATATTGGGAAAAGCAGGAGATATTCTGTGTGAGATAGCTTGGGTGAGAGCTAGCCTTAGCTGTTGCAGCCGTGACAAAATCTACAACTTGGAATGCTTTATGAACACAAAAAAAATCATAGTTCCACCTTCACACAACTATTAGAACACCAGATAGGCTACATTGTCCTTGACCTGGTGCTGATGCTAGAAGTCACCTCATCTTTTGCTTGAGGTTGTTTTTTAAACGCCAAGGTAGGAGTCATGCAAGAGCTACCTGAAGTCTCTCTCTGTGAATTGCTGTGATGTTGATTAAGGTCTCTGTTCTGGGAAGGGAAGTCTGTAGGGAATACTTGTGTTGTGAAATATGCTTCAGCCCTTTCCAAATCAGTTACAAAACACTCAATGCCTTGTCACTTGGCCGCTACTGCTACTTTAAAATGTTTAAATCTGAGAAGGCTTCATCCCAAAGTAGCATTTCTTAAATTAAATGCAGGTTAAATGGTTCTCACACGTATACCCCTTGAATTTAGAGTGCTCCTTAACAGGGTTTTGCTTCCGCTGCCTCTTTTGGCTCTGCTGGTGGTTCTTGTACTGCTCCGGCAGAGGTTTGACTCAGCCTGCTGTGCCTGTTGCCTGCAGCGGTTGCTGGGGTCATTTACCTGCCCCAGGGCATTGCAGTGCCTCGCCGGCCCCTCCGTGCCCCCCGGCAAATCCTTGTGCCTGTGGGTGGCTATCGCCATTGACCAGGATGATCAGTTTAACTTCTAGATTAACATGAGATTTACCTTAACAATGATCAAAATTTTAGTACTTGCTCTGATGGCAGTGAAAGAAGTGAAATATTTTTCTTCATTTCAGCATGAATGTGTGAGAGTAATTGTGGGTTGGAACCTAGCAATTAGGGATGCGAGTTGGTTTGTCATGATTAGTCATTCAGAAAGCAGGATCTTACAGACCTCTGAGTTTATAAAGGATGAGATTTGTAAACCAAACTAATAAGCCTGTTTTCATGAATAAGTTTTACCTTCAAACAGCTAAAACTGAGTTTCCCCTCAAACAGCCTGAGATTTTACATTCATGCTCTGAGGTAAAAAAGATATTGCTGTAAAATCCAAAGTTGGGGTCACTTTCCTTCCTGTTTATTTTCTTGGCTTTGAAGGTTGGAATGCAGAGGCTGTTGACCCAGAATGTGAAATTAGACAAAGACAATATATTGTTTTGTTTTAGGTTAGCAATAATTAATATTCTTGAAAATACTTTGTAAGTTTATATTTAAGAGTATTTCTTAGAGTTTTTGACAACCATTACCCACGTGGAGGCGTTTTTACTCATCTCCATTTATTCTGGTATGTTGCAGCATTCTTTGAGCAATAGTTTACAATATACATATTACTTTTTCTTCCTGTAGCTGACATGAATATTGACTTAATCTTGTGACTTGTAAGATGTTAAGGCACAGAGAGGCCCTGAATCAGTCATTTTGTATGCATATCACAGCATCAAGTAACAACACATCAAGTCTGTAAAAGGAAAATGTAAACTTCTAGAATCTGACTGACTGAAATCAAATTTAACGCTGAGAGAGACAATTTTTCCTCTTTGGCAACAATCCCACTACATTTGGAACAAATCCAGCTGAACACCAAAATCAAAGAGATCCTATGCTAATACCTTGTGTATGAAACCAGCTTAGTTTGATACCTAATGCAATTTTATAATAAAATCTTACATTCAGATGCAGCTTTCTGCATTGGTTTGGAGTGGTTACAACCGCTATACGCAGTGATAGCTGCCTCAATATTAGGCAGCAACTCCAGATATCCTTTCAGTCACTGTTCACAACAGGATTTCTTGATGATTTTTAGTGCATATAGGTAATTTGGCAGCAGCAGTCTTTGGAATCCCCTGACAAATGAACTGTTAAAGGTGATGGAGGGGAAAAATGTATAAAACTTAATATCTGTGCTGTAGCCATTGGCTCTCACCAGTGGAGTGACTTCAACTTGCATGACAGGTTCACGCTGCAGAAATTGGGCATGACACTGGTGACAGCTTCTAGTTCATCCTGCTGCTTTTGCTTAATTTCCCTTGTAATAACCTGAGTTGCGTTCATGTGCCATGCTGATGAGTTTGTCTCCCAAATGTGTTCAGGCTTTCACTGGCACAGTGAGGCATAAGATAGATTAGAAAAGTTTGGGACCTATCCCTGTGCCAAGTCCAGCGCTGCAGCAGTTCTCCGGCCAACCCCCGATACTCTTTTCATGAGGCAGGAATAAGACAATTTGGTAGTAAAAACTAGATGACTATAAATACTTTCCATGGTGACACATAACATGATTTATCAATGTCTTTTACGTGAGGCTGCAAAAATCAGTCAAAAAATAATTTCCTTTATGGTCATTCATTAATATACAGTGATGATGCAGAAATGCTGTGGTGTGTCGTCTTATGCTTTGACCTGAAAACTTGTGATGCTGTATTCATCACCTAGACTTTATTTATTAAATCCACTATTTTTATCAGTCTCTTTGTGCTTTTGTGATTGTAGCTTTAAGATGTATTGGAAATGTTTTTGCTTGCCATGAAGCACTGAAAAACCTACCGGAGATGATGACTGACGTCTCCCATCTCCTGGTGAACTTCTCCCAGTGTGAGTTATTTTCCTGCAGGATAATGCAACCTAAGCACCAACAATCATTCAAAAACTAATCATAAGGCGACTCTGAAAACTACAACTTGGGCTTTTGGTTTGTGACAGATGTAGCAGCTGGGTTGCCTGTGTTCTGCGTATCGCCTGAACGTGCGTTTCGGATTAACACAGATGCTGCACCTGCCTTTCTGGTAGGGCAGAAGTATCTGCACGCCCGTACGCTTAGTGCTAAAGCCGCTGGATTTGCTTAGTGA
The DNA here is from genome assembly GCA_034781795.1 of Crypturellus tataupa. Classification (NCBI taxonomy): domain Eukaryota; kingdom Metazoa; phylum Chordata; class Aves; order Tinamiformes; family Tinamidae; genus Crypturellus; species Crypturellus tataupa. Next base: position 6,408,492 of record JAWLRI010000115.1, read on the forward strand.
TTGTACGTCTCATTTGTTGCATTCATTTAGAAAGGATTATCTGGTATGAGTTGAGCACAATATGAACACAAAATGGTGAGAACGAGGAAGACTCCTGCCTTTAGATTTGCAGGATTTGGCTTGCACATGTGCAAGGCTGTTTCTACCAAATTTGCTTGTGTTTGTGCTCAAGTGATATTGAGTACCTTGATATCTTAAGTATCACAGATGCTCAATGAAAGTATTTCTTAACAATGAGGTAGTTTATTAAAAACAGGCTTGGTGGACCTAGCTAAATGAAATACCCTGGCAATTAAATTGTTAGGACTACAACTCTTTATGGAGCAGGATTTAATTGAAGCAGTGTTTGGACAGAGATGATATTTATGGTACTTAATTGTTGGAATCTGTTGCCTTATAGGAATTCACCAAGATTACTGAAGCTTGAGCTGGTGATTCAAGTGGCTAATATAGAAATATAAGATTACAGGAAATGTTACTATACAGAATCTTGTATAGTTTTTTTGTGTGAGCAAGTTCTTAGGAGTAAGAAAAACTGCTTGGGGTTATTGGTTTGTTTTTGTTTGTTTTTTATTATAGCCATGCAGAATGTTCTAATGAGTTAAAATAACCCCTTCTAAAAAAATCACTAAATAAAATTTTGCTTCTTAATAGTGCCTGATCTTTCTTTTCCCTGTCCAGATCATTGGCTTCTCTTCTAAAAGATGCTAATTTCTGCAGTCTTCAGAGCATGTGCTGAAGTGAAATAATTAGTTTGCTCCTAAATGTTAAAGTTTTCTTGCACTTTCAGCATCTAGGTAACTTACTGACACTACATCCCTCAGAGAGAATTATGCCTATGGGAAGGAAATTGATAAAACAAAGAGTATTTAAAAGAGCAAACTCTGCATCCTCAAGAGAAAAGAAGTTTTTGAAAAAAGACCAGTACATAAATTCCAGCAGTGCTTGCTTGCATTTCTGCTACCCAGTCAGTTATTTCTCCACACAGTTTCTATCATATGCTAGAGAGAGAAATTTTCTCAGCAATTTGCATGGAACATCTGTCCCTTTTAAGAATCACCTGAATCTTAAATGGCAGTGGAAAAGTTTTGGACTTTTTCATTTGAAACTGCATTCTTATTTCACCTAAGGCTTGAATTGCCTTGGCATATCTTAGAATTTTACCATGTAGGGAAACTTTGCTAGCATATCTTAGCATTTCAAGAAAACTGAGTTGTGTTATCCCATATCTGGAAAGGAGTTTGTTTGTTAGGTGAATATGGTGCTTTGAAAGATGAGTCTCCTGCTTATCCCCAGACCAACGCTATCATGGGAAGTGACAGACTATCCTGCATTTTGCCTATTTTCCTGCCATAACGTATGATTATTTTTAGGAAGAATGGCTTATGGTGAGGGGATGAGATTCTCTAGTCTTCCCACCTCCCCTGATCCTTTCCATGCGTGATGCTGGGTGGGGTGGAGGTTCTTTTTTGTTTTGTTTTAAGTAACTTGTCCCTGAGGAATCCCGTGGAATGCCACTCTGTTTCAGAACAGGGAAGTACTACCAAATTATGATTTTGGAAATAACCGCCTCGAAGATGGCCTCAGTTTACTTATCCACTAGTAGGAAACCCTTTCTCCTGGGTGGGCTGCGTTGCTGTGATGGGGCTGGCACGAGGGGCTGCTCAATGCCACCGGGCAGCGCCGTGTCCGTGTGCAAGGGTTTGCAGGGATGAGCACCAGGGCTGCCTGCGGCAGCCATCCTGAGTTGCGCTTTTCTTCCTGAGAGTTTGAAATTTGCTAAATATAGGGTAAAGTGTGTGTATATTTAGTTGGTCATTTGTAAAATGTCTCTCTAGTTTCCTCCTCTTCTGGTATTAAGATGTCACCCTCGCTGATCAAATATCTTTCAGTACCTGGCTATTTTTGACCAATATTAAACCATCATAAGGCTCAAAGGCAAAGTGAAGACCTTACTGGAAAAGTGAGGCTGTGTTCCTGCGCAAGCAGTATTCACAATATAGTTTCGAATTACAAAATAGGATTTTATGGAAAGTGGATCTTTTGGGGTGAATAAGAAAGCAGGCAAGTCTCCCCCATGCCCCCTTGGCAAGTTCTTTTTAAATGACAGCTCTCTCTTTTGCCAGTGGACCTGCTGGAGATCCTCCTTGGTGGTGAGCGCGCAGTGCTGGGTCTTGTCGTCCCTCCTTTCCCCATCAGGCCTGTTTGCAGTTCCGTAGCTGCGAGCGTCTCATTGTGGAGTGTTTCCAGGGAAGATGCCTGCCATAGGGTCGCCCAGGCTGATGGGCCTATTTAGGAACCTAGGAATTTCCAGCCTCTGCTCTGCACTGCCTTGTGTGTCCTATTCAACAGGGAAGCGGCCATGACTTCTCACTTCTCTGTCTGTTTTGGTGCTTAAATGTTTGCTTTTGCTCATTGCCCAGATGGACTTTATCCATCCCGTGTTTAAAACATTTGCCGGCATTGCCAGCGAGCTCATGATACAGTTTTGTTCAATCCGGTAGAAAACTCTGTGCCTGTTTTGTGAAGAGAATTCAATAATGTGGCAGCATGTATTCAATTAGGTTTAAAGTATCTAATTACTAATGTTAAGTCCTCAGAAGTCTTGATTACAAGTATCAACAATCGCGTGGCATTTAAGCATCTTGACTGTTTAAAGCTCTCTCGTCTCGGGCTGTTTCATGTCTCTCCCAAGTCTCGGCGGGCTCGGCGCGTCCTGCGCGCTCGGAGCGCAGTAATTGTGCGGCTCCACCGATAGCGTATCAGCCCATCAGCACTAATGCAGCACAAAGCGAGTGCCCTTGTCTCTACAAAGGCAATTTATATACTTCCAGAATATACTTTTGAATTATTTTTCCCTTCATGTTATTTTAGATAACAGAGTGATTTGAATAAAATTGCCTGTGGGGCACTGCAGTTTGATCAAGCCGTTCTGTATTGTTCTGTTGGTTTAAAATCTTGGCGCTGCAATAAATCATTTTTCTGGCTGCTTCATTTGCATTTTCAAAGTTCTTAATTTAGTTTCCAGAGCAAGATTGTCTAACTGGAGGAGGCAGAGATGGGAGGTAGAGTGTGGAGGAGCAATGTTTATTGCGGAGGTACAGTGTAGCACAAAGGCATTTGGGCTGAAATGGGGAATAGGAGCTTTCTGAGAATGAAGTAAAGGATTTCCATTTTCCTCTGGTCTGTAGGAATTACCAAAAATGTAAGATGAGAGTGAGAGTCTGGGCAGGAAGGTAGATGATGAAATGCAGTGTGTTGGATGCGTGTTTAGTAGTAAGAGATTGACCTGTAATATTCAGCTGAAATTCTCTGTGCAAGTGGCCTTGGGTAAATGCTAATCCTTTGCCCATGCCCTTGAAGGAACTCGCAGAGAAGCTTTTCTTCGGGGCTTTGCTGCTCTTCATGTAGCTCTGGCTTTGAAATGGAGCACAAAATTCTTCTGCAATTGTAATTATGGAAGTGGTCGACTGCTCTTCTTTAGTGAAATATCACAATTAAGTTCTTTAAATAGATACATTTATTGAAGAACTAAAATAATAAGCAAGCTGAATATTCACCTTTTTTCTCCTGCTCTCTATTAGCTTTGCAATCCTATAATTATGGCTTCTAATTATTAGCACACAAAAACTTGTCAAGTGTTTTTAGGATGTTCTGTGAAACATCCTAAATGTGGAATCTGGGATGCTATTTTCTTCTGCCTGTTTTCTTCTTCAACATGATTTGTCCTTGGATGTTTTTGCCTCAGTTCTAGTTTTTTTTTTATTGTGGTCAAGTTAGTCAATAAATGAGAAGGCTTGTGAGTTTTTTTTTTACTTTTTTTTCCCCTAAGGAAGTATTTGATAGGGAAGATTTCTCAATTGGGGCCTGCTATTTTTTAATACATTTTTATGTGCTTTGTTATTTAATTTGGAAGTTTCAAATAGAATCCAGAGCTGTTCCAGGGCAGATGTTGGCTGGCAATAGGCCTCCAGCTTGTAATTGGTCATGCACAAATGTAACTTTTTGAATCTAGGTCAACTTGCAGGTAATTGATTGGAATAGCAAATCACTGCCAGAATCTTTAACCTAGAGTTTGAGGGAACTACACACCAAAAGCAACATGATGAGAGCCTAATATTTCTTTACCAACCCCCTAAAACATTCAGATGTTGTATGGCTGGTAGAAATAGGTATGAAGTATGTAGCATGTATGACTGAGACCTAAACATATATTATTCATTAGCAAACAGCCAAATGTCTATCCAAATTCCTCAGTGTTGGTAGGACGGTGAACGCAGCAGCCAGTCCCAGATTCCTGAGCCCTCCGGATACATGCTGAAGGCTGATTTTTAGCCAGGGTTGATGTGCAAGCTCTTGGTTCTATGCAGATACAGGAGCAACTGGTTCTTTTATTTGTAGATATGAGGTATTAGGCTACTGTCTTGTTGCATGAATGAAAAAAAAAATCACGAAATATTATTAGTTAATTTGATAGTATGCAACTAAATTCTATATTTTCAAAAGTAACTCCTAACTCTGCACGATGGTTCAGAGATTTTTGGCTATAAACTGTGAGATCCGGGGCGTTTGAATAGTAGCCATGTGAAACAGCAATAATTAAGTTTCTGGGAACAGTATTGCTTAGTTCTACAAGTAATATAAATTTATCTCTGATATTAAAATGCCACACTGTGGACATAGCTCATCCATTCATTGCTCCTCACAAATTTAATAGTTAAATGTTATAAAATAAGTATGTTAGCTGAAATAGGTATGTTAGCTGAAAAAATCCAAAATTCATTTTATAAAATGATGAGAAATGTGTATTATGTTTCATGTCATAGGTCAATTTAGATACTTTCAGTTCTTAGTTGAGACATATTGATTTTCATGCTTTTCCCATTAGTTAGAATGGCATGTACAGGATACCGAATGTGAATAGTTGCTGAGCTTCATATATTATGCTCCCAATGCCAACAAAGACCTTTTTAACTCTCAGAAATGATGGAAGCAAAATCTAATAAAGGCCACTATCCAAATACCAACTTAATTGAGAAGCATGAAAACTGATTGCTTTTTCTGCAGTTTTTAATACTTCTCTGTTGAATGTGGGCCTGAATCCCATGTCTTTGCTAACTTCAGTAGATGAGTTTGTTACAGTTCTGTTGTGTGCAAGTCACGAGATAGGTGCAATCGTTGTTTTTACACTCTTTGCTTAGCGTCCTAGAAACAAACTAGCTTTTAAAGTTCAGCTGTCTCAAGGGTATTTTCCTAGGATTGCTCATACGGATGGAAACTCCATGCGCTTGGTCCTAGCAGCGCGATGAGCTGCAGCCTCTCTTGCCTTCCAGCTCAGCCTATTTCAGCAGGCTCTTCCTTCAGACCTTCTATGAGAGAGCCTGAGCACGAGGTTGGGACGGATATTTTAGCTAAGCTCTTTCCCAGAAACCTGGAAAAGTCTATGCATTTGTTTTAAGACTGAGGCATTGCCTTTGTGGACTCTGGTGGATAAGAGGGATTGCTTGTTTTCTACAGCTTCTTTTTTATATATAAATTCAACTTAAAAACTGAAGAAGGGATCAAATATTCAAGCGTGGATGTCAAGTTTTGTCGTTAGTTTTGTCATTGTAGTGTTAGTTTTGTCATTGTAGTGTTATAGTTTCCTCATTTTATGTATATATTATATACCCTTATGTGTATAGACACACACATTCATATAAATGATTTTACTTTTTCAAACTCTTGCAGATGAACCTTCTCACCCATCTGCTTGCTTTTTATTCATGTGTCTCAGTGTTGTTACCCCAAGAGATATATTTGCTAAGAAATAGGCCATAACACCAGGGTGCAAGGGGGAGTAGCCAGTTCCCCGCAGCCTTTTGGGGTTACATCTTAAGGTCTTGGAAAAATAAAGGCATTAAAATGCCAGCATTGCTCGGAGGGCACCGTTCCCCCAGTATGGGATTCAGAGGACGCTCCCCGGGAGCAGACGGAGCGAGGGAGCAGGTGCTGAGTGGGCGCTTTGCAAGAGCGAAGCAGCCCTCGGATCTGGGCGCCTGGTCCTCGCCTGTTGGTGTCTTCAACTGTTAATAGTCCCTGGATCGCATCCGCAGGCATCTTGCCGAAGGGAACGACTTTCTGAAGGGAAGGTGCTAGACTCTTATGTAACGTGTGCACTGAGGCTCCCGTTAGGCCTACGGGGAGCAAAGGAGAAGCTGCAGAGGCGACAGTGGGCAGTGGTCTCCTTTCGGGGGAAGAGCTGGCGGCTGGTGTTTCTAGTCTGTTTTTTCCCTTAGCTGTCCTTCTGCTAAGCCATAGGCTTTGCTCCACAGCAGCCTCAGCTGGGCATCATCTCGTTTCATTCGTCATTTCTTGCATTCTGCAGGGATGGTGGGAGGCTTGGGGACCAGCAGCTCCCTGCTTGCTAGAGACAACCGGAGGACAGGAGAGGGGCTTAGCAGCATCAGACTCTTGTTATTCCATGGTTGTGGATGCTGTTGTGCTGCCGGGGTTATTTCTCTTATGTTTTGGGGTCCAGGTTTGGCAAAGCCTGGACTCTGAACTTGTCAAGTGAGGAGATGGGATTCTCACTCATGTGGAGATTTCCTGAGAAGGCAACAAACTGGGAAACTTCTGATCTGCTTTAGGTGTAGACAAAATGGTGAAATGCTCCAAATGGGCTAGTGGCTGTGAACAACATGCTCTATAATAAAGCTGACTCCGGGGATGTGCGTAATTCATGTTTCTGTATGAACTGTATTAATATCTTTTAAGTACATAAATGAGGAAAAGTATAAACTAGTGCTCAGAACTGAGGCTAGCCTTAACTTCCCCAAAGATTGGGGTGCTTGCCAGAAATGCACTGGTGCAGGCAGGCATGAAATAACAGATCAATCCCAAAGTATTAGTGGCCCTAATGTAAGCAGGAAAATGCAGCATTTCTGCCTCAGGAAAAAGATTCAGGTATATTTATTAAAGTATAACCTTTTAATATCAAATGGCTATTTAAGTACTTCTCTGTGAAATTGCTATCAAGTCTGAACACATAGTGGTCTGTATGTAAAGACAACCCTGTCCAAAATACATATTTCTTTCTGTTTGAACAATAAGAAGCTGCTTCTCTCAGAAAACAGGCTCCAGTTATACATTTTAGACATGTTGCACTTAATATGCAGAAGTGTGATCAGATCAAATGCCCACATACAGCGCACACTGCTTCAGAATTACTTTGGCACAAGAGTTTGCAATTTTTATGTAAATTCAAATGTGTCTCCATCTCTGTCTTGCTCTTCCCGTGTTTGGTGTAGCATGAAAAACTGCATACATCATCTTTTTTGAAGGGAAATGACTGATGCAATTTTAATAAAGGCTACTAACAGAGTATTGTGAAGCAGGTTCTATGAAATCGTAAGGGCTAGATGGTAAACAATTTTATTCTGCAACACTGCATATTTTTTTTGTGAAGGAGAAAAAAAAAATCACCTGTGAATGTGACCTCTATCATTGGTGGTATTTCAGACAGCTTTAAAAATGCTTCTGATGGAAAATGTGGTTGTTTTCATTAATTTCAAATCTCAAGGGAAAGGTACAAATCTCAGCTACTTGCAAATACATCCACCATGCTGAAAACCCATAACTTCCTTTTAGTCTTGTCCCCGTGTCCCAGACATGATGAGCTTGGTGAGTGTCCCATTCCAAAGCCTATAGAGGTGTTAAACACTCTTATGCCACAATAGTTTTCTGTAGTAGTTCTCTTACCTAGCTGCTAAACTCCAGTAAAATCCCAGCATGGGGATGAAGGAGCTTGGAGAGAGAAGCGGCGCTGCTGTGGGTGGGTAGGGGCTCTTGGCTGGCTCCGGAGGGATGTAGGGGCAGCTGCTTGAGCCAGGGAAAATACAACACGGGATCACCTGGGGCTATGTCCTGTTCCCCAGCCAGGTCAAATCAACATTAGCATCGGGGCTGGTGTGTAAAGAGCAATGCCTTTGACCTTCTGCATTATGTTACTTAACCGTATGAATTGCCATCTGGTGCTCATGGCAGAACTCCACTGAGCTAGATGTACTCTAATTTCCAGTTAATAACGCAAGAGGAAAATGGTCCAGCAGGCCCATAAAACCCAAGGAGAACATGGAAATGAAGGAAGGAAGCACGAATAAAGGCACAGAAGGGAGTAAGAGATTAAGCTGATGGACTGCAATTTTTTTTTGTTAAATGGACATGTTTTGGTGATGCTGTGAAATTATAATAAATTCTATAAGTTCTGTAAGACTCATGCTGTAATGATGAACAGATGCAGCCAGAGGTATCTATTTCATGCTACAGTTCCAGGAGGAAGAGAAAAAAAAAAAAAAAAAAAAAAAAAAAAAGCTTTGAGATTGACTCTAGAAATTGTAGAGTTGTATTTTAGCTTCTTAGGATTTAGAACAGCATCCTATACGATGTTGGGGAGACTGGGGGAGATTGGCAACGTGTTTATTCTGCGATTCGTGCTTCTCACGGGTGGTTCCTCTTCAGACCTGGCATTGGTAGGACTGCAAACTTCTGCCCATTTCCAGCAGAAGGCTGTGAGCAGCTGAATTGGAGGCCTGGCAGCACCGTGACAGTTGTCATAGGGTTTTGGCAAAGACCATTGCACCTGCTCTGCAATCATGACCTGCTGCTCTATTCATACCCACAGTACCTCCACATCCGTGAGCAGTTGCTGCTGCGGCTGGGTAAGGGCCCCGCAGACCTGATCAAAAAGGGCTCTAGGGGTCTGCAGAGGCGCTCATAGGTTTGCCTGCATCCCGTGAGGATGCTGGCGTGTGTACAGAGAGGCGTTTGTGTGCCTTCATGGGAACCCTGTAGCTTGTGGTGCCCTAAACTGCTGAGTGCCATTTGATTCTTTGGTGGGATATGTTCTAACATTACATGGGACAAATGCAGAGATCCTAATTACTGTAACATGCTGTATGTTCTCATTCATTAGCTTTGTAATTTCCTGTCCTTTTATCTCCAGTTCTGAATTCAGCAGTCTAGTCAGGAAGCTTTGGATTTATTTCAATTGTAGTTATTTTCTCAATCCAGGTCAAACGCTATAGTGCTGAAATGTGCTCCTCCAGCCTTGTCTCTTAGACAGCAATTTAAGTTTTCATTTTCAACTGCTTTCGACCACTTATGCAGTTTTTCAGGGGTTCAGAAATATAGCTGAGAAAGCAATATGGACTCACACTGTATGGGTAAAACAAATGGGTATTGCTGCTTCAGGGTTTTTATTCTTGCTTCGGTCTCTGATTCTTCTGCTCTGATGCTTCCACAGCAAGTGGAAAGTGGCATAAACCCACACAAGAAATGGGGTTTGAGATGGGATCTCTGAAGCATTGGGATAAGAAAGTGTGAGAAATCACAGGTACCACTGAAGAAACATGCTGTATGGAGCTCTGCTGGTCAGATGGACCAAACAGAGAGAAAATTTGGTCTGTGGGATATCAACCCAGAGAAGTTGAGCCTGGGCTTGGTCACAGGCAATTCCACCCAATGCATCCAAGTGACCAACTGCCCTAAAACTTTTGGTCTTCAAATGCCGGTTCCTCAATCCCTTTGTCATCCCCTTGGGGACTGACAGAAGGAGCAACATTACCTAAAGTACTCTCTTTTGGTTTCCATCCTCTGTCTTCCCTTTTAACTGCCTTTTTCCTACACTGATGGTAAGTGAAGGAGGGAGCAGCAACATGTTTGCTCCTGCAAACCTCGCTGCAGACTGCAGCCCCATCAGAAGTGTCTTGAGGGAGCTAGCTGGTAAATTCTGAACTTTCATGAGGAGCTATTTTGGTACGAGAGTGCTTCATAAATGAACAACATCATTGTGCTCTTTATGCAGCCGAGGCATTTGTGTGTTCATCCTGGTTTCCCTTTGCAAATCTGCACGGTGCTGGCACTAATAATGCTTCAGCGCTGGGTAGGGCTGAACTGCAGAGAACCATCTCTTCAAGTCTCAGTGGCAGCATGAATCCTCCGCATAAGTGAACCTCTTGCAGTGTAAATCGCCATCAGCTGCAGAAACTTCTCTTTGGAAAGATAATAAAAATCAATAATGGGCCTGCTAATGTAGAAAGGACAGCAAGAGGCAGACATTTAATTTAGTTAAAAAGTAATCAGAAAAGAAAGAGGCAGACTAAATAACCTGTGTAATTAAAGAGTTTAAGGGAAGTTCCAAGTAGAATGTGCAGCTTGTGTGTGTGTGTGGGAAGCAGGGAAAATATTCTTATATATACTGAGCTAAATTTAAAGCTTTTCTGGCAGTACCGCAGCCTTTAAGCAAAGGAGCTGCTGCTTTTGACAATGATGTGAATATTAAAGCAGTCTAAAGATTAATTTATTATTTTGAAAAAATCAAAGGCCACCTTAAATGCTTTAAAGAAAGAAAGAAAAAGAAAAGCTCATATAGATGAGAAAGAGAGGGCAAAGAATGGGCGGTAAAGAAGGCATTTGCTGATAATTGGTAGACGGAGGAAGGGGAAAAACTGGCAAACAGATTGTGACTTTCTCAAATGTCATTTTTCTTAAACATCCTTCTTGTTCTTCTAAATAGCTCGGTGTGAAGTAGTTTTAGACTCGCATGCACCCATGCTTGCAAATAAGAGTGAGTCAGAGTCTGGCTCACATCCCCTCCCACGGCAGCCGTCCCGTGTGTCTCGGCTCTTGGGAATCAGTCACGCTCCCTACCGGCCTGCCCAGGCCTCGAGGAAGTGCGCACCATGAGCCCTGCTCGCGGGCCTAGCGTGGAGCCGAAGTTAGTAGAAAACTGCTGTCCCCCAGCAGCAATTGGGGCACGCAGGAGAAAGTCTGAGGCAGAGTATGACCCGTATGACAGCCGTGCACACCCGAGACTCCTCACCACGGCCGGCAGAGCTCCTGCTTGTGTCAGCACCTCCTGCGGGTGGCTCCACGCTTCGCGTTGCAAGCTTCCATTTTGGAAGTGTTGGGGTAGAGAGCTTGGGGCATTTTGTGTATTGACTCGCTGCCATTCGTATGCCCTTGTCTGATCGATTAGATCGATGTGTTAAATACAAGTCACTCAGCACTCGGTAGTGTGGGTGCTGAAGGGCTGCCTTCCCCCCAGCAGCCACCAGGTCCTGCTGGATGGATGCGCGAGGGCTCCCTGACTGGGCTGCAGTGTCTGGTAGGTTGTGCCCTGACATGGAAGGAGCCACCTCACTGTGCCACACAGTGAACCACCACAGGGAGGGCTTTTGCTGGAATATTTATGAGAAGGAGGAAGGGGGAGATGGGAAGGGAGCCTGTAAAACATTTTCCAGGGAAGCTCATTTGATGTTTTTTCTGTTCTTTCTGCTCTTCTTCTTGGTGCATACAGTAGCTAAAATAATTCAGTTGCATATAGAAAACAGGGATGAAGAAAGCACCAAGTTACGAAGCGTGAAAACTTAATGCAAAACTTTGCTGCTTCATACCAGCAGTGTTTTTATAACTCGGTGGGAATAGGAAATTTCTCAGAAATATTATTTTAACCAACATTTTGAAAGTTTTCTTTAGCTCCCACATCAGTGTCTCTTTATTAAAATATTGATCTAATATTTAATAAACTGAAGTGGAAACTGAGTGAAAGGTTGAGGCCTTCCAGCATTCAGGAGCCGTATGGAATAAAGAAGTCACGATGGCTGGTCCCAACTTGTCATGTTTTGCGTCCGCTTCTCAGGTACTTCTTTTGAGCAGTCTACAATGCTCTCAGGCTGTTCACACTCAGTCTGCGTGTTCCTGCTGCAGTAATTGCAAGTTGTTTATGACAAATTGCTGTGCAAAGTAGCGATTTTTCTGTGTTTACCACCATCAGTTAGCTGACTGGAATGTGTATTCAGTATTTGGAGGGAAAAAGACAAGTTGGACGAGCACAGACAATATAAAACCTGGCTTTGCTGTGACAGCGGATCCTCCAGGATTTTTCAGGACCCCTGAGCCTGGCTGCCGTGGTCCCTTCCGCTGCAGCCTGCCTGTCTTCAGGCCCAGACTGCCATTCCTCAACACATGAGGGTGCCCAACAGGCTCCTGATGGGAAGGACGAGTCTTTGGGGACCCCTTCACAATCCTGGTATCTTTTTGCCACAAAATCGGTGTTACTGCAGCTGTATATTGCTCCTGAAAGTCTTGTCTGTGAACACTTCTGTGTGCCCGTCCCCTGCCTCATCAGGAGTGGGCTTTCTGCTTGCTTGCACGTGGGATGGCTCAACAGTTTTCCTGAAGGTGCTCTTAGTTGTGCTTTCCCTTTCCTTGAGTTTCTTCAAATCAGCAGCCCTGACTTGGTGTCTCCCTCCTCACATTGTGTGAATTAAGGAATGTGAAGTGTTAAGTTGTTTTTTCATAAGCAAGTTGCAGGAGAATAGGTGCTCTCTGTGTTTTTCCTTGTCAGCCTCTAGCTGCGCTTGCAGCCCCAAGGGAAGCTCCATTCGAGAGCTTCCTACAACCGAGCTTCCTTGGGCATAGCTGAGTTCTGGGACCTGGTTTGAAGTACCCGACATGTTATTTAGTCCACTTATGGCAGCTAACAACAATAAACAAGGCAGCATTAGACAGTGATCAGAGGCTGGGACAACGGGGAACACCGTGTGGTTTTCTCTGCGTCCCTTTCCACCATCTGTGGTGGCCAGTGCCAGTGTGGCTGGAAGAGAAGCGGAAGAGGCAGCAGCAGGAGCCCTGCAGCTCCTCCTTGTCTCCTTGCCATGGGAGGAGGGAAGGCACCAGGAGGGTGTATGTGAGCATGAAGACTACCTGTGGGAGAGAGACTGGTGAGCTGGACAAGGGGCAGATGTCGGATACGAGTTGAGAGAAGGAACAGAATTAACTCAAGAGGAGAGGGTTGATTGTTGTTTGTTTGTTTTTTCAATTCTTAAAATTTTATAAAGAATTAGGAGAAACTAGACTTCTTTTTTTGTTTGTTTTGTTTGTTTAAACGTTGCACTGGGAATACTTTATACAGGCCTATCTTTTTTTTGTAAAGTTTATTATTAAGACTTAATGTTTGAGGACTTAGGAGTGAGTTACAGCTCTAAGCAAGCTGACGTGAGTTGGATAGGGAAGAATAGCACATTGAAAGAAGACTTTTTAATACAAATATATGCTTTGGTATATTTTACATTGATAGCTATTTTATACTAAAGTTAAAATAGTTATCGAAGTGTGAATAAAGTTCTTAATACCTACCCTAGGGTAGGCATAAAAGTTTATTTTGAGCAGCACTTTACACATTATGTATTTTTATTATAATTAAAATTATTTAAAAGCATCCACATCCTTGGATTTCATTGTGATTTTGCGTACTGCACTAAATAAGCAGAGTACTAGAAATGCAATGTTTAAAAGGAACTTAAAGGTGACAGTGGAAACTGGCCACCTTCACTTTGCTGGTGGTTCTTCATTTCAAAGGGAGAATCTGCTCCCTTTCTATTTGCCTGAGCCAAGGCCTTCTCGGGGCCAGTAGTCCTGGGATAAATCAGTGTGATCTCAGGTGGCAGAAAATACTTCCTGGTATATCTTGGCAAAAAAGCATTTTTTAATCTTTATTTTTAAAGCAGCCATTTTATCAAACAATGGGAAATAATCCATGCTATGGGGGTTGTAGCATATTTATAAGTGTAGCTGCTTTTGTTACTAGGGAACCTGTCTGAGTCAGCTAAGCTTAGCATTTCAGCAGCTTGTTCTCTCTTCTCGTTCCTGTCGTTCTTCATCTGATTTTAGGCACCTAATGACCTAATGTTCTTTATCAAAACAGGAACAGTTTGTCATGGTTCTCCTTAAGTTTTGATAATTGGATAAAATATTTGCATCTCATTTTTATTCCAGAAAGACAAACGAAGGCATACATTGTGTTTTATTGAAACAAGGATTACTGATAGGTCTACTTAGCAGCTATAGCTGGTCGCACATCAAAAATCTAGTATAGATGTAACACATTAGGAGTTTAAATAGAACAAACATGACCTTTACAGAACATGGTAGATTTGAAGTAGCTCTCTTTTCACATAACACCTCCTTTTTGTACCTTATTCCTGTTTTAAAGCAATTCAGATTTCATCAGTGTGAGATCCCACTCCTTGAATTCTTTGGCTTGATGTGACTTGAGCTATGGTTCAGCTGGAGCAAATGAGAGCAACAAATCTTTTCAAAAGTGTGAATCTGCAGCACTGGAACAGAAAAATGCTTTCTGCACCTGGTAATATTACAGGTGTTCAAATTCTGCCTTCCCTCTCAGGTGTGCTCTGCTTGTGCCCTGCTGCCCCCAGAGCCGGCTTGGGTCTGTTAGTTTTGCTGCTGTCCTGGTATCTGGCGTTTTCATGCTGGTTGTAGGAAAGGAGATGCGGGTGCAGCAGGCATCTCAGCCTTGCCTGGGCTGGAAGGCCAAATCTCTGGTGTTTTTGTGCAGACATTTAAAGCTCTGTTGGGTAAATATTTCCAAATGTTGAGGTTCTGTCATCTGTAGCTACCTCTGTAGTGGTATTTGTGTTTAGCCCTTAGTGCCTGAAGCCTGTGGTCTCCTCTTCACCTTTCATGGTGTAGCTGCTTGTCTGTACTGAGCTGTGCATACATCCTCCACAAAGCTTTCCCTCTGGGAATCAGGTTTTCTTAGTAATATGGGGCTATGGGAAAGAATGGGAGATACAGAGCAATAGCTTATTTTAAAAGGATGTTTAGAATGTGTTACTTCAGCGAGAAATAAATAAAATCTTAAGTTTGTTACTGATCCCAAGTATACAGTGCAGTGTTCAGCTATCTTACTCTATTAGTTTAAGTAATTTCCTTGTGTATGTCTTGAATTCTCTAGCAGACCTGGTATTTACTGTGTTTCTGCAATATAAATCCTGCATGAGGGACATATTCCATCACTGCTGAAACTGAGGTAAGAACTCACTAGGTTTTTTTTTTTTTTAATTGAGAGAGCTAGAGTTGCAAGGAAGAACATTAGGGAACAGAACTTCTGAAGCTCACACATCCTCATGTAGGATTTCTCAGAACATAGTATTTCTCCTATAACGATCCCCACCTGAATGTCATCATGTTTCAGCCTTCACTAATCCTTATAATTTCCCAAAAGGTCAACATTGCTTCCCCTCCATCCCCTCATAAAATATCTGCTCAAGTCGCTAGAAGTTGTTAGGTATTTAAGAACAGGGAAATGAAATCTCTTTTTTTTTTTCTGGTTTAATATGGTATATTTTTAGGTAAAACTTACATTTATGACTAAACAATTGCTCTTCAGATCCTATTCTAGCTAAGCTGTTGATGAATGTATTAACTTTCATCTGTGCAAGATTGAATTTCACTCTTTTAAGAAGCTATAGAAAAAAATGAGGTGCTGTTTTTAGCACACTAGCAGTTCTTGACCTCTCAGAGTTGAAGCATTTTATTTCATTTGCTTTTTACCTTTCTTTAAAATCTAGAAAAAATGAATTTGGTAAATATGCTTAAAGTATGAAAATAACTTCCAGCAGCTCAAAATCTTTGTGCAGTCTGTATGTATAAATATCTTGTAGAAACATGGCTCAGTATTTCCATGTGCCCAAGACTGACAGAATCATTTCTGCTGTAGTCCTGAAACCTTTCTGGTCCTTGAGGAGGAGAGATTGGAGAGTTTTGTAAAACAAACACTGAAGATCAAAAACATATTAAGAAAAATAGATAATGTGTTAGACTATGAAAAGGAAGTATATATTCATCCTCATTTGTTTATTTGAAAAGAGTAGTGTCTCCTGAAGTTAACAGTACTTTTTTTTTTTTTTTTTTTGCAGAATTCTTTCAGATTGTCAAAGCTTACACCATATGGTGTTTGCTTTATATTTTTCAAACTTCTCTAGTACTGTTTCCTTGCAGTCTTAAAAATAACCAGACAAGTGGCTTATTCACATTTTAACTGTGTGATCGCAGACAACTTTTAGAAAACTGTGATGCATTTTAGGCATTAGGGACCACATAAAATATGCCCTTTTCAAAGAAGTCCTTTACTGTTTTCAGTTGGAAGAGGAACTAACTTATTGTTGGCGTACATAAAAGCCTTTTGATTGTCCCAAGTTGTATCACCTTGGGGTTAGTCTTGAAATGCAATGTTGTTTAACTTTCTTTTACAGTTAAGAGACCCATGCAAATATGTATAGAAAATTCTCTAAAAGTCTCTGTTTCTATAGCAGTGTCCTTGTAATTCCCTATGTTTGCATGCTTCCTAGCACCAAGACAGCTTCAGAAATTTTGTTTTTAGACACTGTCTCCAATTTAGAAGTCTCCAATTGCAGGAAATCACCACAGTTGAGGAAGCCTTCCGCTTCGGTGTTCTCCCAAAACCTTTCATCCTGGCCTCCTCCTAAACTTGGCACAACCAGCTGCCTAGATGTAGCACTGGTTATGTGCTCCTGAGAAAAGTCTGATTTGTCCTAGCTATGAAAACCACGTCTGAAGGCAGAGGTGGTGGCTTGGTGCTGCAAGTGCGGGGTGCAGGATGTTTCTGTATGTTTAAAACCTTCAAAATGTGTTTAAAACCTTAACAATTTGCGTGGGATCATATTAAGGTATCAGATATTTGGGAAATTTAGAACAAGGAGGTACAGACTATATGTTGTATATGCTGTCAACGCGAACCTGAAAGTTGCTGTCAGTCATGGGGCAATTTCTTAATGTAGAACGTTTCAGCTAGTAAATAGCATAACCTGCAGTAATGGCTTTGTTATTGGAAGACGTTTTTCTGAAATTGGAGGTTAACCTTCAAAATTACAGCTTAGTGAAGAGAAATTTTTTCACTGGCGTGTTCACTGCATCTCACCCCGTTCATATTGGTGGCTGATGTCAATCACGCTGGGAATTGTCGCATTAAGTAGGGCACAAGGCATGGGAACTTGAGATGTTAGAAATGAAATAGTAAACGTTGTTGTCAGTGAACTACGATTCTGTTACTAAGCTCTGCTGTGAAACGTGCAGTTCCCATCGTGTGCGAGTTCGAGGGCACTGCCACTGAGCAGAGCCAGCCCTAAAGGTCTGCCTGGTAAAAATGATTCTGCAAGTGGAAACGGACTTGCTAACAAATGATGGTGAATCCGAGTTACTTGGACATTTTGGTGGGATCTGTGTACAGCTTGTCTATATGATGCAAGAAGTACTTGTTCTTTACTATGTGTTACTTCAATCTATACACATCTCTGTGATGCAGGATGGATAATAATGGAGCAACACACGTAGATGCCTTCACCTCACAGTGCACTGAAGCTTTTTCATAGTCCTTCATCTTCTCCTATGTGGAAAAAGACTTCATAGGTAGGGGAGAGTGGTTTAAAACACCATGTAAACCCAGTAAAGGCATAAATAACTTTAAAGGATCACGTTAGCACATGTTTCCTTACCTAAACTGACCACACAGCTATCAGGATTTTTATGAAATTACCATTTTTTGCTGCTCTTTCTCATTAATTTTCTGTACTTCTAAGGTGAGTTTTTAAATATGAAACTTGTTAGAATCATGTTTTTTCTTGCAGGTTGGCCATTTTTCGGTTGATGGCAGCATCAGTGCTGTCAACATACACCTCTATATCTAAACTGTTCCAAAACTAATAGATAATTAAGTTGTATCTAAAGAGTTTCTTTTAAAGTATTCATTCACTTCCAACCTTTTACATCTACATCTAATTATTAGTCACTGTAGCATAACAAACCTTCAAAGCTTACCTTGTGAGTCACAGGCAATAGCCATGGCTTGAAAAGTAAATGAGTCCAACAAACATTTAATTTGAATTTAGTAATTGATACAGAAATGTTATCAGGGATGGGAAAATGTATACTGAGGGAAGGAAGAAGTATTAACTATAGTTGTGCAGTTGGGTTAACTGAAATTAAGGCCTGAAAATGGAAATTTTAATTGAAGCTCTGAGTTCCAAATCTACAATAAACTAAGTTATAAAAAGGCTGAAATAATTACACCAATGTTTATAATTTAGTATAGCAAAGTTGTGCGTGCGCAGGTTTTTTATTGCATTTGCTATGATAGAAAACATAGTTTAACTAAAATGCAAGAGAGTAGTAATCAACACTCCAGAGTTTGTCACACAATCAGTGCAAGCTAAGTGTGTCCATACATATTTTTGGGGGAGTGGTGGCACTTTGAGGGAGGTAGTACAAGTGTTAGCACTTAACTGACATTAGAATTCTTCATTATATTTTATTTCTCAACCATTATTCCAGTGAGAGGATGTTAAGAGCTGCAGACGAATCAGTAACTGCTGCTCCTTCCAGTTTGCATCTGACAGAGTCGGTGTTCTGCAGCATGCTAGAAACTGTTTTCATTTCCAGAAGATCAGGAAGAACCAATTTCTGCTTTGAGACTTTAGATGCACAGGCAGACTTCCAGCTCGTCTGTGCTACCTTTCATTTCTCTGAAATAACACATGCAGTCGGAGCTATTCTTAATGTTTCAGCTCTGACTTGTGCAAACTGGAGGAACTCCACTGGTTTCAGTGGCACCACTGAGCTAAAGACGATCAGCACACAGTCAAACAGAACATTCACCACAGACTTTCTTCCTTACCTGTATTCACTTCGGTAATGAATATCGGTGGTGCAGCAGAACCAGGATCCTGAACCTCAGCAGCTCATTGCTGAGGCCTCCCTTGAGCCTTGACTTGTCGTCGAAGCTGTTGAATAGAGACCCTGTTTCTGTTCCTGGATCGAAACCTGTGTTTCAAACCTTCACAGAGTTCAGGTGCCGATTTTAATGACTTGTATTAAAATCTTATCAGTGACTTTGCGCATCACACACTAATCCCCACAAAGGACATTCCTGTTGTTAATATTCCTGAACCACGATCAGGAAAACATGAAGGGTTGGTTCGCAGTTTGGGCATTGGAGGTTTAAGTGTCAAAGGGAGCCTGAGGGAAATGCAAGATTTTGGAGCTATGAATAACATTTCTTTTCTTTTGCCCTTCTATTGTTTCTGTTTTTTAGTAAGTTCATTTATTGGACTTGCAAATAGATTAAGAACATGTAAAAATGTAAGTCCAGGACTATATGAATTTTTGCATCTATAGATGCTGAATTTTTGTCTTTACTCCACTGTGTATGTGCCTGGATGTGTAAAGAGAGATGATCTGGCACAGATACAGAGTAGGGGTAGCTGGGATTTGGCCTCCAATTTTGTGCCTTTCGACCTATGCAGTAGCAGCTATGTTGTGCAAAACCGAGTCTTTGAAGGTGTGCCTTGATCTGGTTTTCACAGGCTGAATGGAGGTTTTTCCGCAGGCTGGGAGCAGTTCCAGGAGAAGGGCACACCTCTGGCTCCTGTTCAGAGCCTGGCAGAAACGCCAAAGCTGCTGCCACCCTGTGCCTTTGTCCTCTCCTTTCTGTGCAAGCCAGGAATCTATGAAAAAACTCTTCAGCCCCATGAAAGCTGTCCACCAGACCCCATCCCGTGTGCTTCCTCCTGCTGCCTGCTTGATCCAGGTAAAGACACCCACAGGATGGAGCTGCCCAATGTCTCTGCAGGGCTGTCCTTACAGAGCAGTGCTGTACGGACAGCAGAGATGAGAATTTATAGCTCTTCTCTATGGATTTTCTTCGTGCACACTGAGGTGCATTTGCAACCAGTATCTTGCTTGTTTTATTAAAGGAAAAAGGGAAGGGGAAGAGATATGGCTAGTAAGTAGTTAGATGGGGAGCCTGCTTGCTTTAATTTAACTTAATTACATTTGCAGAAAGCAGTAACCACAATAATGTAATCAATACTTTCTCAAAAGGTGGGTAAAATACATTGTAGTGTTAATTGATACAGATGGTAAACAATTCAAGAACACATTAAGTAAAATGCTTTTGGCTTGAAATATGCTTGCTGTCCTGTTGGCAGGGCTTGGAGGCGTTTCTAGGTCTGACTTCATTTCTTACCTGGTTTAGCTGCTTGGCCAGATCTTTATGGTGTAAGTGCGGATTTGGGTGGTGATGGATCACAGAGCAGTTGGGGCCGGTGGACGCTCTGCAGATCATGAAGCTCATCCCGCTGCTCAGGCAGGGTCACCCGGATCGGGCTGCCCAGGACCGTGTCC
This sequence comes from Crypturellus tataupa, assembly GCA_034781795.1. Lineage (NCBI taxonomy): Eukaryota > Metazoa > Chordata > Aves > Tinamiformes > Tinamidae > Crypturellus > Crypturellus tataupa. The sequence goes on from JAWLRI010000115.1 coordinate 6,428,535, forward strand.
CACAAGGCTGATGGTATCCGCAAGGCTGGAGACAACCCCTTGGGCAACCTGTTGCAGTGCTCAACCACCCTCATGGGGAAGATGTTTCCTTGTGCTCAAATGGACCTTCCTCTGCGTCCATTTCTGCCTGTTGCCTCCTGTCCCTGGGCAATGCTGGGAAGCATCTGGCGCTTTCGGATGTTTACAAATATCAGAGAGATCCCTCGGCCCTTCTCCAGGCTGGGCAGTCCCAGCTCCCTCAGCCTCTGCCCGTGCCAGAGGGGATCGATACCTGAGCGTGGGTGTTTCTCCCTGTGCCAGGGAAGGGAACAATGTCCCTGCTTGAACCATTCTACAGTGCAAAGAACATTTCCTGGAAGATGCCAAATAATGTTTTAGGTTGTGATTTGCATAAAGGAACCCACGTTTTCTCGAGAGACAGAAAACACTGTTTCACTAAGCAGCTGGAAGAATCGGGGTGGTGACGTGCTGTAATTAATGGTACATCTGCCGTAATGTAAAGCAGCTCCATGCACACGCTTCAAGCAGGGCGATGCCCGTGCTGGCTCGGTGACCGGCACGCGCTCTTGTCCACGGAGCAAAGGTTGCTTGAGAGTGCACACAGAGCGCATGTTGCTCAGTGCTCTGGCACTGCGAGCGGGAATGTGCTCCTGCTTCCCCCAGAGCCCCTCTTCCAGGAGCTGCCCTACATCCTGCGCTCCCAGGGAATGCAAAGCAGCTTCAAATCCCCTCCGTGCTAACCTAGCAGCTCAAAGGGGAGCTAATTAGGCTTTGAACATCTGCTTAAGTATAATTCATGCAGCCATGCCTTAGCTAGCCTGTTGAGTGGGGCTTGCTTGGGGGCCTGCTAGGTGGCCTCCTCACTGTCACAGCCATGTTAACACTCGAGCTAACATTACCGCGCTACGTTGGCTCTCGTGTCTGCTGCTCATAATCATTCACTGTGGTGCTGGTTCCGCCTCCTGCTTCTGGGAAGTGAGGATTTCCTGTCTTGGTTGTCTGTGGTATACACGTGTATTCTGCCCATGGATACTACAGGCTTCTAAGATCGACATTTGCCCTGTGGAATTTCCCATGGACTCTGTCTGGAGTAATAATCTCCATACCTTAAAGCTGCTGCACAGTAACTAATTTCCCAAGCTGTGAGCCTTGCATGTGAGTCTTTTATTGGGAGGGAGAAATATACAGCTAATCCTCTTTTCTAGACGAGGTAGACCTTGCTACTAATTCTTCCCATGATGTATAGGGTAGCGATGGACATAAATCCCATCAGCATTAATAGGAGTTAAACGTGTAAATCCCTGCTATGCCGATGGGAGCATTGATTTCTCAGTTTCTCTAACCTTTCTGGTTCACTAAGATCCTGAAGTTCCTGCTCAAATTGCATCCAGCTATTCCATGGAAATTCTGTGGTATCTGTTCCTGTGATACAGTGACCACTGCAAATTACTCTGGCTTTGTTTTGCAGGCCTTTAATTGTCAAACTTTCCTATTATCAGCATAAATGCCGTCTGACTTTTACTCCATATCTATAATTTATGTGTATTGGCATTACTTGTGTCAAGTGCAACTTTGATTCAATAATACAGTAAAGGGCCCATCCAACTACTTAGAGCAAAAATGAATAGTTCAATTATGTTTCCGATGTTTTTAGAGCTCCATCACTCGGTGGTGGCCCTGCTCCATCTCCTCTTCAGGGTTCTAGTCTCTGGGCCTCATCCATGACTCTCAGCGCTAAGGGAGCTGAAGGTTACATTTTGAGGAGGGTTTGTATCGTTTTGCAGTTACCTGAGATAGTAATAGTTATAATCCACACACTAGAAAGTGGTAGTCAGTGAGGATGTCATCAGTATACCAGTAGCTGGTGACCCCTTATAATCTAAAACTGTTTTCCATTTTAACTCTCTGGAAGAAGAGCAATGAGTTTTTTTCATTCATGCTGCAATGCAGTCACATTGTACATGATGTAACAGGGATTGGTGTTACAGTGACACAACATTGTATGCTGTAAAATGCCTGAAAAAAATATTGAAGAAATGTGAGGAACCAGGTTACCACACCAGTATGATACCTTCAAAAGACCATTTCAAGAAGCGTTGAGACACTCACATTCTGTGTGTTTTCATCTTGTGTATCTCTTGTGTTCTGCTTGGTTTACATTTAATGCAATAGCTTAGTTCACTTTCACCCTATCATCATGTCCTTAAACACAGTTGCTTCCTGGATAGATGAAAGACTGGAACAAATTTCCCACTGCTGTTTCTTGACAGTATTTGTAGTCCGGAGTCAGCAAAAGCTCCCGCTTCCCGCAGAGCCGGTAGATTCGATTTCCACGCGTCTCCGTTTCGGGTACGAGCTGCGTTGCGCTGTGCGCGAGGTCAGCGTGCCAAAGCCAAGGGTATTAACAGCGAGTTTTCTTTTCTGCGTTTTGTATGTAAACGGCAAAAGTGCTGTTGATGCAGCACATACTAGCTGCTTAGGTTGTGCTTTCCCTGAATTACATCTAACCTGAAGGCTGCTCTTCTCTGTATCTGAGTATTAAGCAGTTAATGATGGCTTGTTCTGCCCGTCTCATTTTCCCACCTGGAAGTTGGTTTTAAAGCCTTATTAGTGTCTCCTCAGAAGAGCACAGAAGTTTCCCTAATAGTATCTTAAATACTTAGTACGGATCACTGATTTTTATATCAAGTTTGTGAACAAAACAGACAACAAATCCAAATTAGACTTCTGTACTTTTTAATACCACTCATTGAGGAAGAAAAGGAAACTTCTCTCGACTGAAGCCATGAACCGTCGAAGAGTAGGGTGATACCTCGTGCTTCGAAGTTTGGCTAAGCCTCACAACCATCTTCTCGAAAGAGCAATTTAAAGTAGAGTGTGGTTAAAACCCAGTGAGCAAGTTGCAGTAGCGAGTTCTCGGTGGCTCTCTGGCAGCTCTTTGTAAATCAATTAAAAACAGTAAAAAGCAGTCTTAATTTATCCCTTCTGAAATATCTTTAAATACTTTTCCCATATCTCTTCTTGGCTGCACTATAGAAAATAGGCTATGAAGGTAGCCTACTAACAAAAACAAGAAATTGCCTAGAAGTTTTCTCTAGGGATATTTCAAAGAGCTAATCCTGATATCAGATCCAGAAAGCTCTGCTCTACAGTTTTAATGTTTTGAAATGTAAATTGAGTCATTGAATCATTTAACTTTGCTTTATCTGATTATTATTAATATTATAATAAGGGATTTAAGAATATTGAGAATTAAATTTATTTCCACTTCTCTTTCAGAATAGCTCTGTGTTCATTTAAAAATCCTTAATTATCAACAGTAAAAAGTGGACTCGAGCATTACAGACTTCCTTAATTTAATACTTGTAAAATAATGGTAGCTAATGGATTATTTTTCAGTAAAACGCTGGATCGTATTTGTGTTGCAAATGATTAATTTAAAGCAAAAACACTTGTATCTCCTGGCTTCTTGTTATTTTGTATTGCATCTCTATAGAGCCTTTTTTCTCTGCAGTCTTTTTCATTTATTCTTTAGCAAAAATGTGTGTCCCAGTGGCTTACAACATTTTTTTTTTCTTGATTTCCTATATTGTAGTTTCTGCCATTTCTTTTTAGCATTTCATTTTTCTTGTATCTCACATATTTTATACTGAAAACAAACACATCTTTGTAATGAATTATATCTTCTTTCGCTAGCAACTAATATCACCCCATGCTCGCTCTGACCTTCACATTTACAGGCAGTGGATCTGCTTCACTTTTTTTCTATAAATAGAGATGCTAAATCTTAATTATTCTTTCAAGTTGCTTTGTGTGTTTCTAGCTGTGCATGTGAATGTTTCTGATCAGGATATTTGTACCGCTGAATTTGTTCTTAATCCAAATTGCATCTTGCAGGATACAGCACAGGATCTAAAATAGTTAAGTTGTATTTACATGGACACATGTCAAATGCTATTTGAGAGACTTGTTGTCTTGTTGTGTGTTTGCCTCTTTCCAAGAGAATTTCCCAAATATAAAACTGTAATGGAGCTTATGTGAGCTTCTATTTCCTTTTTATACCTTTCCTATTCAGCCTGGATTCCAGAAAACATGTAAGGGTCAGGCATGAAATTTTACAGTCCTCCTATATTTCTTCATGAATTTTAGCATGCTCTGGGACACTGAGCTACTTAAAAGGATTTTTTTTTTTTAGACATTTTTTTCCCCCAAGTGTATAAGCATTTAAAAATGTCTTTAATTTTTTAGTTGAAAATGGTTTATAATAAAAAAGATGGCAACACTTTTTTTTTCCTCTGAAGTAGCAGTACCTAATATAAAAGGAATTCCTTTGAGAGGGTTTTTTGAAAACAGAAAGTCTAGAAGAAATGGTACTACATCAAAATAAATAAATCTAGTGTAACATTAGGGGTTCAGACCTAAACACCAAGCTAGTGTTTCAACAAGAAACTCTTCCAGAATGCCTGTGAACAGGGAGGGCAGAGGGCACGTGCTCCAAAGACCCTGGAACTTCTCATGCTTGGGTTGAGCAAGGTGACCTCCCGCAGGGTCTCCATGCCTGCGCGCTTCCCCAGGCACGGCCTTGCCCAGGAATCCTAGAGCTTCAGGGCCGGGCAGGCCTGCAGCAGAGAGGTGCTTTGGCAATAACGTTTGTCAGGCTGTTGGGAGCTGCTGGACACTATTCCTGAGGGCCTCCTGCTCCTCTCGGGGCGTGAGCTGGTCATGATGCCCAGGTCTCCATAGCCGGGCAAGTCCCGTTCCGGGCAGGAAGGCTGGAGGCCACCTCCTCTCTGCTCTGAGATGGTTGAATGGTTGGAGAGAGAAAGTTGAGTTTCATCTCAGAGCGATCCTAAAGCCACCTAGGAAATCCTTGTTTCCAATTTCCAGCTAAATTTCTGGGAATCTGGGCAGCCAACAGGGCAGCCGGGGCTCTGCTGAGGGGTCAGCGGGCAGGCACAGGGGCCCTGCAGCCCCCTCGGTTTCAACTCCAACACATCCAGCCGGTGCGCCGCAGGCAGGTCCTCCCTGCTAGACCCTAACCAGCTCCTGTGCCCAAAGATTTCCCTCATGAGTCCCCTCTCCCGGAGGAAGTACTTGCTGCTTCATCTTCTCATTATCTGCGATAAAACATTCTTTTGCTAGTCCTCCTTGCAGTAGTTTTCCTTGGCAAGGCGCAGCACGCCCACCTTTGCCTGAACTGGTGCTCTGCTTTATCCTGCTGGCACCGGCTTCTGCAGAACTTGAGCACAGATGGTGTATTTTATTCGGTGTTTTCGTGTGTTCTCGGAAACATTTATGGGACTCTGTCAAGCTAGCAAAATGATGATTATTAATATTACCTAGTTATTGCCTCCTTTTCAGACTGAATACTGTAAAAACTGATTTTCTTTGTTCTGGACTTGTTACAAAATTCAAAAAAAAAATTAGAGGGTTACTTAGAACTTCTCCCCTTTTTTGTCTTTTTCTTCATTTTTTGGCTTTTATTCCAGGTCATATTTCTCATTTTAATCAGATTTTTTTACCCATCCCAACAATGTTGTGTGTTCTGCGCCATGTCTCCTCGCGGCACCTCGCTCCAGGAACAGCAGGACTGGGATCTGCCTTTCTGGAAAGGGAAAAGCTGCACAGTGAGCTGTAATGTCTCAAGCCTCAAGGAAAAGGCTGCTGTACAGGTCCAGACCAAGTTCAACGCATCAATGCCCTGTATTAAAGTCCCTGGGACAGCCTAAGCCCTTCAAGACTAGGTCTACCTCTCGGTGGGTGATGCAGGGATGGTTTCTGCGCAGGCCTCATCCCATTTGTTTGCGGGCAGGACAATCTGTTCGCTGCCTTCAGAAGTGTTTTGCTATACGTGGGAAAGAAGCCCTTTCCTTCTGCTGGAATTAACTTCTGCTCTGGGGAAGTGGAGCCTGGAGAGAGAGCGGCCGAGGGGCAGCCGTGCTGCCTCCCACCTGCCCGTTAGCCAAGCGAAGGGCCAAGGCAGCGCGTGGCTCTTGGAGGCCACACGAACTGGGAGCACAAAATGGAGCTTGGCCTCCACAGAGAGGGATGGCAAAGCCGGCTCTTCCTGCATTACACGTTTGAGGGTTTTTTTTTAATCTTTATCTGTAAAGCTTCTTCCCTCCACGTATGTGCTCGAATGGGCTGCTCTTTGCCTCTGGCCTTTGGCTGGTGCTGGCTCCTTCCTTTGATGGGCCGTGGTAGCGTGCCAGCGGCTCGGGCAAAGGGGAGCTCTGCTCCTGGAACGCTCTGCTTCTACCTGCACAACGGGTCTGCTCGCTGGAGTGGCAGATGCTGCGAAGCAGCTCTCCGTGCGCCGCAGCCGCTCACCTATTCCGTGTCAAAGTGAGATACTGTGAAGGCTTCCCCATACGGACATTGCAGGGTGTGAAATGAGCTGGTCTTAATAGAGCAGCTCAAACTAAAGCGGTTATTGCCAGCTTGATGAAGTTCCGCTCCATTTAACCTATCATAAAAATATCAGTTTTCATATTTGCCCATCTCTATGAGGAAGAAGAAATAATTTGCTCAGGGTCACCTCATGCTCCTACGATCCAGGCTCGCTGAAGACCTCTCAGCTTTTCCCTACAAATCAGGCAGGACAGTGAGATACCTCCACCATATATTAATATTTCTGATGTAACATCTGCACCTTTACGTTTTTCTTTTTCTTTTTCCTTTTTTTTTTTTTTTTTTTTTAACTCTTTTCCATAATCAAAACTCCCTCATTTCTGATTAAAGCTGGGTAAGGCCCTTGGGGCACAGGCTGGGTGCGTGGAGCCGCGGCTGCGGTCGGATGTGCAGTGGGTTGCTGTGAGATGAGCTCGGTGCCCAGTAGTTCCTCCTGTCAGAGCACAGATGTGTTTCGTTTCATTAGGTGTAGCTGTGGGCATGCTGCCATCCTGCTCTGCTGCCGACTTTATCCCACTGATGCTGAAGGCCAAATAATCGTAATCATTTCAAGTTGATAGCACACTATATTTCCCCAGGGAATGCTATTCAAATTAAATCAGTCATACCAACAATGATTTTATAATTATATAAAGGGAGCCCTTGACTGCAGTTATTTAAAAAAAATACATCCTTCTTGCTATCTTTTCAAAGTATTTTCTGCTTGCAAATCTTGATACTGTCATCATTTCCATGGGAAAAAAAAATCGTTATTCTGATAATTAGCATGTTTAAGCACAATCAATATCAAAGTAAAAACAAATGTAAATTACAGAACTTATTTATGATGTAGGCAGTAGCTGCTGCGAAACGACTTTCTGTTGGCGATGGCAATAAGTCAAAGCATCGACTAGCCTAATTTTGAATGCACGGCGCATTTCTGAAAGCCGGATTATGTTGACAACACCATTTGCCTTGCAAGCCTTTCTAGTTATTCCAGTCACACTGTAGAGAGCAAATTTCTCTTGTGAACTTACCATGGTTGTTATTTATTGGTGAGTCTCGAGCTCCAGGTTCAGCAAGGAGTTGCCCTGTGAAGCCCATGAACAGTGTCATGGTGCAGTAATGTGCAGTCTGGCACAGCAAGCTGGACCATAAGCAGGTCTAGCCAGTTTGCAGGTGGGATATTTCAGCATGAGGCAGCTCCTGCTTTTAAAAATATATATTTTTTAATGTTCCTGCTCTATGCAGTGCAGGAATAATTCCAGTAACAAACAAAAAAGTAAATTTCTTGGTGATTGCAAATTGCTCAACGCTTGCAATGCTATAAATGAGGGACAGGCAATTTATGGGCAGGCCGGGGCCTCTTTTTAGACTGTAGTGATTGCAAAAGAATTAGAGCAAAAATTGCTCCACCTTTTTAGAATGGCATGATTTATATCTGCTTTATGAACAGGAGATAAAATGTTCTGCTTCTTACATTCTCTTAAGAAATAAAACAAAACTAAAAATATAGCTTAACGCAGACAAGTTTAAAATAGAGCTCAGAGCAGACAAGTATTCATAAGCAAATGAGTTAATGCTTTCTGACTAGTTGGCCATAAACCAAAATATTAAATGTAATCTTTCCTAAGCGTGTGTGTGGTTCTATTCCATGGTTAGGCAATAAGGAGAATCGCGCAGCAAGGCTGGAGAATCTTTCTTTAGGTGAGGTTGAATTGCTGCTGGGGACAAGATTTTGGTAGTGCATCGATGAACTTCGTGAATCTGTGCTTTGACACTTATTTCCCTGTATTTTAAAATACTTAAATGCATGGTACAGTGATGATTTCTCAACACTGGTAATTTATGTTTTCTCAAGGCCATGAGAGAAGGGAACTCTGGACAGGTTAAATATGGGTCTTAATCTGATTTTCAGTGAAATGAGCCTGAGATGGAATTTTATACATCTTATTTTGTTTGTCTGTGTCCTGTATCATGTCACCATCTAGGGCTGGGAGGTGAGAGGAAGTGAATGGATTCGGTGAGGGATATTTCCAGTGGGTGAGAACACACAATTAAATTTTTGTTCTGTGGCTGCAACTTTGTTTGCTGGGTTTGGGGTTTGTTTGTCTGTCTGTCTGTAGAAGATCCATAACTAAAAGCTTTTATGAGTACTTCTGCTACCAGAGAGAGAGAGAAGTGATTTAAAGTTTTAGCATGATCTTAACCTATTTGGCAGTACTTAAGAAATAAAAGATTGGGTTGCATTCTAGTCAGTCACTCTCTTGGAGTGTGGGGTTTATTTTTTTGAGTCATTTTTCTGTAACTAAACATCTAGAATTAAAAGTGTTCTTCCCTGTTTCAGCTGGTCTTCTAACAATCTCTGCTTCAGCTTTTTTCAACCTTGTTTTATACTGCTAGATGGCAGGGCATGGGTTTCCTTCACCTTTCACCAAAGGAAAACAAGATCTTTGCTTTTCCATCATTAATCCAAGCATTTTCTCAAAATGAATTAGCATTGCGACTGCACTGAAAATAAGGAACTAATTCCCAGAAACTAGTTCCTAAAAGAGCATATCGTCCCTTTTAATCCATTAGTCTCCTTCCATCATAAACCGTATTAATGTAGCATATTGATGTAATTAGTCTTTTAGCTCCTACAGAGACCACAAGTTGCCCGCTGTGCCTCATCAGCGTAATCGGCGGCTGCATGGCGAGCCGCCTCCGAAGGCAGCGTGGATGTTGTGGGGACGTGATTTGCTACTGCGCTTTATGGGCAGTGACTCGGGCCCTGCTCAGGGTGGGAGCAGCGCTCGGCTCTTATGGGGAAGGGAGCACTGGGGGCTTTTTGTTGGGATTTGCATTGTTTTTGTTTGGATCTATATCCTTGTGGCCTTGTGTGAGGAGCTGTCTTATGCATTGGGCTCTAATTGCCAGTAGGCCTTACTATTCGCAAAATGTGTTAATTAAGCATTCTCTTAATTACCATGATTATAGTTTCCTCTGTTTAGTGACACTTTCTAAAGATTTGAATGGACAGTGGCATCAGTTTATTGCTTTTTCCTCACAAAATGCTTAAAATGCCTCTGTCCAGATTATCAGCCTCTGTCTAGAAATTGGATTTTGCAAAGTTTTCTGTCTCCAAGATCAGTGGTTCGACTGCAACACCCAGCAAAGGTCCTGCATGCTAATCACTGGGAACACTGCTTCGCTTCCTGCCATCTCTGACCAACTTTTGACCACAACTTCAATCTTGTAGATTTTTTAATGACAGGAGGAGAAGTCTGTTATAGTTGGGAAGGTTTGGGCTTTAATATTGCAGTGTTTTTATCAGAAAGAATAGCTAGAATCCTAGCTTCTTTTTAGGGCACTGTTTAAATAGTGACTTTGCTAGATGCTCTGTCTCTTCCACTCAAGGCTTGCCTCTACATAAAGAATGAACTTTGCTTCTTTCAACCCAGGGCACGCTTCAAGCATTTGTCGTGGCTGCTTTTGTGCTTTCCTGAGCTCTTCTGTAGCCCCCCACAATGTTTCTTCCTTTCCATTCTTTTCACAACCCATTAGTGACTCTACGCAGTTACGTTTTTCACTCTTGTACATATTTAGTCTTATTTTTTCCATACAGGTGATGCAAGCTAAAGAAGTGAAGCAATAGCATTTCCAGCGATTAAATTAGAATTAGTTTTCACTGCTTAGGGCGGTCTTTTAATAGCTTGGTAATGTGATAAGCTGGGAACAGACAGAACAGTAAAAGTCCTTTCTTTGCCTGAATTCAGTTTTCCATATACATTAACTACGTCATTACTATGTGCTGTGCTAGCAGCAATACTTAGCATAAATCCAGATTAAAGAGCCAAAGAGATAGTGACAAGCTTGCGCTGGAGCCCGGCCAGTGCAGTATGTGCTTGCGGTGGCTGATGAGAGCACCGGTGCCCACGAGGGTCCCCTGCCCCTCATCCTGCCCCGTGTGCCCCCGCCGTGGGCATCGCTGCTCCCGCAGATCAGCCTTGAGACTCTGGTGTCTTCCTGAACTGACCCCTTCTTCCATTTCTAAAGCAGCCTCGGTGAAAATGTTGATAAGGAAAATGCAATCCCAGGCAAGTTTGCTCTGACTTTCAGAGGCTGCCAGTGACTCTGGTCAGTTTTTGCTAGGCCTTTGAAAGCCATTCTGGGTAAGAGCCTGATTTTTGTCTAGTCAAGAGAAAAACTCAAATGCAAAGTAACCCTCTTTGAAAATCGGCTATTGAACTAGCACATGGGAAAGAATGAGCCAGGCTTCATTTGTATATTTTGCTTCATTTTCTCTTAACCAGACTTGGTGCTTTGGAGAAGAAATGGCTTCTCTGTGGTAGGAACATAGAGGAGATATTTTTATTTCTGAGATTCTGGACATAGTCTGAAGCTGATGGGTGTGCAGATTTCACAAGGATAGGAACTGGTCTTTCTGCAAGCAGGAATGGTTAGTAATTGCATTTTCCTTTGTTACTAGGAAGGTAGGGATTTTTTTTTTCCAAATAAATTGCAAAAATGCTGGTATTCCTACTGTCAGAGATGACTAAATACTTGAACGCTTTTCACTTAAATGAGGGCAGGAACAGCTAAATCCCCAAGCTGAGGTTTTTGTTAGGAACCTCGGGGTTTGAGGTATCTGCTAGAGAAGAGGCAAGAGGAGGTAACATCTTCTCGTTGGCCTACAGGCACTTGCCCAGCCTGCCCTTGGCTCCCTGGCGGCAGCAGATGCAGAATGATGCTGCAGTGACCCTCCAAAGCACCGCGGCTTGGTCCTACAGACCTGCAGCTCCTAGAGACTTGCTTCGTCACACAACTAGATTCCATGAAATTCCAGGGATTTTCTTTGCTGTGAGTAGGAAGGACAATGTTTTTGCTTAGGAGAATGTTATCGTGTTCCCTGGAGAATTATCATCTCATCAAACTCCCACCCTGGCTCTGTTGAACCTATTGATGCATTTTGGCACTTGCAGTAGGGACAGTTCTGCGCGACTCCTGAAGTCGTTAAAATAGCTTCGTTGCATAAGACTGTGGCAGTATTCTGTTCTGTGTTTGAATAAGCAGTATAAGAGAACATAATACAAACAGGGCTATATATGGCTGAATTTAGCACTTCATGTCCTGATACATTTGTGTTGTACAGACCAGTGACAGATGAATGAGAGAGCTTTTTTTGGTTTTGCTTGCTCCCTGTACTTGCCATACAGTCTGAGCAAAACAAACCAGACGTTAAAGCCCAAACACTGCTTATTTAGCTGAGCAGGCAGCATCCCTGTTACAGGAAGGTTTTCTGGAAAGCTCTGATGGAGCCCCAAACTGTGCTGATAGGAAGGAATGAATACACAAGCCTGAGCTCTGTCGTCATTAAAACAACCACAAACTGCCCTGGTGCAGGGATCTGTGCCTTAAAGTCAAACGACAGTATTCTTTAAAGATAAGATGTACCAGGGTGGAAGGGCCACACGTGCTTGAGAGAAGTGCCAGTCTTCCTCACCGGCGCAGGGGTGCAGCACACTCCCACACTGGACCGGTGCTTCGTGAATGCCTCGCTTCAGACAAGGTCACAGTAAACCTGCTGGTTATTCTAACCAGCTGGTTATTCTGGTTAACTGCTGGTTATTCTAACACTTTGATAATAGTAGCACTTCATCCATTTTAGTGCCTCGGAGTATTTGTGAAGGGAAGTAGGTACGTACTGGGCATTCGCAGCGGGTAGAGACCTGGTTTGCAAATGAAGCTGTACCTAAATACTGCTCATATGTCACCTGTTCAGCTTCCAGTGTTGGTCTAGGTGTTTGTAAGAAGAGCGATAATGATGTGATTCACTTGGCTACTTCTGTAGGTCTCGCTGAAACGAGGGGAAGTTGCTCAGTTACGCTGGAGACTGGGCTGTCCGGGGTAGCCAAGGTGGATTTTGTTCCGTAATGGTAGGGGAACATCATGTATTCCATTCCAGCATGCTGGTATTTTGCTATTAGCAATGATGATGATTCCCTTTAAATCAGTAAAATCTCAGCATTTTCCAGCCTCTGTATCCTTAGTATTTCCCACCGTGTGGCAGTTTCCCCCATCCTCTCTGCTGAAGCTTTCCCATTAGTCACATTACTGCTCCCCGGGGCCCAGCTTGGTGTGGCACTGCCAGAGCAGCCCCCGGCGCTGCCGGGAGACCCCGGCACGAAGGAGCCGTGGTGTCTGCAGCGCTGGCGCCCACCTTCCTGCAGCTCCTTCAGCCACTGCCCTTGGCTGCGGGAAACACAAATACGTGTTTTGGGAAGCTTCTGGATTGTGGCTTCGGTTGATGTTTAGACTGTCGAGCGCAACATCTGAAAGAGAGGAGCCATGTCCCTCAAGTAGACTCTTGTGTTGAGGTATCTTTTACGTTGCCAAAATAATGATTTTGAATAATTTATCCAAGTATCTTTTTATTCCAAAAGAAGCTAATTTGCCCATTATCAGAAATTTTTAAAAGTTAATTGCAGTTGAATCTAATATTTTGAGTTTATTAGAATGATAATACCTCCAGGAGTATGGAAAAACAAATGGCTAAACTGTAGAAATGTGTTTTATGTGGTTTAATTAAGTCTTATGACACCTGTTGAGAGAGATAAACAATTGCAACGAGTTTTACACTTGCTCAGAGTGATCAGCGAAGGCAGCAGCAGGGCTGCAAACGGAAGCCAAGGTTCCTGCTTAGCGAGACGGCTCCTCTCCTTCCTGCTTAGCTGAGGAACCGTCTTGGGCCGTGCGGATGGGACGGCTTCTCCTGCGCCCTGAGAACAGCCGTGGTTTTACCGTGATATTCTGGTAATACTGCCTCATGTTGGAGCAGGCTAGAGCAAGCACGGGGGAGAGAAGGTTTTGGGGGCCTTTGGAGAAAACTCTTGATTTTCCTCAGATATAATGTGACTGCAGGAGCCTTGTTTCTGCAGTTGTGTGATTCTTTTCTGATTTCTCAGTTGCTCTTTGCCTAGAATTGTGAGATGGGAATTACAGCTCTTTACTGAAAAGCCTGATTTTAAACATGGTACCTCTTGGTTACCGTTGGTTGTCTTCACAGAGTGGAAAACACAAGAGTAGAGCTGATTCAATGGGAATTTCCTTAAGGAATTCTTTCTAGTGTTTTTGGGGGGTTATTAGCATGCAACACTGAGGTAAAGTTTTGTTAGACTAAAGTTTAGACATTCTCTCATATCGCCATGGAATCAAAATTTTGTTTTAAATGAAAGCTCTCCCAAAAGATTTAACTTAAGTTGCAACCCAAACGATTGCATCCATGGGTAAAAGAAGATTTGTGTGTCTTTTTACTCAGTTTCAGTTCTGCTCCTGTTCTCTCTCGCTGGCAGCGAGAGCTGAGCTGTAGCTCTTGGTGTCCCAACTCCAAGCTTGTTTGCTCTTTACTATAAATTACTATTGATGTGTCTTTTAAGGCATTCCCACTTATAACAGGAAAATCAATATTCAGTTGACATTTGCAACTGGAACCAGGACCAGATGGATATGTGATGATCCTGCTGTTGTCAGCATAATTCTAAAACAAAGAAATGCTCTCGGAAATGGCTCAAAACTCAGAGAAATTATGAAAAGAGCTTGATGGTGTTCTTCCTGGTAACTCAGGGAAGAAGTGGGCATTTGGACGTCCCAAAATGCTTTTTGATGAGAAGCGTTGGTGTCACAGCTCCTGATTCAAGTGGATATATAAAAAAGAAATGTTTAATTTGCTTTGGAAGAGAGATTTGGCACATTTGTAAACAGGGTTTGGTCTCTTTCCAGGTAGAAAAATTTAACTTCCCCATCAAAAGGAAACAATATTTCTGTCCAATGTAAGCTTTGAGTCATGTTAAATTAATTCACTGAAAATGAAAAACACAAGTTATTCTGAAGTGTGCAAGGAACCAGCCGTGACTCCCATGCGACCCCGAGACCAAACGAGTGCCCGAGCTGGGCCACTTGCAGCCTCATCCTTTCCCTAGTATTGATCTGTCCTTTACGTATTGAAAACTATGCTAAGTGGAGGTGACAAAGACTAAAATGTAATTAAGATAAATATCCAATATTGGAAGTAATTCTGTAACGTCCAGGCCCAGCAATGTCCTTGGTGCTGCAGGATCCCGTGCTGCCCCGTGCTGAGCTGCACGCGGCGGGCAGCGGTCTCGGACCTGCCTGGGAGGAGCGTGCTCCAAAATGAGGGATGAGGAACGAGCATCACCCTCGTTTCCAACACTTTCTGTGCCCATGGCTGCCTTGCTCCGGCGGCGACGTGGGAATTGGGTTGATCCCCAGTTTAGTGAGTTTAGCAGTGAGTGAGTTTAGCAGACACTGCCCCAAAGAGTATGGGGAAGCAGGGATTCATTTAGCCATCACATGAGCTTAAAACCAGGAAGGCTTAAAAAACTACCCAATGATGAGTGCTGATTGTAGAAACAGCAGCCAAACTGTACATCAGAACAGGGTGGGGGGAGTTTTAGTTGTTTCAAATGAGAGCTCTGATTTAATTCATTGCATAGGCAAATTCTTACCCTTTTTTCATACTTGCATTCCCCAATTTGGATTTTGTTCAGATCAATGCTTAGAATATATTTAGAAAAGAATATTCTTGTTGAGGCTTAAAACTATGAGGCTTCTTCAAGCAAACTTTATACAAAGTTTTCAGAAACCCACACTACTGGTTAAATTGCCAGGTAATTTTATTTCCTATGAGGAGGAAGTCATATATAGATTTTAGTCGTAAGATGATTCATATATTTCTTGCTCAGCTCCCTACTGTCACCTCCTACAGAAAATACAAGCTGCAGTATCTCCTACAGAAATCTGTGCAAGTCGCTCGTGCTTCCTGCAAAGAGAGACATGAATAATCCAGCTGCATACGGATTAAAATATTTTCCCCAGGCAGTGAAGCTCCCAGTGTTTTAATTGATGCAGTAGCCCCTTGCAGGCCCGCTCAGCTAAATGAAAGAGCTCTAACACCGTTCTTGAGATTGTTTCACTCCGGTGTTCAAATGGTTGCACAGAGTTAGCACACATTTTGAAGATTAATGGATGTGAGTCTTTTAAATGGAAGCAGAAGGTCTTTTTCAAGGGAGCACAAGTATTTTATAAATCTGAGTTCTAGATTGATTTACAGTGATTAGAAATACTGTTTAGATAGCCTACTTTTTGGTGATGTACCAGCCTAATATCCATTATGTAAATACTGCCTATGGAGCATGGAGGGTCCGGTTCTGCTTGCTGTTCCAGGCAGACAATCCCATTAAGTTAAACAGCAATTTTCATGCAGGATTAAGACTTCGGCACGCTGCGTATTTTCTCATACCAAGAAGTTAATATGAATAGATGATGTTTTTTATGTATGGGAAGGAAAGGGGAATTGGAAAAATATCTTATTTTTATCATACAAATACAGGTTTTCAATGCATTTGATGGCATGCCCATCAATATATGAACAATAACAATTTAGTAAAACCAGACCCAGAATATATTTTAATATTCATTAATGGAACGCAGTGACACTGGGGTGCATTTATCCTGTAAATTGGCCTGTACTGACATCAGGAATCATCTAATATAATGACAAAAAGCTCTTCCAAAGGATGAAGTGATTCAGCTGACAAACTGGCAATTACTCCCACAGACTTTTCAAGTCTGTCTTTAAATAAAACATTTGTTAAAACATTTCGCTATGTGCCTTGTGTCACCTGCACCAAGATAAATGTGGCATTATATTCCATCAGTTACTTTCAATTAAAGATATCTCAAAGCATGTTGATGTAACTGGGAATGCACATGTTTTGCATTTTGGGATTTCATTTTCAGTGGTGACTAACAGAGCCCATCTGACAAAGTGGGAATGCTGTTTAATCAGCTTAATGGCTACGGATTTTATTCATTCATAAGAAACCTCCATGTCATTTATTGCATCCCGAGCACCGCCGAGCATGACGGTGGTTATTGCAGAGCCCAGCGGATCCTGCCCGTGCTGCCCTTCCCTGCCTGGTGCCCCGTGCACTACCTTGTGCTCCGGGTGCATGGTTACAGCACTAAAACCACATGGAGTAATAACCCTTGGGTTCCCGTTTGCAGGATATCACAGCATCTTAGCCAGTGGAGACAATCTGGTTAGTTTGGCTTAATTTGTTAGGCAGCACATGAAATAATAGCCTGTGTTGTTATATATTTTTGTGCTTTAGAAAGGACAGCTCAAACTTCTAAAGCTGACAGCAGCTTGTGAGGCAGGGTTCGCAGAGAGAGGCCTCGTGTTTAAGTTGGCCAACAGTTGTGTTAGGAAAGAAAGTTCCGTTCAGAGGTGGAACCAGGAGTCTCTAAAGAGCCCTCAAGAACTTACGCCCCTGAATTTTCTTTCTTCCCGTCAGCGGTGTCACCTGCTCTTATAATAGTACTTAGCTCCCCTTTCAGACCTTGCCTGGCTTTTACCTTGGGCTGGTCTAGCTGTGACGCTGCTCTTGCTGGACCCGTTTATGCCTCCAGGATGTAGGTCAATGTCCCCCTGACATGTAGGGGTTATTCACTGCACTGATGGCAACACCACAGTATCTGCTAAAACGAAGGTTTTACGTGCTGCTAAATCCTCACGGAGACTGAAAGGCTGAGCGTAAATGCCCTGTCTGCAAGGGAAGCTCTGCTATAAGCAGGCCCAAATTATGCCTATGAATTCTAATTATGAATTAGAAAACTGTTAAGTAACAAAAATACATCTTGGTCATGAAAGTAAGGTGGACGAGCTTCTTGTCTCTTTGAGGAATGCAGAGCATGAACCTGTGCACAAGACTTGGAGTTTGTTGTCGATTTTAAATTAAGGCACAAGGAGCAGAAGCATCGTTACTGACACCTTTGCCATTTTTATTGTAATACAGATGCTGATTTTAAACATGTTCATCTTAAAGTCCTACGAAAACACTGTGGTCAGCTCTCAGGCAGCTTGCCTTCGGGTGAAATGACAGCAAAATCTAAGTAGTTCATTCTCGTTTTCAGTAAGAGCTTTATTCCCCGCTCACTTCCCTTGCAATGGGAGGAGGTTTTGCAAACCATATTCCAGAGCACAGTGGGGCTGGGAGGGGGCGACCTGGGGAACATGATGGCAGAGTCAAAGTTAGAAGAGACTGAGACGCTCCTCACGCTCATCCATCTTCCTCCCCCCAATAACAGGGAACAGCTCATAATTACTGCATTCTAGCTGCAGCTTTACCAAGAGAAATCCACAGGGTTTCCCTTTTGTGCTGCCTGTTTACATCTTTACGAGGAACTGGCATTTTCAGGGCTTGGAGCACAAACAAAACCTGTAGAAAATCCCAGCAGACGGGACGTTGAGATGACCTCAGCTGTTCTTGCGAGGCTCTGAGCAACAGCTTGTACCAACACAAGGAAAATCTGGGTAACGTAGCTCCTGGAAGGCCCTCAAGAACAACTCCAAAAATCTATTTTATAACAAGTTTACTGTAAATTTAGTCAGTAATCACCTCAGGGTAGCATGATCCTATATATACATGTATATGTTATTCTAAAGAATAACATATAGAAACTTATGAGCAAAATTACCAAACTTATGAGCTGAGATGGAAGTAAACCTAAAGGTTCAAAATCAAACCAGGCAATGCCCATTCCAATCAAATCCAAGTAGCACCTTCATTCTCTGTATGTGACTTATTCCTTCCCACATACTTCCATTCTTGTTTTCGGTGCTGGCTTTAATGTCTGCCTGTATAATGTAATGCATTTGGGGCTCTGTAAAGGTAGTAATAAATAATAATATCTCCAACCGGTATTCCCAGAAATGACAGCTGCTGAAATATAACCAGTCGTATGACATATAAATCTTTCTTATGAATCTTAGCAAATTCTACTGCTCTTGCAGACTTGCCAGCTGCCTTTCAGACTCATGGGCTCTGTGGTTTGGTTGCCTCTTCTTTGAAACAGGGCAGGACAATCAGAGTTGTTCTTGTTGGCTTCCATTAGCATCTTTTTAAGAAACCTCAGAGGACTTTATGGCATTGTACGTCCCAATGCTGGCTGCTGTAGTTTCTTGCCATTCACAGATACACAAGGGTTTTGAATGAATGGCTGTGTAGTTGCCTCACTGCGGGGATCTGTGCCAATCCAGATAGAAGTGAGAGGGGACTTGCAAAGTGGCCAAAGAATTAAGTGGAGAGAATATTTACCTGTCTAATGAAGTTTTTGTGGGCTGTTTTGTTAAGCTTTTGTGATGGATTTGGTTGTGGGTTTGCTTTTTGCCATGACTCTTGACTTTGAGGTATTATAGCTCACCTGTAATACCTTGAGGTATTATAGAGCTCTCCCCTAGCTCACCTAGATTAATGTCTTACCTAAAGCACTACGGGGACTTATCAAGAAAAAGAAGGTTGAAGTAGATACATCCACCATATGAAGATTTTGTCCTTCTCTCCTTGTGCAGGAGTTCAGAGCTGTCCGGAGGGGATGGTGTGGGTTTCTGAGGCAGGACGAGTAACCATGCAGTCTGCTGGTGTTCCTGTGAGCATCATCCAACTCAACTTATTTTTTTTACTAGACTTTCTCAAAGAGGACACTTGAATGATTTAGGTAGTTTGGATTTCATACAGGTAGCTAGATGTTCATTTGTAGCAACTTAGTAAACTGGCATCCGCTGAGGCTCTTGTTCTAGGTCTCTAAAGAATTCAACAGTTTGTATTTTGCTCAGTAGGTGCAGATTGTTCTCTGGTCATCTACAGCTGCGTGGGTGCACTCTGATACAAAGCAGCTACTGGAAATGCTTCCATTTAATGCAATTATTTTGATGATGATAAGAGTTTGCAAAATTAACTGCTTTGGCATTTTGAGAAGTGGGTTCCTAGGCTGTCTGTAGGTAGAGTTAAAGATAAAAGACAGGAGGACAGTGCTCAAGAGCAAGCTTAGGTCTCCCGTGTTTCTGTGGTCCTTAAAATTGTTTTGTATAGTTGGTATTTTTGGTCAAAGGGACAAGAGTGGCAATTGTTGTTGCAAGGCCTTTGGATATACTGCTTTGACTAAGTATTTTATGAATCACATGAAGGGGAAAGAACACCGAGATTGAAAGTAATGCACTCCAAGAATACGGGAGGGAGGTTGTTAAGATAGCTAATTATGTCCTCCTAACAGCCTGGGACAGTGGTGGAGAGCAGGGATGGAGGCTCCAGAAGGCTATTCTGGATCCCCTTTACCATAAAGGAATGACCATATGCAATTATTGCTGTTCTTAATGGAATGAGCATGTGTTATGCTAAGAAATCCCTAAGCTTGCAGCACATTAGGCTGCAAGATTATTTATAAAGCCGGCAGTAACCAGGTAAAAATGCAGTTATTCACAGGCATATAAACACATGCTAATTGCTATCAGTGGCGGTGTTCTGAAGATCATGCATTTTTTATGCATGGCAAGCTGCTAAAATATCCTTGCTGTTTATTTCTGCATGATAGCCTCTCTGCTGAAAAGGCA
Source organism: Crypturellus tataupa (assembly GCA_034781795.1). Taxonomy (NCBI): domain Eukaryota; kingdom Metazoa; phylum Chordata; class Aves; order Tinamiformes; family Tinamidae; genus Crypturellus; species Crypturellus tataupa. The sequence goes on from JAWLRI010000115.1 coordinate 6,448,378, forward strand.
CCAGCAGAGAGGTTTTCCATTTTAGCATCTCCACCAAGACTTTGGAAGCTCCCAGTGAAGGTGCAGGAGGAATGTGACAGACACAGCATTAATGTAAAGCTCAGAACACTTATCTGCTCCTGTTTCGCAGGGAAGCAGTCACTCGGCTTCCTGTAAAAGCAAGAAGCATGAAGGGACTGGGATCTGTTATCAACTCTCTTGGGCAGAACTGCAGTACGAGTGCTCTGTTTAATATTGCTTATCGCTAATTTTGTGCACGATAACTGAAGCATGAACAGTATCTGAGCGGGAAGCAAACGAGATCCAGAGCTGCACAGTCCAGCCTGTCGGAATACACTGCCCAGCTCCGCAGCCAGACAGCCCTGCAGCTACCGGACAGGCGAGAGGAGGGTCCAGCTCGCGGGGCCGCTGCTCCCCGTGTGCTCAGCAGCCTCACCTGGAGCAAACGGCCGGCTCGGGGGCACGCGCGGGGAAAACTGGGCAGGGAGGGTGGAGAGAACCTGCAGGTCACCGAAAATTTTTGTTTTGTGCCGCGTTGCACTGAGTTGTCAGGCAATGATAATGCAGTCAACCCTGGGAAATCACTTACCACAAGCAAGGAGCATATATGTTTCTCTTAGAAATATATATCAAAGTTGTGCTGTGGAGAATGCTCTGAAGCAAACCTGCTGCTGGCTGAACGCTCCTTCTATAGAAGAAGTAAAAGAAAGGTGTGGGATTTTGCTATATGGCCTAGTTGTTTAGAAAGACAAGTTCTCCTTCCTAGACTTGCAGAAATTGTGGATTTTCTTTGAGAGTGGCCAGCTCTGTTTCTTCTGAGGATATGGGAACACAGGGCTGGATTTCATGACAGTCCAGAGAACTTTCATGGCTGCAGCTTATAAATCATACTTGAGTGAAGAGTACGAGGAAGATCTCTGTAATATAAAAAGTACTGGAGATGGTGAACAAGAAAGAAAAATGTCTTGTTTTATAACAATATATCTAATACAGGGATTTTTCTGATGTAGTCTCTCCTAACTACGTGGTTTTTTTTTTTTTTTTTTTTTTTTTTTTTTTTTGTGGAAATTATTGCACAATTGCATTTTTGAGAGGAAAACTTTGGGGAGGGTTTACATTTCCTAGTTCATTTAAGAGTGAAAAAAATATTTGCACTAACAACATAGAGCAAGTTACTGAAAAAGCTTAATGAGACCAAGATGCTAATAATGTCTTATTTTCCTATTTATGATGCAAAGTTGCAAGGTAATCTTCAGAAGTTTCAAGGCATAAGAATCATAGGACTGATGAGCCCTGCAGTACCCAAGGGAAATGCATTTTCACGTAGAATTTTAACAGGAGAGAATGCTTTGTTTTTAATTCAAGCAAAAAAAGCTCAAAGGCAGAAGGATATCACCTCTCGTTTACTTCCCTTTCTGTTTTGTCTTGGTCCTGATGCTGTAATTGCATTTGGGAGAATGGCCACAGGCAGCTGATCAAAACCTTCCCGGGGTGACTGGTGCCTCTTCGCAGGAAGGGTAGAAGTGAGGCCACCATTGAAGTGCTGCAGGGAAAAGAAATTGCTGGAAAAGGGAAAGGGAAGATGTCGCATGCTGATGTCAGCTGCAGTCAGTGCACTGACACATCTCAGTGTCTTGCTGAGAGTTAAACATCATTTTGCTGCTGACAGATAATCTCTACAGAAGATACTTCCCTGCTGTCCGGTGCCCGAGAATCCAGCTGTGGAGAGAGTCAGGGCAGGATTACAGTGAAATCTGTTTAATAAATGTGACTTCAAACCCAGTGGTGATTTAGATAAACATGATCTCAGGCTGTCTCTAAGCATAGCAAAAGATAACGCGTTTTCAACCAAAAATGTTTTTCTCTGTTTATTCTAAAAGTCAATGTTTCTGTGATCAATTTTGCTCCTAACGACATATTTTTCTCCTTAAATGTGCCCTTCTGAAAACACGGAGGACAATAATAAACTAGAGTCAAGTGCAAGTCAAATGGACAACTGTTAAGGGGAAAAAAATAGTATCTGCTATAAAATCATGTGCCATTAACAGCATTTTATTTTGACCATAAATGGCAATAATTACTTTTTCATGAATATTTCAGAAGATTGGGACAAGTTACAGGGATGGAATGAGATGGGAAATTGTTCAATTTAAATGTATTTGCTTCTCATTTCAAACCCAGGCAATGCTATTTTCCTTTCAAAGTAAAGCTTGTCATTTCTATCCAAGTTGTTTGTATATGACCTCATGATATCTGTCACGACTTTGATAATCTTCCTGATAAGTGTATGTATAAAAATGCACACACACACATAAAAAGAAACATGTAGTTTAACTTCCAATATCATAAAGAATCCAAATAAGTTTGCAACAGAGTTCTGTAGGCCGTGACACCAATTTCATGCCTTATGAAAAACTTACGTTGTTTAAACTGTCTGGATAGCCAGAATAAAATGATGAATTTGTTCACATTAATTAAACCTATTACCTAAATGAAGCATTATTAATGCTCTTATATCTTTACTGTTTTTAATTTCCATGTTATAAAAAGGCTTGCAGAACAAGAGATATGTGTGAAGAAGAAAAAAATTGCAAAATACTTTGAAGATTTTAAATAAAATATTCTGTGTAGTTAATTTTTCCTTAGAGCAAAATTACAATGTACTTAAAAGAAAGTGAATGTCAGTCAAAATAACAAAAACAGTATTACTGGTGACCCATAAGGACTTCCAAGCAGGCAGGTTAATCAAGTCGTCTTTTTTTTTTCCAGTGCACCTATCTAAACTTCAGCACAAAGAAATTAATTTCAGGTTCCAGTACAGAAATGCATAAAATATCATCCTTGGATTTCTGCTTTTTCATAATGCACTAATTAGTCCTTTTTATGCTGTGACTTTGTTGAAGCAGGGAGGACCTCACTTTCTCTGATAATTCAGTGGACTGGTAAAAACTTGTTAACTGCTAGAGCAGGGATGGTACTTGGGCAGTTTAGCTTCTCCTCTGAGCTCCATTTGCTGTCCTGTTCTGCTAAGAAGTGTGTGGTTTTGGGATTGAAACCTGCGGAATGGCCAGGGCTTGGAGACATGGCTGGCTTGCAGCCCTGGCCCGCTCGGCGTCCGCGCTTGCGAGGGTGCCCAGCTGCCCCCGGCACCGCCACGCAGGGACTGAGCTGCGTGAAGCAGGGAGTTTCTGTAGAGAGAAATACTGAAAGGGAAACACAGACTATTAGAAAACAGGAGATGTGATCTTCACTTTTTAATTAAAAGTTTCATGGTTGTGCTTGCGAGAGGCCAGGTAGCAGCATCTTTAACAGAATGGAGTAAAATAACTAAGGAAAGCAGTATTCTCATTTTAAGTGTTATTTTTCACTTTACCTCCTTGCATATAAACAACACGTTCTCATGAAACCGTCACTTGTAATATTTACCTGTTTCCATGTTTTCTGTTGCTTTTTTGATTTCACACCCAAAATAACTTTCCTAAGGAAAAAAAAGGTGCCAATTTGAATTTTCTCATGTAATTTCCCTCCTTACGAATACATCTAGTACTGAGCGCTGAAGAATGTATATTAACAACCTGGGAACCTACTGTGAGACAGTACTTCAGCAAAGCAGTAGGATTTAGAGAAGAGATAATTCGCTATATATGATTTTCTTCAGATGCAGACACTTCTGTCCTTGGTCCGTGCTGTAGCTGAGGGACCAGCGGGAGAGACCCACGTGGGATGAATCCCAGCCCAGGCAGCACCGCAGCAGGGCAGGAGGCTGGACGCACGGCCCAGAAATGATAGGAGCCCCGTGCCCATGCTGTGGGGACACAGGTGAACGTTCAGTTTACCGCTGAGGTATAAAGTCTACTTTAATTTTATGAGAAGTCTATAGAGTTAGATGTATAGCTGAAGCTGTGGCATCCCTTACAAATTGGGCTGTGTTATGGCCAGCGCATGCAGCCCAGGGGAAGATCGCGTTGATCCTCACGGTGGCTGCTGGCTGCCTGGGAGTAGCAGTCTTGCCAGATGACAGGAATTGCAGGTGACAAGTCAAACACGCGGGATAGTTTCATGTTTGAGCGGAACTGTAATAACCAGCCTAAGATCCTGCATTAGGAGGGAGACAGGAGCGTCTGAACCCTCAGAGAGCCGAGCGAGGTGAGGCCCTTGGAGAGGAGTGAGACCTGAGGTGGAGGCAGAGGGGTCTGTGCTGGTGGGCACCCTGGAGCTCTCCTGCCTCTGCCCCTGTCCTGCCCCGCGGCCAGCGCTGCTGCAGCCTGGCGGCTCCGTGCAGGGGCCAGGCGGGCGGCAGAGCCGCTCCGCGTCCCGGCCAGCCACGCTGGGTGCTGCAAGTGCTGTCTGCGTGGTCTCTGTGCAGCCAGTGCACTTGTCTGCGTGGAGCAGGTGAAGGGCCAGCACCAAAAATAAAGGACGTTGGCAGGTTGTGAAATGGTGAATTTAAAAGATGAGCATTCTGACTCGCAGAAAATGAGGATTCTTGCTGGAGAGCGCGTGCAGCAGCACGCACAAACACGAGTGCGTGGCAGGACCAGGGCTCGGGCCACGCAGGAGGGAGGAAGACGAGGTTGGGGTAGCAGCACCAGCACAAGGAAGCTTCTCCCTAGTGCTCCTTGTCCTAGCAGCCCTGGCAAAGCCCTTGGTCCCCTGCCAGCCTTGCCAGAGGGGTCTGGGAAGCTCCTGAGGGGGCTCTTGTCCCTTTACTGGCAGCAGATGGACTTGAGAGCAGCAAGATGGACAAGGTGACAGTCACGGCTGCCAGGAGGCACTTGTGTTGCTCAGGACAAATAAGCTGGGGTTTCTGCAATGAGTGGTTGGACACTACATGTGTGGGTAGCACATGCTTGAAATGCGAGTCTTTCTCTGTTTTTCTTCGCCATAAGCTGTTCTTTCCCTACTCCCATCTGTGTGCGACTGAGGTGGTGGGGGCTTATCCTGGGCCTGCTTCTTGGTTACCTGCTGTTCTTGCCGATTTTTGTCTTTATGAAATGTTTTAGTACAGATAGATAAATGATGCGTATAACATCTTGATTGACATCAATAAGAGATACTTAATATTTATTTTTCTTGGAAACTATTAACCCGTGTGTGCTCCCCAACCTGCCCTTGTGGTACATTCAGCATCCCATGTATGTTACCCGGAGTATGGAAACTGTTATGCAAACATGAAATGTTATCAGTGTATGCTGTGAACTTGTGAATGGGTGACATGTGGTGCTTATTTATATAGACTTGTCTTACTAAACCCTGAATATGTATTGTAAGCTTCAGCGAGAACAGTTCAGCTCTGCTCCCAGTGTGTGTGTGTGGAGTTCACATTTGCATCGGCACTACGAGCCCAAATGCCACGTGTACTTTGCACCCACCTGGTGCTCTAGCAAAGCACTCTGTGGTAGTGTCTCTGGCTCGAGATACCAGAAACCTGTGCCTGGTTAACTCCTGTGTGCTTTGGTAGGCACCTGAAGGTGCTGGGCAAAACAGAAATTTGGTGTAGCCCAACATGGACAGTTTTGAATGAGAATTCAGCCTTAGAAACATGGTCTGTGTTTCAGAATTACAACTGGAGTGTGGAAATACAGAGTCGTCAACCTGTCAGTCTAGCTGACACCTTTCAGCTGGCAGTGAATACTGATTATCTTCTCCATAGCAGACAATTCCTCCATCTAGGGTGGTTTCATTAAAACACATCTCAAGTGAAAGGCGAGGTCTGTTTGGTTCTTATTTCAGAGAAACCTTTCTTGGGTAGATCAAGCCAAAAATGCACGTACAGGATTTCAACAGATCTGTTCAAGCCAGCATGACCATTTCATTGGGAAGTGGAGCAGTTTATGATTGAACCAGAAATGTGACTCTTTCAATTGCTTCATAACTGAAGCAGGGCTACTAAATGTACTGACTCCTGGAAGCCTCCCCACTTTGCCTCCTTGTAGGACTCTGAGTTGTTCCCCGCCAACATGAACACACCAGTTGCCTTAAAATTGCAGACTAAGAATCTGAAGTCCTTCTTCAGGTTGTGTGTGGACTCTCCCTAACAATAATCTGTGAAGGTCAGATTTGCCAAAAGGCATCAGGGGAACTGACAGGAAACTTAGGTTTCTGTTGTAAAAATCTACATGATTTGGCAAAAAAAAAAAAAAAAAAAAAAAAAAAAGATTGCTGAAGCTCAACTATTTCTGCAAAATAGCTGTTCTCAGTAAACTGAGGAAAATTTTCCCCCTCTCCTAGAAGTTTTCTTCACCATCTCCCTGAAGTTTTGTGCATGGCTGGTACACAGGATGGAAGAAATTCTGGTATTTCTCTGTGATGGATGCCTTTATATACTCTATTCATATCATCTCAAGAGCAAAAGCTTTTAAAACCATGTTTCATCTCTGGGGAGAAGAGTTTGTATAGCACTGTATGAAATATGTCCTTTAGTTGTCCTTTTCTGGGGGACCTTTGTCTAAATAAAGAGCCAGAGCCTGAGACCTTAATATGACTTAATATCAGCCACCTGCTTGTTTATTGGTTTCCTTGTCAGATTGGTGATGGAGACAGCATGTCCCACATTGCTCTCTCTAATCTGACACCTCATACATTGTCTGTTATCAGAGCAAAATGGAAAAGAAAATCCTTTATAGATGCCTCTTTGGGAACCTTCAGAAAATAAGATTTCAACAATGCTGAGATTTTTATGACAACATAATTAGAGCTTCCACCAGATTGTAGAAACTCAATTTGTTGGAAGCTGTGTAAGCTGATTTAGGGTCAAATCCCAGAGTTCTTATTCATGCCTTCCCCTGAATTTCCATTGCTCTTGCCGGCATAACTCAGGCGCGCTCTGTGTTTCTAGCAGAGTGTCCCTATGCCTCGTTACTTGTTATTCCAATGGGCATTCTTCCTTCTCACAAGCTATGATTCAGAGATGTTGAAAAGATGTTACTGATGCAGTTAGCAGAGCAAATAAGATCATCTATGCCTGCCATGCTGACTTTAACATTCACTTGATGCTACAAAGATGTGAAGATTAGTTTGAACTCGATAATCTCTTGTAATGTAGCCATGTGTCGACAAAGTCACGGGTGAGACCACAGAGATAAGATAATTTTGAGTCTATTATATGTTCTGTATTTTTCTCACAGTTCTGCTTGTAAAAGTTCAAATCTCTAGTAAAGAGAACAGAGAATCAGTATTTTCCTTTCATTTCCCTTTCTAAAATAGTACCATGCAGTTGTTTCTCAGCAAATCTGATCACACAGGCTGAGTTTACAAGGACAAAAATGTGTTTTTCTAACTACCAGTTTGATCTAACATCAGATTGCATGTGAAAGCCAAGGGGTATTCAGGGTGATCTAGCGAGGGCAACCTGCAATAGAGTCATTGCAGTATTGACACCAGGGATCAGTTCATGTACCCGCTCCTTTAGAAGGGCTGTCAATGTGTACACGAGGTGCAGGAGCGGGCTGTCGCTCTGCAGTCTTGTTTCTGGATCACAAAAAAAGGTAGAACCCAACAATGTTCCCTCAATTCTGTGCACTCTGCTGTACTCGGAAGAGAAGTTTGGGCTCCTTTTGCTCATCCTAGGAATTGGATGAGATTCTGAATTCACACATCAATGATGAAAACTTTACTGGGATTTCTTCAAATCACTTTGTTAACCTCAGCAGTATGTGGAGACATTTCACACAGTTGTTAGTGTTTTCCAGTAGCTTCTAGAGATACTGCTTAGCCCAGGAGTCCCTTTGAGTTAGCTGCTGTACAAACATGATTTACGCAACGTTTCCATGAGCCAGTGGTTTTAATCCTCAGACTGCAAAGTAAACAAAGGGAAGCAGGAAGGGAATACTGCTCTTTTTGGTGCAAAGAGAACTGAAAGACAAATTTGCAACCAAGGGCAATTGGGTGACCAATAGAAAGTAGGAAATGCGCTCTGGTTTTCGCTGTGACGGTGCGGACACGTCGCACATAGCGTTCTGCCTGTGAAACGCTGGGGAAGGAGGCCCGTTAATGAGTGTGGAATTAATCACGTTAGGCTGCTAAACGCCGTGTTCCCTCCCCGTCCGCAGTGTGAAGGGCAGCGCGTGCTGCCACGGCGGGTTCGCCGCAGCGGAGCCAGGACAGCGCCAGACTCCCGCTTTGCTGCATTTCTTGTGTGATGTAGAACTCACTAACGCACCTTGGGAGCAAGCTAGGAGACCACGACCATCCTCTGGAAGGGGCTGATTGCTTTAATTCTGTACTTGAATACTCTTATTAGCGCAAGCTCAATTTTCTCATTACGTGGAAGCTCACAGCTTTCTAAAACCTGACATTGTACAGAACAGAGCATTGAGGTGACAAATAGCTTGCAAGCTTTTAACAAGATAAGTAATCCTTTATATCAAAATTGCTGTAGTTTGTGCTCAGAATGAACCTTTCCGGGAAATGACTTTTGCCCAGTTTAACCAGAACCAGATTCTGCCCTTCTCCTCCTCTGAGGTGGGTTCGGATACAGAGAGAAAGGCTGCAGCTTGTGTAACAGGTCGAGGTTTGGTCCTGTGAGGTGCTGAGCTCATCGGGTACGAGGGGAACCCATGTGCGCCCATGGGCTCCTCCCTGTGCCAGGGGCCTCCACCACAGCCGGCCTCGAGTCTGCTGCCTCCCGGCAGCCGCCGGAATAAATCAGCCTCATCCCGAGGGGCAGGGCCCGGGCTCGCAGCGCTCGGCTCTAGGCAGGATCGATCCGCGCTTGCCGAGATCTTGCTTTGCACAGAGGCGGCAGGCAGGTTAGGGGTATATTTCTCTATTTATTCTTGGAGAACTACCCTGTTTTGAGCTGTCAAGTAAAATTTCTAATCCAAGTTTTCTAATTCATTAGTTCTTAAATCAAACATTTTAGCTTTGTGTGCCTAGCTGGCTCTATCTGGGTGGTACGAAAGGCAGCCATTTCTCAAGATCTTTGCTGTTTTTTTTTTCTCCCTCTTTTTTCTTTCTTAATAAGGTCTGTCTTTATTGTGGCAGTATGTGGTGTGGGGGGCGAATTCTCCTGCTCCATCCAAGTGACACAAGGTCACTTAGACTGACATAAAAATACATTCCCTGCTGCCACTGTGGGAGATGTAATCTAGTCATTTTAATGGGCAGTGAACAAGGGCTGCCTCAGTATTTCTGTCAGTGTTATTCTGTTCCAGTGCATGCCCCAAGGCTTGGGTCGCACTTTCCAACAGTGGCAAAAATATTAGCATTTTTAGGCAGAACCAGGTGCTAAAAGCTTCAGTAATTGTTAGCCCCAGTGAAAAATAAGCCCAGTACGTTTGAAAGAAAATAGCCACAGATGTCTGTCTTTGCTTGAACAAATGATGATAGCTTTGTACCCTGCAGAACAGCGCTACGGAAGGTCTCGGTGTAATTCCCAATAGTGTTTCAAGCTTTTCATAGAATTTTCTGGGCCTCTGGGCTTCACATGCCCTGTGCCTGTGCTCCTGCTTTCAAATGGGATAAGGGTTCTCCTGCTCTCTCCCCTTTGACCACTGCAATTACAGGGTTGGCGGCCAGTGGCACGTTAAGTGTTTCTATAGCACTTAACAGATTCTTGGTGTTGTGTAAAATATCAAGGTAATTTATATCAATAGTTCATAAAGCGAGGGAGCAAAATCATCATGCTTTCTGAATGTCTAGTAGAAACTACGTGAAATTAATTCTAATGTAAAGAAGGTTGACTTCTAAACTTCGTTACTATTAACAAGTGAGATTTTAAAGAATGTCAACTCTGGGAAGTGGGGTTATGCTCTGTGTATGATTTTTTAGATCTGTTTATGATAAGAGATGCTGCATTTTAATGCATGTCATAACCTTATAAAACACATCATCTAAATTTTCTCTATTAGCCATGTTTTTCTCTTCCATTTAAATTACAGTCTTTTTCTTTAAGAAAACACTTTACATCATGTTGCCAAGCAACAGAATATGTTTTTAGGTTGAAATGCTGACATTTCTCCCCATATTCATAATGCACCCACTGCTGACTCCTCCCTTCTTGGCCAGTTCTGAGGGTCTCTGCACATAAATGTAAATCTACAACAGAGAGATGGATTTTTGGGGCCAGACAAGGCTGACTGCTGTATTCTTCTTTTTCTGTGTTTGTGAGTCTGCGTAAGTGGATAATCATTTTAAACCTTAGGGATACTATTGTACCAACATCTCTAACATAACTCAGGAGATGCACAGATACAAGGGCATTTCTATATCACCAAAAGGCACCTAAATCGTCTCTCAACCCAATGACTGCGCTGGAACTCACCTTCAAGCAATGTTGGATCTGTTCCAAATGATGGAAGGAGAGAAAAAAAAAAGACCTACAATGAGCTTGAAGACCCAGAACATGCTGTAAAAATAAGTAAATTCTGTTTTGCCTTATTACCCTCTGGAGATGTTCATAAAATTGAATTCATGAATATGAGAGTCCTATAGTCCTCAGGCTAGTCAGATGCAATTCACATATTTCCTCCCTCTCCTAAGAGAATAGGTGATGTTGAAGTCTAATTGTAACAATTCATAGAGAATTATTTTAGGTCCATAGTGAGTAGAGGTCCATAGTGAGTAGAGTCAGTGAAATATGGAATGATATTAAACAGAAACATTTATTGAAAATATCTATTCCGTGCAGCTTCACTGATGATTCACATAGAATTTAAGGCCTGATTGACCTGTTAGTCCAAGACTGCAGACACTGCTTCCCTATAATAATCTGCTCATGCCAATTTGTCTCCATCTTGCTTTACTAAATCAAACTGTGTCTTCTATTTTTGGCAACCCCCTATCTTTGCTAAAGAACAGCTAAATGGAACAATTTAAAACTTCTTAAACCTGTTTTGACTCTTACGTATTCTTCTGAATACGCAGAAACATTCAAACATAAAGCAAACCCGTAGTCTGGAGTGGACATCTGAAACAGCTGGGAGAAAGTTAGAAAGTGGAAGGACTTGCTGTAGGCTGTGGTTGGCCAGGCTTCATATAAATTAAGTGCCAGTATCAAAACTCGTATTTTCTTTCAAACTTTGAGGGCACAAAGGAGCTTTGCGGACTGGATGTAGTTCTGCTTATGAGGGAGGCAGAGCAGATTGTCTCACATCTGCTTCCTGTAGGGTCTTTTATCATCTTCTGAAACATCTGGTACTGGCAACTGTTAGGGAGTGGATGATACCATGAATATGGTCAACCTTGGCAACTCCTTGTTCAGTGCGGAATACTGCAAATAGAGGAAGTCAGGCAGGGATGGCACAAGCATAAAATAATTGATGTGTCTTTGGGAAAAAAGCTAAAATAGCAAAATGGAAGAGCAAACAGTGGGTTGATGTAGTCCATGAACAATTTTCCCTGATTCAGCAGCTTGTGAAGTGGTTAATTAGTATTGATCATGCTGCTAGTTAAACAAGAATGTTTGTTTTTATATGCAGGACACAGGCAAGGTTAGAACTTCCTTGCAAAACTTTATGCCCCCCTTGAACATTGAAGCATCACTTAAAATTTGTGAGCTAAGGAGGTCTCGATGGAAAAAAAAAGTGTATATATAAGTGTATGTGTATATATATAGGAGGGTTTTTTTGCATTTTATCTCCTTTCTTATTTAGCTCTTCATAAAAATGCAGTTGTGAGAGAAAGTGGAAGGGACAAATCACAACAAGTCTTGAGTTACATGAAGAAAAATGTGAGATTTGAAATATATACCCTAGTGGAGAATGAAATCCGGAGCATCTAATGAAAATGAGATCACTCAAGCAGCCTCCTGGTTGGGGACTCGCTAGGCTGGGAACTGTGGACTCAGTGCTCTCATAACGAAGTGCAGCCTGTTCTTTATCTCCTGTGTAGCAGATGAGATTTAGCTTCTAATTTTTGATTTGCGTTAGCTACTGATTATTCTCTGGTTTTCACCAGAGAAAATTTCAGATGAAAATTTTATTAAACAGGATGCAGGTCTCTGAAAAGTTTCAATCTCAACTAATTGGCTTATTCAGATAGGAAAAACTCCATTAAAAAAAATAAAGCTTATTCAGATAGGAAAAAAACTTCATTTAAAAAAATCAGCTGCAATTATAAGACCTTTAACTTCATTATATACATGAGTTTTTCTGACTGTGGGTAAAACACGGTGCTTTCCATACCAATACTGCATCAGAATGAAGAGCGCTCTGTGTGCGTGCATGTTTAAAAGTGAAGACTGATTAGACAAACTAATGAGTCTAATGAGCTTAATTAAAATTAATAGTGAATTTAAAAATGAGAAAATAATTATGGCATCAAGTAAAACAGCAATGTGAAGAAAGCAGCTGTAAGAGATTCTGAAGTCGCCCAGGGGGGCAGCCAGAAGACCCGTCTTGGGTTTGCTAGGTGAAACGCTCAGCGTGGGCACCCGGCCCGCGGCTGACACCGGGCAGCTTGGGCACGTCAGCCCTGATGCCAGGGACAGTAAACGCAGTCCCAATGTGCTATAGGCTCCCCTGCTGCCTCGTTTGTCCAGAAGGCAATTGGGTGCTGGGGTAAGGGCTCCTACTTGCAGTGATTTTAGTTGGCGTTTTTACGTTAGGTCTAAATCTAATCCTAGTTGTCCAGGCACGGAGAGCCTTACACAGAGTATAAAACTGTAGGTTTTCTCCCTGAAATGTTTTCCATAATAAAGATAAGGAAACTCGCAACATGTCAACTTGGAAAATGTTCCCAGTGTGTTGCCCCATGATGAAGAGCTTTGGAAGCCACAGCAAACTCCTGTCTTTGTGTAGGCAGATCTCCGCTTAAGCGAGGACTGCATTTAGACCTCACGCATATTCTCAGTCCTCAGCTGATGATATATCAGCAAGATGTCAATAAAGGGACTTCTCTAAAAGCAAGTTTTATCTTCCTTTCTCCCGGCTCTGATCATTATTCTGGTGAGGACAGGTAATTCCTTTGAAGCATCGGCAGTGACAAACACTTAGCTGAGGTGCTGATGTCAAGATTCAAGCTGTTAAAAAGTCACTGTCAACCACCAAAATGGGAGTCCTGCTCTTTCGGCTTACCTCCCTTTACAATTTATTTCTTCAGAACCATAATTCTACCTTTATAGTTTGTTCCATCACTTTTTTTCCTAAATGAAGAAGAGTTTGTGCATGCAACTGTGTTAAGCATCTTAAAAGCTTCCACTAAGACACTTAAAAAAGTAGAGACATTTCAGATTCTCTCTGTTCTGATTCTGGTTCATGAATTTCTTGGTAACTTACAAAAGAAACGAAGTTTCATGAGAAAGTTGAGACATGCCAGGTCTGCTGAACAGGGCAGCAAGGTGCCCTTGTATTCTGCAACTAGCAGGCAGACTTGCAATCTGTGAATTAACTGAGAGAGTGTTGTTTTGTTCTTGTTTAATTTTCCTTCTTTAAACTCTGAGGAGAGGTTTTTCCTAAACATTGAAGCACTTTAAGAACAAGACTGTGGCATTTCCTGAAAGAAAGAGGAATAAAAACTTCTCCTGATCATTTAAAGGGGATTTCTGTGGGCTGTTTCAGTATCTCGACATTTGTAACAGAATAAATTTAATGATTTTTTGTCCCAGTGGCCACTCTTGCTCACTCGTTCACCTTCTCAGTCAGTCAGCTCATTTGTTTTAATTTTTATCTTTTGAAGGAAACCAAGGGCTGGATCATATGAATTAAATTAGCCTATAAATATATATGAGATATAGATATATTTATGCTACTGATGCTTTAGTGGAGTATGGTTCGCAGGGGTTCAAGATCTTTCTTTGCAGACCACCCTGTAGGAGGGGGATGTATCTGCCCCCTTCAGAAAGCATTTTGCCTGGTGGGTTGGTGACATGATACTGCACTGAAAGTTTAGCTACAAAAGGGAAATCTTTGTCATGGGGTTGACGATACATGGTGGGGCAACCCCAGCTCCCTTGCCATGAGCACGTCAGGCAGGGTCTGAGGAAGAGCTGTGCTTTACCAAAGGCTTCATAAAAGTAACTATTTGCTAAGGCTTTCTTCTCATTTTAATACTGATGCTTAATTTCATTATCTAGTAGTTTGTGCGGTCATTTTATTATATTTCCATTAGCAGTTAGTCATGAGCACCTGTGTCCATTTCAATTTATTTAAAGGAGTATTTGCAAACCTAATAAGATGGTTGTACTTGCAACACCGCAAAGCTGGAGCTTATGTCAGATCCCTTAAGGTTTTACATCAGTGTAAGGTCCCTGATTATGTTTATTCCACTTTGAATCAGGAAAATCTGCTGGCCCCTGGCATCTTCATGGGCTGATGTGGGTCTCACCCCAGAGATACAACACATTTTGAGATGAGTCGGTACCGTGGCCGGTGAATCAAATCGGAAGGGACTTCCAGCCTCTTGAGAGTGTGTCAAAGTCCAACATTTTTCTGCCCAAAACAGAACGCTGGTTTTGTGCAGTGACCTGCAGTGGCCCAGTGATGTTCTTCGCACTCATGGGAGACTGGCTGGGCTTAGAGAAATCGATGGGGAAACGGCCAAGGGCTTCCACAGACCTCGAGCCTCCCACGAGGGCACAGACACTGCCCTGGCTCTTGTAGTTCTGCAGTTAGCAGCGCCTTAGCAAAAATGCTCTTGTACGATGGACAGGGTTCCTTTTGCAGCGATGTTTAACAGCGTCTGAGCCAAAAGCCAAGCCAAACACAAGCTCTGAAGTCTTTGAAACTTGCCCATCATTTGTAGTTGAGTTCCCCACTTAGAAATTAGGTGTAATACTGACTAAAAGAAAATTGCTGAAATTTAAATTGCTTGTACACCCACAGAAACGCAGTGGGCTTGGAATCTGACTGATGCACAAAGGCAAGGAATTCACAGAACTTCTTCATAAACATTGTTAACGGCTAATTTAGTGCATGGTTTGGGAGAAGGATGAATTTTATATTTTGTGGTAGGAAATTTGCTTTGTGCTAAGACCCAAATGAGACCATAGCTAAAGATGTGGACAGCAGATTAGAAAAATCTTAGGGAGGAAAGCTGGCATTTGAATCATCCCATTGTTTTAGAAAAATAATGGATTTTGTTGAACACAACCCATTAGTAAAATACGCTTTGAATCGAAAATGAAGGCTAATGCAGAAAAATATTTGTTAGTTGTCTGAGATAATGAACAATATGAAGATAACTTTCTTTTTATTTTTTCTCTCATTTCCTTGCTAGTTTGTTTTGCTGCTGAGGGACTTTTTTTGTTAATTTTTTGTTAAAACATAATTTTAAAATATCAGCATTAGTGAGTCTTCAGTTCACTACGTGCATTTTTAAAAAATGCTATTTTGTGTTTGTGCATGTCCTTTTAAATGAAATTTATTTAATTGAGAAGAGAATTTTGCCTTCCGAGAAATGAAATAAGATTTGATTAGAAATCTTGCACACATACCCCTTTTCCCTTCAAGTCCTTTTTGGGCCTTTGCATAAACTCAAGTTTTCTTTGTAATAACAGATGCCTCTGATGCCTGATGAATAGCAGAGCAAACTGCCTGCTTGCTGTTTAATCAAGACGTAAGGTGTGCCTCTGTATTCTGTCTGTTGAAAATAAATGCTTATGGCCAAGCCTACAGAAGAAACAAAACTACCTCTGGGAATTCATAATTATGAGTGAATTTGAAACTGGAGCCATCTCTCACCTTTCTGCTAGTGCTGTGTGATGGTTGGTGTCTCTGGGGCTCCACGCAACTGGCTTGCAAGGAGGGACTAATTCTGCTTTCTGAGGATCTCCTTATAAAGTCATAAGTCAAACCTCAATTCTGTTAAAACCTTTCACCAACCATAAGAAAGAGAATTTAGCCCTTCCCTCGCGGTGCTGAGCCTTGTGGGCAGCGAAGGACGGGGGAGGCTCACCTCGTGCCTAGGGCCCTGCTCTGGCAGCCCTGTCCATAAGGGGGTATTTGAGCCCAGAGCTGTTCCCAGCTCTGCTGCTTGCTCCCCACAGGAGCTCCCCCTGTGCTGCACTTCTTGGTAGGCGACCGCTCATCCCCGGGCTGAGTTTCGTACTGTACGGTGCAATTCCACTTTTTGTCATTTGCTTGTGTTTGGTTTCAAGCTACCATTAAAGCCATAATAGCTCATGAGTATGGTGAAGACATCAGGCATATTGCTGTGAAAATATTCACATCATCGCTAAGGAATCTGGTAACCTGGACGGCTGAAGTGGGACTGTTTCACTGCTGCTGCCAGCAGGGACTTCGTACAGCGGCACACAGAGCACCTTGCAGTGACTGCCCGTGTGCGGAGTGGGGAGCCGGCGCGGTTAGCTTTGGTGTTCCCACCTGTACTTTCCTACACTCTGCACCAGAAAAAAAGAAATTAATTCTGCACGGTTTAACTTTCTCCTCTGAAAAATATGGCTGTCGTCTTGTAAGCTCCAGCTGATGGGCTCGCTGGCGAGGCACGTTGTGGGTAACGTGCTCCATCTGCTTCGTGTTCCACGGGCTCCAGCAGCAGTTGGTAGCCAGACTGCCAAGGCGGCACTCCAGATCTCATTGTGTCTGGTGTGGAGGCACTAAAGGGAAAAAAAGCAGAGGAACAAGTGTAGATTTCCTCTCCTCTATACAAGCAAGTGTGGCACCTTAAAGGAACAATAGAAAAAAATTACTTTTGTGGGTCTGGGAATACATCCAAAAGACTCTTTCCTAGATAACTGTTCAATTAGTCCTTCCTTGTACATCTCTAGTATGAAAAACTAAACAAATCTTGTGCAGTTTAGCTTTTTAACAAAATTACCAAACTGTGAATGAGGAGTTTAAATCATTTCTACAGCAATGTCTTTGTCTTTTACAGAGATACTAATGTATTTAAACTGTATGAACTAGGGAATATGTTAGGCTTAGTTTCAGATCTTTTTTTTCTCTTCTGAAGTTGGTTTATTTCATTCTTCTTTCATGAACACAATGTATGCTTTGCTTTTATTTTTAATTTGGTGGGCCCAAACATAGCTGTAAGACCTGGAGACTGCATCTCCTTGATGCTCATAGCGTGGGCACTGTATTTGCAGCAGCAGCAAAACAAACTTCCTCAAGTCCTGGTGGCGTTGGGGAAGAATTGCTGTAAAAGCTGCGGATCCCTGATGGATCTGGTTCTCAGCCCTTCTGCCGAGCTTTTTACCTCTGGTATTTGCATGGTAGATATAGTACCTGGCTAGACACTAATTCTTGGAAATGCGCTAAAGCTGTGAAATCATTTTAAATAGTCTGTTATTAGGAATATCTCTAAATTGCCATTAGTTGCAACGAGATTTGAACTGATGTCCCTTTTAAATGCAAAAGGCTCCATGTCTTATGGCCACTTTTCTGACTCATCCAGGTATTAAAATACTAAAAATCCAACTGTTTCCATAGTGACTGTTCTTATTTAATATTTTCCTTCTGCTGTCTTCTGAATGCCTTTGGAGTTGCTGCTACTGTATCATTTATTTTCCTCCAGCCATTTGGTCTCGTAAGCGAAGGTTAAAATAGCAAACTCTAGAGAGCACTTTTCCCCTCAGTGTATGTCCACGACTGCTGTAATGTTAATAGAAATCAAGTTTGTGGAGAAGTTCATCACTTTGTAGCTTACACCTTTCTGCCAGAAAGCAGAAACGAATGTTGTAACGTTATAGACATCCCCTTTTGTTAACCTGAGCCCTGTCAGTGCTGGCCTCAAAGCTCGCCCCTTCTCGGAGGTTTGGCTTTGCTATCCCAAACCAGGTCCTAAGGCAGCGCAGAATTCAGGGCAGTCTTGTTAGCGCCGCGCACACCAGCCTGGACTCCCTCAGCTTCACTAACCCGGATCTGCTGCGAGGCCCCAGGATTGCAAATCCTAATAACTTTTTGCAGAAGACTCGGGATGATTTAGCAGAAGATTCAGGGAGGTTTAACAGGATACATTCAGGAAGGCAGCATGGGCCTGGCGCAGTTAACTGCACAAGCAGTTTCCATGGCCTTTCTTTGATATTAGGTTTACTACACCATTCTAGGCACTCACTAATTTAGCTAAAATATCTTGACATTACATGACTTTAAACTGTGAAAAGGGGTAGCTCTCTGTGTTTGTTTGGGGAAAAAAAGCATTCTAAAGTGAGACTTAAAAGGTGGCTTAAAAGAATGCATGAGCTCAACTGAGCCCAGGCGGTCAGCAGCTCTCAAGAAGGAGCTTTCTTCAGGCTGGAGCCAAGTGCTCATGGAGAACTTGAGTCCCAGTTCGCACTTACAAAAAGGGTTCTGGAGAAAAAATAACCCCAAAAGATCTGCTGGATTCTCTGAGCAGCAGTATTTATGTCATACCCTTGCTGGTATGCCCATGGTGTGCTTGGGTAGTAGGTGCTGTGCCTTTAGTAGAGGAGAGGAGGGGAGGATGAAGATCCCACTCCCAGATATAAGTTTCTAAGTTCAAATAACCCCAGAAAATGCATTTTTAACTAAGGCAGTTTATCCACAGGCATCTTATCCTTCCCAGAAGCTCCAGTTCTTTCCTCATGGCCTTTTGCTTGACAGATACACGTGTACTGCCCTTTGCGAATATACACTTCTCCCTCTCAATCTGTTCTATCAGCCCTCTCCATCCTACCTGCCCACTTTTATGAGGCGTGAATTGATATATTTTTAACTTTGCATGTGTGTGGGTGCATCTGACTGGCAGGCTGCCAACGTCTGTTGCTTCTGAACTCTTGTCTTCAATCATCTTGGAAGGAAGCCTTGTAGGGAGATGCTAAGCAGGGATGAAAAAGGATTTCAGCCTACCTGATATGTGTGGCATTAACTAATCACTCAAAAGGAGAACGTGGAGATAAAGTTCAATGCGGAATGGAATAGAGCAGCACAATTCAATTTGTTCTTTTAAATCTCAATTGTGAAGCCATCCAAAACAGATATCTCTGTACTCAAAAACTAAAACCTGGCCACATTTTTGGCATGCGCAGATGATGTTCTGGCACCCCTCTTCCCTGACTCCCCTTTTATCTTCCCAAGATGTGGAGTTGAAACTGCTCATCTGTTGGTGTCAAATGGCAGAAAAAAGACCCTAGCAATGAGTGTGCTATGTTCAAGTTGCACCGCGCTTTCTAGGCATAGCAGTGGAGCCTGGGCATGGTAAGAGATAACATAATCACCTAAATTAGCTTCTTACCTAAGAACACGTGGTGTGCCCCCTTGTGAGCCAGGATTTTGGCATCTTCCAAGGCTCTGGCACAATGTAGACAAAAGCAGTATTTTTGGAATAAACTGTGAGAAAAGTCATTTCGCAGGTCACTGGGAGACGCATTCTCTTCCTGGAAGAGGCTGTGAGCTAATGGAGAGACAGTATAAAGCAAACCAAAAAAGGCAACTCCCCCAAAAGTTAAACACGGGAAGCTCTTAGAGTTCTTGCTAGAACCATCTTGCTAGAAGGGGAAGTTCTGCTGCTCCTGCAGCAGAGGAGGTGCAAATAAATGAAAATATATTTAAAATGAATAATAAAAACATGAAGGAGCTATCCAAATCTCCGCCTAGCAAAACTATTTTCCCACCTGAATATTTTCCCATACGCACCTCACAGATTTGCTGTAGAATCTGCGGCCTACCTCATAGAATACTGGAGTTTTTTTCTCTATGTATGTTTTAATGGGCTTTTCGTGACTATTGATAATACAGTTGCCTAAGAGAATAGTCAACATGGATGACAGAACATAGCTCAGGAATTACTGATGCTGTAGTAATCCAATTTAGATTACGTGACTTGTGCAATGACATCTCTTTGTCCTTGCTTCTGCATCTGGAATAACAATTATATCTGATCATTTTGTACAACAAGGATCTTAAATCAATTAGCAGACAATAATGAGGTATTTCACCTGCTCTGCAGTGAGCGGAGCATGGTCATTTTTGTCTCGAGTTGAAATACCAGCACAGAGGTGTCGGAAGGCTTGACAGTGTCTGTACTGCACTCTGAAGCTGTGATAGGCTCATCATTCACGCCTACATATAATTTCTGTCTATTATTTCACCTCAGATGTTTAATTTCATCATGTTTTGCCCAGTTTAAAGCTGTTCTGCTACTTGTTTTAACTCTAGGTTCTATAGGAAAGGGAATTATTATTGCTCCTTCGCCTTTTTGCTATGGTAAGCTTTCTTGGCTGAGCATATTTCCATAGTATGCTCTGATGCTCTTCCTTACCTTCAGGGCATTAGTTGTGTTTGTCATAAAACCAAAGAGCATTGGATGTAACTAAAGTTTCTCTTCCTTTTAAACCACGGAAAGTATATTGAATGTAATGTCTGGTTTTGGAAATCTCATTTCTCTGCACTATGTGTTGCCCTCTGTAATCAAGCCCTAGATATGTTTCGTTGTGTTTAAAAATCAAGGGTGCTCTTTATCAGGATACATCCTTGTTTAATTCTAATAACGGAGACATTTTGTTTTCCATCTCTTAGTCGAATGTTTTTATTGTTTAGCTCATTTTTGCTTCTCTGTGTGATATAAATAACTGGATATTATCACCCTGTGGAGGCTTTTGGGTGCTCTTCTAAAACAGTAAAACTGTTGTTAATAATTGGACTCACGAAGCAAGGCATAGCACAAATATTTGGCTAAATTACTGCAACAGAATGTCAGCGCAGGAGCCAGAGTCTGTTGCTTGTGCTGAACTGCCCGCGAGGTCAGCAGACTTGCCCGCTGAGGTCAGGTGAAATCGTTTCATTGACTTTCGATTAGAC
This sequence comes from Crypturellus tataupa, assembly GCA_034781795.1. Lineage (NCBI taxonomy): Eukaryota > Metazoa > Chordata > Aves > Tinamiformes > Tinamidae > Crypturellus > Crypturellus tataupa. The sequence goes on from JAWLRI010000115.1 coordinate 6,469,038, forward strand.
TCAATGTGATTTGTCTGTCTCAAGATTGCAAGATTTAGTGTAATAGTGTTTTGTGTGCTGAGTCAGCCATAGGTAGCTCCCAATTTATTACATTGCGAACGTGAAGTCTTTGAGCACAGATTATTTGTCCTCTCCCACTGCTGCCTGTCATCTTTAGCTTCAGCTGAGAAGGAAACCTCCTGTTCGAGCTGCCCGAACCGCGCTTGGAGCAGAAGCAGCTGGAAGGAGGGCAGGGTGGGCACACTGGTGAAGATGGAGCTCATGGGGGACTTTATAGAAACATGTTTAAACTTTAGCCAGGAGAGTGCAGTTACATCCTTTATATAGTACACTCGATCCTTTTTTTCATGCAGCTGATTTTTTTTAATTTAGATATTTAGAAGAATTGCACAAGAATAAAGTGTCTTGGGAAGTCTGTGGAGAGCTGAGCCTCCAGAAAATTCATTCTTGCTGAGAACAACTCTGCTATGCTACAGGGTTGTTTTCCTGTCCTGTCCTACATCCTGGTGTTCACACACAAAACACTACTTGCCCTGGGCTCTGCTAGCTGTGAAAAGGGTAATGTGGCACAGCTGACTTTATGGGGAAAAAATTAAAACAGTGATCTGAAGCAAGTTCCATTAAATCCATGGACCTTGAAAGACAAATAAAATAGATTAGTATAGTACCAAGCAACCTGACAAAGCTTGAGCATTGTTTCAGTTCATTGAGGCTTTATGTATTGCTTGTTCAACTGGTTACTCGAATGGCAGATGTAGATTGAAAAATATAGAGAAAATAGAGCGCTGGCAGGAGAGGCACTCAGCTTTGTCCTTGCAAACGAGCAAGTAGCTGGTCCTGAAGCTGTCGGTCACTGTTCACCTGAGAAGTCCATGCCATTGTGGGCAGTTGAGGCAGGTCTTTCTTGCCTTTGAAGACCTGCATTTTCCCCTCAAATGGGTGCTAAATTCCTGTTGGAAACCCATCAGCAGATGTGACTTAGGAACATTTCCTTCACTGATAGACAAGTTTCAGGAGATATTCAGTGAAGAACACATACATGTAAGATAGATTACAAAAAATAATTCCCCAGTGTTTTATTTTTCCTACTTAGCCTAATTTAGATCAGTATGAAAGACCTTCTTTAATCCTCTAATATCATAACATAGAAATGTGTTTAGCCTTACAGAAAAATAAATCTTTCAGAGATGAATCATTGAAATAATTGATCTATTTAAGTCCTTCTTGAGACACATTTCAAGGGCATAAGTTATTTCTGCATGTCATTAAAAAGACTTAGCACATCACTACAATGAATTATTTGGATAACATTAAAGCAGGATTAGATGTTTGGCCTCTCAACTCAGTATTGCATAAGTTTTTTTAATGTATTGTTCAATTGCCTGAAGATTTTGTAGCAATGTCTGATATCTGATGGAATGAGGAGTAAGTTTTTAATGAAACTGAATCCTGCACCCCTGAGTACGAGTGTGCCTGAATAAGAACATTAGAAAGCAAAGCCTTATGGCTTACAAAGGACAGAAGTGGAGCATCCATTTTTGTACCCTACTCGGTTGGTGCCACTGTCCATCATGGAAGGTACAAGAACAACCTTCACGTTTCATACCTACACGTCAAAGCACTTTATTGCAGAGAGGTTTTTTTTTGTTATTTTTATCTCTATTCTAGTCACAGATGGGGAAAACATAGTATGGGGAGCTCAGGTGACATTTTGGATGTCACTCTGCTTCCATGTAGTGGAACTGGATGGAGAAGCCAAATCTTCTGAGACTTCCCTCAGCACCGTGTCTAGGACTCCCTGCAAGGTTCCTTGCTCACTCATGAATGATTTGCTGTAGCAGGAGCTTCTTCCTGACCTGAAGCAGTTTGTGGCAGCTATCAGAGAGACAGTGCACGATTGATTTATACCTGCTCAGGCACATTTCTAATTCTAAGTTTTGGAGCCTGGTGTGTCTAAAGCAGGGAGCTGTGTGTCACCACCGTGTCTGCCTCGGCATCCGAGTTCACCCTGGTTGGAAAATAGTACTGGGCTACATTTCATTTGATCCTTTTCTGAATATTAATTGCTTGGTCTTAAGTGACATATTGTGGTATTGACTTGACAGGTTAATTATAAGTGGTGTAGAAAAAAAAATCTGATTCTTTTTATTAGCTTTAAACTTTATTTTATTGCAGCTTCACTGCTTATTCCTTTATTCGTGTTTTAGTAAAGAGTGTATAGGGGCTCCACATTCATCTTACTATATTCTTCTGTCGTGCCCACTCTCCCTTGAATTAAACTTTACATATTCTTGTATTTCTCCCACCCTGCACAATAAAATCCACTGAGTTCTTGTGGGGGAAGGAAGACCTTGCTCTCATAAGACAGATGGCATTTGAAAGGGCCAAGACCAAGTTTCAACATTGTCAATCTGCAACTGTGGAGATGCCCCAGTTCTCGGTCTTTCTGCAATCGTGCCTCCGAGGCAAAGGCTGAGGAGGAAGCGGAGGAAACAAATGACACTTTGCAATATCATTCAGAGACTGCAGAGTCTCTTTAGTCCAAACTGAGAACAACATGCTATCCGGAGAGCAAAAACACAGCCAGGCAACTATGTAAGCGCAGCCTATTCACCGTCCACATGTGTAGGGCTGTGGCTGGGAACCAGCACGGGTTCAAAATAGCTCTTATTCAGGGACAGTAGTTTCTGAAGGCAAAAATAGTTTAGAAAATTTATCTTCCATTAATTCTAACCCTGTTTCTCATCCTAGTTGTCTGCATTCTGTCAGATAATGCTTCTTCTTCCATTTGAAGAATACCAATTTTGACTATACTGTTGTGGGTTTATGAATTGTAATTATTTTATTGGTTACTTGAAAGTTGTGTTTAGAAATCTTGGTGATGCAGGGCTTTTTTTATATATCAGTATCTGCTTCCTGGACAAGACATTTTCATCTCCTTCTACTGCTATTTCAATAGTGATTTATTCTTCAAATAGAGTCTTAATTTGCAACCCCATCCATTTTGCTAAAAGGCAAATCCCTGAATCCACTTATGCTTTCTACATTTCTTGTTGCCTTTGCAAGCTCCTCTGTTCCACCACTGAACATACACGAAATCTTCATTCCCAGCCCTTCAAAGCTGAAAGCAAAGCCTAAACTAAGCCCAATAAATACAGTGAATTTCCTGTAGGATCTTTTCTGTTAAACTGAACAGGAGAATATAGGCACAAAACCATTTTTCCCTTTTTGTAGGTCACCTTTGAAACAAAATTGGGTGCACTCAGTGACAGGCTTGTCTAACATAAGATTCAGCAGCTGTCAAGATCAGCCTGAAGGCCTGGAGGATATGGCCTGACATATGGGTTTCCCAGAGCTCTAGCTGTACCTATTTCACTAGAGCAGCGACAGTAACTCGAATGCTGAAGGCAAGAGGAAGACGCTAATGACTGAGTTATGGGCTTCACTCCTTCATGGCCAAAACTTCACCCTGATTTCCAGTAAACAGGCATCGCCTGATGAACCTTCAGAAGGGTTTTGGCTGCCTCAGACAAGCCTTTGCTGAGTTAAGATATTACGGGGTAGGGAGCAAATCTGAGCCAAGAAAGAGGTCCCGTGTGTGACAGGCAAGGTAAGAGCTGTGGGCTGGGGCCCAGACGCATCGGAGGGTCTCATCCAGCAGCGCTTGGTGCCACGTGGTGTGAATATCTCAGTGTGCTAAAGGTGTTTCTAAAGGTGCCTGGCGGGTGATCATAGAATCACAGAATGCCTAGGGTTGGAAGGGACCTCTCGAGGTCATCTAGTCCAACCCCCCTGACACGCAGGGCCACCTAGGGCACATGACACAGGACTGCATCCAAGTGGGTCTTTTTCCTTAAGTTCCTGTGAAACTTCCGTTTGTGGACATTTCCTCTAGTTCTGTCGGTGGCCACCACTGAAAAGAGGCTGGCCCATCCTCCTCACTGCCTCCCTTGAGGTACTTGCACACACTGATTAGATCCCCTCTCAACCTTCTCTTCTCACATAATGAGGGGGATTTGGAGAGGTCCTTTCGTACGGGCTCGTGTGGAGAGGCTGGTGTACGGGCAGCCGCCCCCCAGCGCATCTCCCCCAAGCACCTTGGCTGCTCCCGGCCCTTCCCCTCACGCCCTTGTCTGCGGGCCTGGGCGCCGCGGCCGGGCGTCTCCTCCTGTGCGGCCGCGGGAGAGGCGCCCTGTGCCCTGGGTAGGCAGTTATTCACACACTGGGTGTAAACAGCTTCTGCTGGAAGAATGAGGGGACTCACCTTTCATAAAGTGAAATGTTTTCCTATTTCTGTCTTCTAAACAAAGTGTTGGGGCTTTTCAGCTTGAGTATTTATAAACATTTGGGTAGGATTAAGAAAACAAAGGCAAAATGACGCACTTTGGTTTGTATTGAAATGAATTGTATGAAATATCTCTGGCTGGCTTAAAAAGAAACTTTCTTTTCCTGTGCAAAAACGGTGCTATTTGTGTGCTCTGGGTTATCTGCCCTTCCTCTCCCAAGGAGGCAATGAAGCTCTGCTGAGCTCTTCGTGTTCCCCAGAAAGTCACTTCGTCTCTCAGCCTCCTTTTTCTCCCCTGCTCCTCTCTGAGTTTCTCCTGCAGCCGGTTGTGCTGCTGTCATGCTGCCTCCTGCCCCTTTTGTTTTTGAAGTAAATTGGTTGGGACACGAAGAGCTCAGTGAGGCCGAGCGCGGGCGCTGACCCCGCTCGTCCCGGCACACGCGCTCACGTGGCCGCCGTGCTGCACCGGAGCAGCAACTGCGTGTGCCCAAGTAGCTCAATTTTAATGTGATAGAAAAGAAGTATCTGCTCTGCATTCAAGCTATAAATTCACATTTGACTTGCAAAGAACCCATAATCAGAAATCCCTCCTGAGAGCTCAATTTCATTTCACACAGACTGGGAGAAGCAATCGTGTCCTCCCCGTGTTTCTGAGGCAGTCAAAAGGAGCCTATTGCCCACGCTGATGGGAGCTGCAATTAACAGATCAATAGCATCTTCTCCTCAATAAAAGTCACAGGCCTGTGCTGGGCAGATACTTTATTCCCTTACTGCAGTCATCGTGTTAGCTCAGGCACGGCACACATGCCTGGCGGCTGCGGCTGTAGGTAGCAGTGATGGCCCAGAGTCCATGAGACCTTTGCAACAGGCGGCCCGGCTCACAGCGCACCCTTCCCTCCACTCAACAACAGGCGGCCGCTTTCTGCACCGCCGTGTAATTACCTACCACGTTCCGCTCCGGCACCGTGTGCGTATTCCTCATGATTTACCATGCGAATGAATAAGCAGAACAAATCTCCAATGACGTACAATGCAAAATGTACATTTTAATCAGTGTGGTACTTAGATATCTGCTTGGTTTATGTTTATGAGGAAGTTATTTATTTCCAGTGACTGAGAGGTGCTCTAGTGGAACTAATTATGATAGATTATTTCCTTGGCGCTGACAATTTGTTTGATGAATTTAGCCTACATTTTGTATCTGTGAATTGTCCAAAGCATTTGGATATCTGAATATATGTACTATTTGTAATTGTCAAATTGCTTTAGCAATATTTTTTGATATTTAGGTAATTTGTAAGCTGTTTGCAAGCAAGCAAGCTTACTCCTGAATGTGAGAGCTGTGTGATTTTATTTGGATTAGTCACTAGCATCTTTAACTGGATAAGCAGGATGTGCTCTCTGATGTGCCCTTAGGAGTTCAAATTTTACTTCCTAGGGCTACTTTTAGATTGACTTGTCATTTATAGCTACTTCCTTTCCTGCCAATGTAGTAAATAGCATGTTTATTTATGGAAAGCAAAAACAAAATGGGCAGGAATACACAGATCCTGTTTTGGTTTAGGCTGATTTTGGTGCAAAAAAAAATGATTGTGGATATTTAAAAATGAATGATAGGCAAATATTCAGGCTCCACAATTCCTTCACTCCCACTGGGAAATGCACATTGGGAATGTGGGTACCCTTCTGCATGTGAGGGTACAGTCTGGTGCTTCGGTGTTAAGAAATGCTGTTGACTTCAACTGTCTAGAAAATGGCTGAAGGTTAAGTGCATAGATAAAAGGTCATGAGTAGCCACAAAGTCAGTCATAACTATTACAGTTTTTCATTTAACAACTTGAGAAGCATTAAAGTAATGAATTGTCTATTATCCTTTCCTAGTAAATGCGTTCTCTGCATGATAGGAGCATCAAGCAATAGTCAAATGTGTGAATATAACCTAGATAAGGAAAATAGCTGACACCTGGGTACTGGAAAATGAAAAGCTAACTTTTCCTGTAGCACAATTAATTCTTGAAACAGCCACAGTTTAATTGAATGGGAAAGCATCACAAGATAACTTTATTCTTGTCATTAGGTCATTTTTACCTTTGTATGAGAGGTACCATGCTTGATAGAAACCAATTAGAACTGAATTTAATTTAGCAAATTATTCTTTTAATCTTTAGTTCTCATTCATGAGTCTAAAAAAATAAGGCAATTTAAATACTGAACATGAATCAAGTGAACTAAATTTTAAGAACATTTGAAATTAGTTTAAGAACTTAAATCTTCTACACCATTAGGAAGCATCTCCAAAGACATTGACAGCCATCAGATTTGGTGTATGCATTTTAAAATTGTGTTTATTCAGAAATTATTCAGCCACAAAGTTAGGTCTTTGTGCTGATTTTCTAGGCCTGTAAGCAGAGACCTTCCTTGTTTTTGGAGAACTTGTTAATGGGATGGTGGTTATGATGGTGCGAGATATAAGAATTGCAGAAGTCAAATGTAGGGAGTATCAGCTGGGAGCTTTGGGTATTTCCAAGGCCCAGTGATGTGGTGCTGCATGATACTGATGCAGGGAAAATACAGCTACCGTCAGTGGATGCTGGGGTAGCTCCCCTCAGGATGTTCAGCTCTCCTGAAGGTGAGCAAACGGTCTTCAGAAGGAATGGGCAGTACTGGCCAGCTTTCCAGGGGGCCCTTGCATTAGATTCAGTGAAGAGGAAGGTAAAAATAGTCAATGACTCATGCAGTAGAAGTAGCCCTTTTTCAATACTGGTGAACATTTCTCTTTTCCTGAACTTTATTTATTTATTTATTTTTATTTAGTTTCCTTTGTAACTTCTGGGTATGTCGTGTTGTTGCCGAGGGAGCAGGTACCTGAGCACTGTCTCCTGCTGAGTATTTGCAGAGCGCAGCAGAGCCAGGCAGGCGGGTGGGTTGAGGAAAGGCCTTTCCAGCTCCTTCAGCTCCAGGGTTTACCAGGAGCGCAGTGGGTGCTGGTGGCTCCTGCAGCCCCGTGTACACCAGGGTCGATCTGATCCCTGAAAGGAGGGTTGTGGAGACAGCACCAGGTGACGTGTTCAGCACATGTTACGTCTCCTGGTACACATGCCAGCATCTGAAATCTGTGTTTTGTGGGGAGTGTGACACTGTCCTGGTGATGCAGGTTGATCCGCCTGTGCCTGAGAGCTCTCCAGTTCCCGTGCGAGTCGGCAGACAAGGCAGGGTCCGAGCAGCAAAATGCCCATGCACAGCTTCTGTGAATGACAGGTATTTTCAGTCTGCTCCAGAATGACAATAATTAAGGAATATTTTCCATGCCAGGAAAAGCTGGGTAGACTGGGTAGAGTATGTGAGAATTAAAGAGACTCTTTCCCGTTGAATCAATAGCAGAGTATTGGGGAGACAAGGCATTAACGCTAAGGAATCCTCAGCAGAGTTGTGCTTGGCTCCTCTGCGTTCTGCAGCCAGGTTTATGGTTGAGAAATTTGCTGTTACAAAAGTGGTGGTGTCCCTTGCTTCTGCCTAGTCATCCTGCTGTAGTTGTGGGCAAGGTTTGCACATTCCTCCCTCTGGATACGGGTTTTAGCAGCTCCACGGACTGCAGGCAGGCCAGGCGCCTCTTGATTCCCCTGTGGCACTGGGAGGGCAGGTCGGGGCACAGTCGGTTTTCCTCCCAGTGCCCTATAGCCCAGTGCTGTCTTGCTGCCTGCTAGCCCAGACACAGGGAATCCGAGTGGAGCCACGCAGTCGGGATATGGATGTCTCTCCCAGAGAGCTGAGCTCCAGCATGGAGAGCGGGACGGGGCTGGGGGCATTCCGTCCTGCAGCACCCGGCAGGGTAGCGCAGAGTGGGGCTGGTCTATTTGTTTGGCACTAGAACTCAAGAATACCCCTAAGGATGTTGCCGTTCTTAGGAGGACCCAACCAGGGTTAAATTATAGCTCTGTTTAGATGGCAGTGGCACCTGGTGGCTACTGGGAGCAGAGTTTATGCGCTTCCTAAGTTATCATGACACCACCCATATAATTCCCGGGTGTTATCAGGATGCGGCGGTGATTTATCGATAGCTGAACTTCTCTGTGAGCCAGGGAAGCATAGCAAATACCAGCTTGGTCGATTTTGTATGTCAGGCTATGTGTATCTTTTAAAATACAAAACTGGAACTGTTTTGACATTATGCAAAGATGTTTTGACTGCAGCAAACTACTCTAAGTCCTTCAATGACTCTGAACTTTGAAATGAAACGAGTTACTTCTCATCTTTATATATATTTCTCAGTTTGTTTGTTTAGTCTAGTTTTATATGGTGGAATATGGTGTTTTCTGATAAAAATGTTTTCTCTATTACAAATCATGGATAAAAGTCACATCAAAAAGCAAAGCTCATCCTTCTTATTTATATTCAGCCCATGTAGTTTTATCCTGAAATGGTAAAAATAGTTTGGAAAGGTTCACACATAATGTTCATAAGATTCTAATGAACATGTGAAGTGAATCCATCACAAATGTGTGCTTAGAAGCTATACACAAGGTCAATCTTTGTCAGTATTGATTGGGAACAGAATTAAAATGCCAGAAGTTGTCCAGTTTATCACCACGCTACTGAAACTATCTCCTCTGTGATATTTTAACAAAGCAGCCTCGGGCAATCACAGTAATTATTCAGAAAAGCAAATCTCAACTACTTTTAAATGCAAAATTTTCTGTCCTAGCCAAATGGTTGTTAGCAAGGGAATACAGCATTGTAGGAGACAACTTGCCCTTCCTTGCGCATGGAGCAGGCTTGTTTACATCTGGCCAAGCAGCAAAGACAAAAATTCAGTCAACATATTCTAGAGTTCAGGCTGCGATGCAGAGCAGAAGGTGTCAGTAAATATGAAAGGCAAACATGCTCAGTGCTGCCTCGTTTTAGCCGAGACCTGCATCCAAAGCATCTTGAGAGAATCCGTGCAATCCAACATGACCCAGGTGTGTTCTGTGATAACTTCCTACTTATTGCTGTTTTGATTTAAGAACAAAATTTCCCTCACCCATAGTAGTCTATAACTTGGTAGGACGTTTGGTTTTTTGTTTTTGGTATTCTTGAAGTCTAAATGATGTAGGCCAGAAAGCATATAAACAAAGGAGAGAATTAAATATAGGACTCCTACATCCTTCACAATTATTTGAAGCAGCTCCACTTACATGATATGGGTATGCTGAGGCACACTGATTAAAAAAAAAGAAAGAAAAAGAAAGAGCAAAAACAATCTCATGTCTGTAGCTGGCTCCTGCCAGGGGAAAGACCAGCAGGGATAACAGCCTGCAGGAGGTTTGGGGGAGCTGGATTCAGCTACAGGCTGCACCCAGCTCCGCTTTGTAGATGGAAGTCTCACCTGTCTGTCTTCAAGGAGGGATTTAGAAAAAGGATCTTATTTGGAATTGAAATACTAAAGCTGTAGTGAGGGACAGGCTCTGCAAGTTTAAGACACAGGCCTTGTCCTTGGCTCAGGCTGCATTCCGCATCTCTCCACGCTAATGACTTCTTGCAAGTTCTTGCCGATCCTGCTCTGCTGCCAACAAGGTCTGGATTCTGCTGCCTGGCCCCGCTCCCCCGTGCCTGGGAGCTGTGCACTGCCGCACGTGAGTCTTCACCAAGGGCAGCCTCCGGACAGCGCTGCCCGTGGAATGAGACCGGGGCTTGTACCTGATGGCACTCTACATCACTCGAGCGACTAGTTCATTTAGATTTAAATGGCCCTTCTGCCCGAAGAGAAGTGTTGGCTGCTGTCTTCATCTGTCATGGCCATCTGCTCTGCTCTTTTCTTCCTCTCAGCGTGACTAGAGTAACTTCCATACGAGAACAGATTGCGGGACACACATTAACCTCTTTAGAGACTGTAAATGATCCCCAAGGAGTGCAGAGTTTACTCTTTAAGTCTGATTCCTCTTCCCTTGCAAGCACACATGCCACCTTATACCACTTTTCCTAAAGCAGGGTATTTCAGGCACCTCAAAATAACCTTCTCTCTAATTTTCTCTTTGGGGCACATTATGACTTTAGTTTTTACACAGACTTCCCATTGACGTCAACGAAAGCTTTGTGCATATATTAAGGGCAACATATGGCCCAGAGTCAATACTTTTACTTTTTGTCATGGCTTTTCTTCCCATAGTGGAAAATCATCTTGAATCAAATATATATCATTAAAAAATAATAATGTGCTATGACTTGAGCTCTGCAATCGCATCTACTGAATGAATTTTAATACCAGATGCGTAAGAAGAAAGTCACCTCTTGTACCCAGTAACCTGCACACTTCCTCCAGCTCCAAGCTGATCAGAGTTAGTTGAACAAGATTCTAATCTCATTATCAAGGATTCCTAAAAACAGGTTTTGTATATAAAAATACAACCGGAAATGTTTCTCTGTTTTGGTGGCATTTATTTTGGTAGCTTTGAATATCACTCTCCACCCTATTCTAGATGATAAGATTGTTATACCAAATGGATATTTCTTTGCAGTGATCCCTTCTGCTTTGGTGCACTTATGGTATTTACAAATTCTGCCCTTGAAATATTAAAATTACTAGGCAAAAGCTACCAATTAATGGCCACATGTTCCAAATATTTCACCTCACTAGACCTTGTCTTTGTGTATTCCTCAGAAAAGGCATTATAATCTGAAAATTAAACATTTTCTATCCAGGCTATCTGACATTTTTGATTTCCCCCTAACACAGTATATATTTAGAGTGCATCAAAATTAGTGGAGTTTTAATTTGGGGAGTGAATATCTGTAACCAAGCAAAACTTAAAACAAAGCAAAGATCATTGTGGTACTTCATCACGGGTCATCAGCATCATCTCTTTTTCTCTGAAGACCTATTAAGATTTTACTGTTCTCCCTCCAGAGTGTCCCACAGCAGCAAAACTTACTAAAATCTGTTTTCCCCAGTAAATACATTTTTAAGAGAAGAAGTGTTTGTTAGAAATACCACATTTCCAAATAACAAATTAGTTAATGCAGTGTTATGAACCAAAACTGCTCGGAGGTGCCATTTGGAGTCTCTCATGGATGGTAGCCAGAGCTTAACCAAAGGAAGGGCTGGGGTTTTGTGCACTAATACCTCGCATTAGTATTAATTAGAGATTAAAGTATATTCCTGTGTCTCAGTATGGATGTTTCTTACTAAAGTTTATGCCAATGTCTACAGAATTGAAACCATACAAATGGCCATAACAGTTTGGACCAGAGATTCCCGGACTCCTCGCTCTGATAGTGGCCAAAAAAGGCTGCAGGGGAAGGAGTGTAAGAGAGGGCAAATGTGCAGTGCTGTTGTCCAGCCCATTCTCCCAGCCTCCTGCTGCTCCTTGGAGCAGGTTGGTGACTTTGTGTGTTAGACACATTAGTTTGTCTAAATAGCAGATAATTTGCCTAACTTATAAGAAATGTGTGTAACCAGGACTGAAAAGTGCGAGACCAAGAGACAGGGATCCTAAGAGAAGAGAGGGAAAAAAAAAAAAAAAAGAGGGTGAGAACAGAGTAATTCCTTTGAAATTTCTGTCCCATGAAGCTGTAAAATTTTCCCCCTCTTTATCTTCAGTTTGTTTGAAAAAAAAATATTATGACTTGTATTTGCATTTGGAGATGAAACTGCAAGAAAACGTATAATGAAATATTCTTTCCTAATCTGGTCACTCATCCATTGCTCAAAAAGGCTCCAAAGACAGGACATTTTCTGTGCCGCTCTCCGGCACAACTCACAACCTTCACTGTTGGGAAGCAGCGCTTCCCTATGGGAATAAACTTATTGGGTGCTTAACCTGCAGCCCCAGAGCAGTTCTGGGGCTGCTCAGGACAAGCCAAGGTTGCCGGATGGGATGCACAGGTAACATAGTAGCATCTTTTTCACTTTTCTAACTGCAGTCCTGCTTTTATATAATGAGAAGTTTAATATTTTTCAGAATGTGACAAATATTTTGTCATTCGCCCCCAAACCAATGCGATGTGCGAGCAGGCAGGGCTGCCGCTGCTCCTCTGTGAAGCGGCTCGCAGATGGAGCGAGGTTACCAACCCCGCTCGAGCTGGCGGGTCGCCCCAACGTGTACCTGCTCTGATGGAGAGTTTCAGTAGCTTTGGGGCCATTTCCTTGGAGATTTAATACCACCAGGTGCTCATTGTGCCCTGTGTTCTGTTGTTGTAATCCTCTGGACCTGAGGAAAAGGAACCCATAATAAACATGTTTTAGAATTAATGTACAAATGTGAAGAGCCCAGGCTTGGATCAGACTCGCTCAGAAAGCTGTTGTGGAAGCGGTGAGTGATGGTTACGTGAGTTTTCTACGCCAGCAGCTTGCAGCCTGCCCTAAGGACGCGCAGGAGGGTGTACGCGCAGGGTCGGGGTTAAAGCCCCCTTGTTCATCCCCTCTCTAGCTCTGCTCTCTGCAGCGCTGTCTTGAAACGCTTGGGGTGACCCTCTGTATTTTATCATGTGCTTTTGGGAAGCTAGTAGAAGCACTGCAAGCTGACTGATAACTAGCCCCAATTATCCTCCTCATGTGATCAGAATATCGTGGAGTTTTTCTGCCATCTCATGCCCTTGGTGTCGCTCTATTTATTTATGTAATTTGAGGGATCTGTCTTTTGGAAACAGCTAAAAGGCTGCCAGGTCCAAGCTTTGGGCAGCCTCGTTTTCCAAACTGCAGCTCCGGGGCTCCTAAAACCGGAGGGTTCTCCATCCGTGCGCAGCTCAGCGGAGCCGGCAAAGGCCAAGCGCGTGGGTTGGCATCGGCATTACGCGGCTCCAAGAGCTGCACGCAGGCACTCGGGCATCTTTCATGCAGGACTAAGTACATTTTTATGGGTAGCTACTAAATAAATCCTGGAAACGAGCAGAACAAGTTTAAAAGCAAGTCTGTGCTCATAGTGCTGGAATAAAAAGAAGTTTTCACTTCTGTATTGCAGCAGCCCCGTCCCCTTACCCCTGGTTTTAGCGGGGTGGCCCAGGGGTGTGCAGCTCTGCTGGTAACTCAGTAGCCTGGAGCAAGGTCCTGGGTACCTCAGTGCTGCCTTGGCCCCTGCTCCGGGTGCAGCTGCTGCACCGGAGGATCCCGACACCATCCGGGAGACCCTGGCGCTCGGCTCTCCAGAGGCGCCGCACAGGAAACCTGCCCAACATGTGGTTCGGGGGGCTGCCCATCACCTCAGCACTCGCAGTGCAGGGTTCAAAAGTGGGTGATTTAGGTGATGATGCCCCAGCCTCCTGGGAGCCATCTGTAATCCCCCCTCCTTCAGGGAAATTTAGAGAAATGATTAGGTAGTGGTTCTATTAAGCCCTATACATATTCATGCAAAATTTGTTATTTGTATACTCATTATTTTTTCTGTCAGAAGTATTTAAAAAGCAACACCTTTTGTATGCAAATTTCTGCTTAATAATACTTACCAGGCTTCAAATTAATGAATTGCAAGCATAATTTTGCTCATGACTTTGAATCACAGAATGAATTAATATTCACTTGCAAGGATGCCATTTATCTGCAGCTTTGCAGTAGATGATTCTCACTGCCCTGTGCATCAGCATGTAAATATTCAGGCCAGAGATGTGCAGGTTTGTACAAACAAATTAGCGAAAACTTGCAGATAGCACTTATTTCCTTGTATTCGTATAAGTTCCCAGTAACTTTCAGTGTACTGAATAGTTTCAGCAGCTGAGGATATATATACTGCACTGTCAGAGGATCATGTAAGCACTAGGAACAATATAAAAAATTCCTCCTCCTCACGGATACGTAAGGGTTATATAAAGATTTGTGCCACTTAGCTGTACCTACCGATGCCATCCAAATCATAGCAAAATTCAGTGCTAACACTTCCTAAGGTAACAGGCAAAATATGGAAATCCCTGACAAGTTTTCCCTCTCTGCACGAGGCTTTCTCGACAGGGTCGCAGTTCCCGTGCAGGGCAGCTTCCCTGGGGTTACACAGAGCCCCAATTTCTTGTTGTCTCATCGTCAGTTAACGTGTCCAGCAAATAACCTCAGGGCTCGATGTTAGTACGGCCGAAGTCAGAGGCGTAAGGGGGAGCCTGGGCAGCTAATCTGGGAGCTGTGGGTTGCGTTCTGTGCGTCGCAGCCAAGCGTAGCAGCTCGGAGCTTTGGCTGAACAAGCGATCCCTCGGCCGTGAGGGAGAGCGTTTCCGAGCTGGGATGAGGTGTCTGTGTGTCCCTGCGTGTTGCACGTCCCCAGGTGGAACAGCACCAGCGTTGGAGGCAGTTTCCTTAGTACTTCAGCACTGGTTTTGGGCAGGTCATTCTCTCAGTTTCATCAGCTTTAGTTACTGCTTGATTGCTAAAGAGGAAGAAATTAATCAAGCCACACTACAATTAATCTGTGCTATGGCATGTGCAGTTATTACTCATAGTGAAAAGCAATTTACCAGTTCACCCAAAAATAGCATAGGAAAAAGCTTATCTGTAAAAATGCCCGTGATTTGCATTATATCCATTTAAGCCGTAGATCAGTAAAGCTAACTCTGGGCCTACTAGGTACTTCCATGAGGTGCGTATCTCAGCAGGAATTCCAACATTTTGTATTTCCTGGTGATACAAGGGCATGTTTAAGTAAAGGGCTCTTAACTATACTTTGTACGTTTTTTTTTCTTTTCAATACCTGCATTGCAAACCTCTCAGAAATCATGCAGATTCTCTTACGTTTTCTCCAGTTGATCTGTGCTTTCAGGACAGATACTCAGCTTAGAGACCCAGACACAAAGATCCCAGAGCCCTTTCCCTACCCTGCAGGAGGTCTCAGAATCGGGTCCTTGCTGTCTTCTCACAGAGACACTTGCCCGGCGTAGGGCAGCACCTTGCGATAGTTCTCTGCAAACCCAGATACAGAGGAGCGATTTTAAAGCCTTACTGTGAAGTTCTTGCCAGAACAATCATCTCCAGTAATCTTTCCTCACTATTATCTAAACAGTCAATAGCAGCACCATTTAGTGTCCCCACTAATAGACCAAGGTCAACTGTCTGAGGCTGATGCCAAGCTCCTATTTAAGGGCATAACTATTTTAGTTCTAAATCTGAAGAAGCATTTATAGGAGAGAGCTTTTCAGGGTAAAAAATAACCACATACACACACTTTGGTTTTGCTTATTTGCTGCTGCGTTTTGCACATACGCAGTGGACGCAATCTGTTTTCCCTGCCGTTAGACTGTGTCTGGTGCTTGGCTGCTCCAGCTTCGTTCCAGCGCGGTCTGCAGAGCTCGTGGGTACGGCTGGAGCCCCTGCTGCAAGGGGCTGCGCAGAACTGGTTCCTCTAGATACTGCCTGCCGCTGCAATCTTAGGAGCTTGTACTGGCGTTAAAATCATTGATATTCGTGCAGATTCCTGATGCTGTATTCCTTTGTGCAATGTCCTTCCCTGGATTTGGCCTTAAAAATAAAGTCAGGAAGATATACCTAAGGTTAATGAGCCAATTGATGTAAAGGATACCAGTCACAATGGCTGTTTTCCTAATCCTTCTTGTGGACGTAAATTGATTCTGGAGATGGAGCAGAATTGTCTTCATTGTGCCGTACACAATCGGACAAAATTTGCTTGCTGGAGATAACTACCCACTCAGGAGCACTTCAGGGAAACAACGGGCTCCCGTTCCCTTCGGGGTTCAGCCCGCACATCTCTTGGGTTGCTCTGGCTTGAAGGTGCTGCTCACGCAAAATGTATTTTTAGGTTTTGAACCCACTTTAGAGTAAATTGTAGTAATGCGGATTCCATTAAGTTCCCTGGGACCTGCTGATTTGTCCACTTTGTCATCTGAAGGTGAAAACTGAGGTCTGTTCATACATGCTGAGGCACAGAAAGAAAATACAAGTTGTGGTAGGAAACGGCCCTTTTAGATGATATAATTGTATAATGAAATACTGGGTTTGTTCAGACTTTTTTTTTCCTGCCTCTAAGCAGTAGATGAACAGTTTTTCTTTCCCATACTTAAGCTTCCAAACGGCGAGTTATTGTTGCCAAGACTACGAAGAGAGGAGCTCTTCGAAGATGTTCTGTGTTTTGGTTGGGAAGGACTCCCATTCACAACTAGGGAGAGCATTTTCAATGGAGAGCCCCATCCTACCTTAGCTATGCACATGTTTAATATCTACTCAGAGAGACTTTTGTCTTTTTTTTTTTTTTTCCCTTTTCTTTTCCCTCAAACTGTTTCCTTTAGCAGATAACAGAACTACCCTGAAGTCATCTTTAGACCATCTTTCAGTAATTCTGAACTGCACACTGATGTGTGGCCCTTCTGCTGATGCAAGAGCGTCGCTACTGCCCTTTATGAACTTTTTTATTTGTTTTGGCTGCGCCCAGTGAGTTCCACCATCTGTGGTACCCGCTCTGCCTCTCTCTCAGCTGTAGTTTGCACCAGTCAGAGCCTCCCTCAGCCAACAGCAGCTGATGACAGAAAAGACCTTCCCAACTGGTTGGAGTTAGCACCAGTGATTATGCAGGGGCTGCAAAGGAGCTGGGCAAGGGCAGTGCCCTGCATGGACAGGAGAACAGGGAAGGTGGCAGCTGGTCCATCCGAGCCATGGCTTGACTTCTCCTTGAAACTTAAAAGGTGCCCCACTGAAGCAGAACGAATGAAAAAGATCATCTGCTCAGATAAGTCAGTCTTGATTTAGCTTTTCCTTCTTCTTAGATTTATTTATTTATTTGCTGATCTTGTTGTTAAATTCCCTTCTCTCTTGATTTACCCAGACTTTCCCCCAAGGAGCATCCTTTGTGCTACAGAATTTTGCCATCCATGAGGACATCCTGTCCCTTAGCACTTTCATTCACTGTCCAACCATTTCTATCTTTTATTCCAATCACTTGATAAAGTTTTCACCAGCACGAATACATCTCTGCTCTTTCAGCATGCCCTTGGACTTCTAGCCATCGTCTTTGCTGTTCCCAGTAGCAGTTTACTAAGCACAGAACAGGCTTCACTTGCTTGTAATAAAAGGATTTAAATATGACAAAAATAAGGCAACTGACGCTAATGAAGGGGAATTTTACAGCAGTGGGAAAGCTGGGATTGCCAGTTGTGATTGATATGCTTAGAGTTTCATACCACGCAGTTCTGCTTTCTTCAATCACGGTGCTGATTATTATACTAAAATGTTAATAGTACAGTCAGTAAATCATATACAGATGCTGATTTATTGAGTCAGCAGAGGGAAAAAATCAGGAATAGGACAGTTTGGGAAAGTTAAAGTTTGTCGCTGTTTGTTGAGGGGGGAAAAAACAATGAAATTACTCAGAGATGTGGAAATAGGTTAATACTGGAATAGCTACAGATGTTCATTACAATTTGTATCATGAGAATTTTGTTTGAACCTTGTTAGCATCACGGCCAAAAGATTGTTATGAGAATGTAACAAGAATTTATTCCATTTTCTGTTCTCTTTTAATCTTTGTAGCAATTATGAGTCATCACAGAATCTCAGTGTTCAGTATATTCCAGTTTTATGATCACGTCAAATGTAATATGAAAAGAGAAACGGTGCAAGTTGAATCCATTTTTGTGAAAATTTTTAAGAGGATTAATGATCTGCTTATAGTAAATTGTGGTTCTAGGATGCAAGATTTTCAAATCACAACTATGATGTAGATTGTCAGAATTCAAGATAGAAGATGTATGAAATATCATTAAGAGGTTATAATGTGTGTAATAAGTCATATCATCCTTTAAATGTACGCCTAGTAAAAATACCACAATGGATAAATTGCCTTCTGATTTACCTCATGGTGGTTGAAATCACATATATAACTTCAGCGGCAGCAGCATCGGCTCAGTTTCTGGCCCGTAAGGGGCAAAATTATGCGATCAGAAGTATGTATTTCTGTTGCACACAGACAACATGGCCATATAAATCCAAGATCAACTTTCTCAGAGATTGCCTGCTGGTAAAAGCCAATCTTATTCCAGATTGCAAATTGATTCCTCTCTTGGCTTGGCTGAAGTGTGTGTGGTTCCACTTGAGATAAAGTTGGCCCCAACAGAACAAATCCCATCTGCTCGGCAGCAGAGTCATGCAGCTGCCAAGGCAGGGTGTCCGTTTCCCTACCAGAGCCGTGATGATTTATTTTACTCTTGCTAAATTGCGATGACCTTAAGGAGATGACGTTCCGTATACGTAATTGTATTTGTCTTGTGGAGGATGGACTAATGGCAAACATTCCTGTGATAAATACGTGCGGTCAGATTTACCATTACGGGGGGGATAGTGACTGCCAGCCGCGCGGTGGGAGCGTGGCAGGACGCAGGGGAGCGCGTGGACCAGCAGCGAGGCGGGGAGCACGGCGGGCTGGGCGCGGACCGGGGTGCTCGGGGGTGTGCGTCGTCCGTCGTTCTGCTTCTCTGGGTTTATATTTTGCATTCACAGAATCTGTAACTTTTTGCTAGGTTACAGAACCACCCTAAGACAGATCCGGCAGATGTGTGAAATCTATAATGGATGGATGTTGTCCTTAATTTTAAAAAGAAAAAGATTTTTAGAGATGTTTTATCATTAACTTTGTCATTCTACATGTGCCTTAAGTCACCTCTATTTCAGAACCTTCTCTGTGTGAATTTGGCTGTCCAAAACAAAAAAAAAAAAGTTATTCTTGGGCTGCTTTTGCAAGCTGGAGCAGCAGGAGCGGGACATGGCATGGAGTTTGGCGTAGGAAGCACGGTAACATCTGGCTATCAGCTTCTCCTACATTTAATTTTCTTGGGGCCTGCAGTCACTAACAAATCTGAATCTTTTCTTTGACATTCTCTTTGGTATGGATCCATAAAATGCCGAGCTGATTTCCCAGTCATAAGAGCACTCTGAATCTCTCGCAGCAATGCCCTTTATTCTTGAGATTTCAGAAAATTTAAGCCAAGAAATTTAAGGTAATTTAGCATCCCAATTGTAAGCCCTTACAGCCCATTCTGTAGGCTGAAGGCATTGAAGAAATTTGCTTTCTGAGTTCTTGGGTTGAAAATCACTCTTTTTGCCAATAACAGTTATATTTGTGTCATTTAGAGCTTCCCTTCAGGTGCAGCAGTAAATTTTCTATAGTAATTTGTTAAATCCCTCTCTATTGCAGATACTTACTGCTATGTATAAAATACTTTTCATCCATCTTCTCCATGTTTAGAAGGTGGAGGTACTTAATAAGGAATTGCAGAACAGTAATCCCCAACATTTTTTTTTGAATGGCATTTGTGCTGGTCGTCAGTGCCATCCCATAAGTGCTTTCACACTTTCCTGAGCAGTTGCAGTCTAAATTAAAGGCAAAAATGCACATTCCATCACTGCTAATAAGATCTTAACATCATTTTCTAATAGTGCCCAAAAACCCCCCTGACGCCTGGAGCCCGCTGGCCTCGTGCACACGTGCAAGCCAACCCGGAGCTCCGGCCGCCCTCCGGGCCAGACCCGGTGCTGCTCCTGTTACTTATATTGAAGAATTAGGAAATTACCTGCAGGGCAGAGTATTTCTCAGCGTGGTTGAAACAGTGAGATCATTATCTGCCTTGTCCTTTAAAAATTTCAAAATATTCCCCACTGGCTCACACTTCCAGGACTGATTATTTTGGATAACGTAAGCTAGTGCGTGAGGAGAACTGCAGCTTTGGTATTGTTGGTTTAGGTGTTAGTGGATGTTCGTATTGAGTCCCTTGGCGACAGAAAGAAATCCAGTCTCATAACAAGTATAAGGCCACAGTTGCTGCTCGTGTTAATGCAAGTGGAGGGCACTTGCTGGGGCTGCTGCAGGGGTGTGCAGGGGAGGGACAGGTTTCCCTCCGCGCTGGCACAGCCGCCCAGCAGCGTCCCCAAGCCAACAAGGGGGCCTGTGTGCAGGTCTGCCGGCGCGCGGCAGGCCCCGCTCTGCAGGGCTGCTCCGACTGCAGTGTCCCCTCCTGAAGGTCGCCCTTGTTCTGCGGTGCCTCGGGATTACGGGAAGGCTGTGGACGGACAGTCCTGGGAAGCCTTGTATAAAAATGGACACAGAAGAGAGACCTCATGCGGGACAGCACTGGGTTCTGGGCAGCCCTCCCGTTGCTTGAGACGTGGCCCGAGACCAAAGACTCGTTTCACGCAGGTCGCCCAGGAGGCGGCAGGCAGCAGTGACCTTCAGGTGCTCTCGGCTGCTCATCCCTGTGGGCCAACGCAAGCAGCCCCGTGTGCTGCTGCCAGCTCTCTGACTCATGCAGGTCTCTGCTGGCCTTTTCCTGTGTTTTCAAAACCTTGTGCTTTGGTTCTGGAGCCTCTGCAGTGGTGTCTGGAAAAAAAATACTGGCTTCAAGTCTAATTTCTGTGTTTGGCTAAATTTATTCCATAATGTTGGGAGGGAGAGCGCCCCTTCCTCAAAGTATCTCTACCTTCTGACCAGCAGCAAGGCCTCCTTGGAGCATTTTGAATCTCACAAAGTAGGCAGTGATGCTGGGAAAGAAACATAGCTAGGGACGAGGATTTAGAGATCCCCCAAAAGGCTCCCTGTTTTGGTAGTCCCGACCCTCTATTTATAAAACTGCTCTGCTGTACGTAATTGTACTCCCATAGAAGAAAACAGGGCAAACAGCAATTGCTTTTTGTGAATATAAGTCCATAAATCCCTTCGCAGGACATCGTAGAATTTCCACCTTCCTGGACTTGCTGAGAATGATGTATATAAAATAAATGTTCATTCCATCGAACGGAGGCAGGAGGAAGGCCCATCGCTCCAGGCCCCGCTGTGCAGATTCACGCTAACTTCCACGGCCTCGTGCAGGACACCGCAGAGTTTCGTGGTCGGAGTCACGTCCCAAAGGACGGGGGTCTCCACGCGTCAGCATTTGTTTCTAGAATCGCTCCTGTTTTACCAAGTGACATTTCAGCTCCTTTAATTTCCTCCTCTTGTCTTCACAGCATTTTTATGGCTACCTACAGATACATTCATCCAGGCATTACCTTTTCAGTGCAGCAATCCATCAGCCTCATAGCAAATATCTTGGTGTGTTTGGCCTCCCACAGCAGCACAAAATTCCCTAGCAAATCCCCTACTCCTTTAGAAGAAGGTATAATTGTAGCATGCCTTTTTTTTCCCCTTTCCCAAAGCTGAGTGGGATTTACGAAAATACCAGCAGAACATCAAAGGAAATAAAACCTATTTGTCAGTTTTTAGCTAGCAAAGGAGAAGCAGCAGCCCACCTCATCCATGTGGGTGTTGCAGCAAGGTGCATGCTTTAAAATAACGCTGGGAAAATAAAGCGTAGGGATCATTCAGCTGAAATCACCAGCACTTGGCAGAGTAAAGCTCTGGAAAATTTGAGCCTGACATTTAGAATAGAGTGCAACTGCTCAAACTACATTTCACAGCGACTTTTCCGTGGCCCTGCCCTGCATCTTCCTGGTGGGAAGGGGTGGGCAATCCGCTCGGCGGCCCGGCGCGCGTCTGGCTGAGGTGGTGCCGTTCGGCATCAGTAACACGCGTTGCAGATGGGCTGGGGTGATTCAGCAGGCTGCATTAAGGCACCTGCTGGATACTTGCCTCTTTAACCTTTTAAAACCCTGTCTGGAAGTTTTTTTTTTTTTTTTTTTTTTTTTTTTTTTTTTTTTTTTGCTGTATTTCAGGCCCACCAGAGAAAAGCTGCCTTGAGTGAGTGCCTGCCCAGCCACTATGTTAACCCCGGGCTGCTCCTGAACCCCTGGGCTGCGCTGGGAGCTGTGCAGTGATGCTGGTACACAGTTTATGTAAGGCTAAGGAAGCAAGGCTTCAATCATAACTAGCACCAAAAATCTGTTCTTCCTGTTTTCAGAGTACTTTTATCAAGGAACTTTCTGTTTTTTTGGCACAGGATTGCAAAGTACCCATAAATGCCAAGAACTTTTTCTGTGATTCCACAGAACTTCATGCAGGAGCAGCATTTTATCCAGCTCCCTCTAGCTAAATTTTACTTTTTCTCCTGTTTTGTGCTTGCTGCATGCAAACTTTATGGTGGCAGTGACATGTACCACTCGGAAAGCAACCAGGCTAACGATAGGTTTCAATCACAGTCTGGAACTGTAACTCCTATGGGTGAAAGATGCTTGCTTCATTCCTCCCCCAAGAGTGCTGATTTTCCAAGCGTTGGTATCTTTTACTGTGAATCTGACTAAGGCCCTCTCTTTACAAAATGATGTAGTTTGTAAAATGACTTCATACTCATTTTAGTTCATAGACTTCATAGACCATAAAAATCACGGGGAAGAAAACATTCAGAAGGGACCTCTGGAGAACACTTATTCTGGCTTCCTATTCAAAGCAGAGTTAATTTCAAAGTTAAATCAGGTTACTTATGACTTTCTCTATTCAAGTTTTGAAAATCTTCAAGGATGGAGCTACATGTAATATGATATTATTACAAGATCTCCCTTCCTTCCTCTCTGTAAGTGTGTATCCTGTAAAAATAAACGCTGATGGAATATACTCACTTAGGCAAAAGAAGCTGTCAGAACTGTAGGTTTTTGTAAATATCTTGAGAAGGATATGGAAATTCATTCTCTTCATGAGACGAAAATTTTTATTCAGTTGCAGCAGCCTTTTTTTTAAACAGATAGAAATGTTGTGTCTCCTTTCTACCTCTTAAAGAAGTTGATCTCCATTTCCATGATTCAGACAGAAGCGTAACACCTTATAACAACTGGCTTTGTTGATCCCTGCTGCAGACCAGCGAAGAGTTTTTCACTTCCTATTAGTTTAGCCTTTCTCTCCCTAGCTCAGGTCTTTGCCCCCTGAGTTGGTTATATCATGCATTCCTACTTTAGTTTTTTAGGACACTTAGGTCTTCAAACAGGGAGTCTTCAAACAGTCTGCTCTGTCTGTGTCTAATACCTAGCCGAGAGGGCAGTGCCCGTCTTACGGATTTTAAACATGCCTGAAAACGCTGCCTTTTTTTTTTTTTTTTCCTCTTCTTTCCAAGTGCAAGAAAAAGGAAGTTCTCTGTGGGGAGGGATTATCTAACACCCCCAGAGAACTAGCTAAGGAAGGAATTGCGTTCTGGAGAGGCTGTTCCGTCTTCATTGACTAAGCAGAAAGATGCTTAACTTGGAGACAAGTAGCGCTAGTTGAGATACAGCATGACAAAAGTGGGAGCAAATGTGTGGTTTAGTTTTTAAAGAATAACCTTACAAATAACTGGAGCATATTTAGCTCCTTGCCTGTTTTGCAGTATCCCATAGGTACTCACTGATGTTGCAGGAAGCCTGCTTCTTGTGCACAGCATTGGTTTTCACTTAGGCATTTTGTGCCGTACACACATTTCCATTTCTGCGGTGGGCCGAGCCGAGAGATGGGGTGGGAGGTGAGCACCACATGGCATCACACAGCACCGTTGTCACGGGAATGGCAAAACCTACTCGAAGGATGCTGAGGAATTGGCATCCTCCTCCCAGCTGCAAATGGAGAATTTCCCAGGGCTGAAAGCAGCCCGTAGCCTGGCAGGGAATGAACGCTCCTCTGTGGCGTCTGGGCTCCTCACGTGCTCTATCACCTGGCAAGGGTTTATTGGGCATTTAGCACGTGTGCCACGGGGCAGCTGCCCTTGCCGTCCTCATAATCCTGCTCGTCTGCCCGCAGGAAAGCAGGCTTTTAGCCTCCAAAGACGCCCTTCTCTATTTCGCTGCTTTGCTGTATGTCATGGGTAATCTTTGTGCACTTGCGTGAACAATGTTGACATGATTCTATTAAATGGGGTCTTGGCTATTAATTGTAATGAGTTGGAGCTTATTTTTAGGAGTTTGGAGGACTCATTGTGGAGAGGTCTGTTGTTCTAGCAACTGCATGTGTGCATACGGTCAAGAATAAATCACTGTATTCAGACCTCTTCAGGAATCAATAATTTATTTCCTGCTATTATAATCTGCATAAAACAGTGTTCATCTTTCAGTAGTACTTTCAGAAATGTAACTGTATAACCCCTCATTTGATCTTTTTTCCTGGTCCAGGGAGACTTCTGGTGAAGATCTGTAGCTTTAGGCATTTTTGCAGCTCAGAGAAATTGTCAGATAAATAAGGATCTGATTCACACCGCACTAAACCAGCGGAAAGGCTCCTATTTATATCAGTGGTGACTGGAAGGAGTCTAAATGTTTCATCCTCTTTTACTCCCTTTCTTCTTGTACTGTTATCTCCTCTAATAAATACAGTCCAGCTATTACATAATAATGAATCCCCAAACAAGGAAGGGAAGACTCTATTAATAGGAACGAATTGATGACAGAAGCCCACAGTAGCTTCATAAGATTGTGGCAGCATAAAAATCAGTAAAGATCTTCAGAAAGGAGAATTTTGCAAGAAGAACTTGGTTCACCTCAAGGCAGAACACAGTATTGCTCAAGGGTAGGAGAGGCACTGGGAGACGTGCTGGGCTTTGCCTCCTGTTGTATGAGCTTGTTCTGTGGAAAATGTGCTGAGAGCTAATTTAGTTTTGCCTCTATTACACTTTCTTTAAAATTACACAAGGAAGGAGCCTGTTTGGAACCTTCCTTCACAGGAAATGTAAGAAAGCATCAGACTAGGACTGAGCTGGAATGTGTGCCTGGAAATGTTATATCTACTTGAAAGCAATTCAATGTTAAGGCATTTTCAGATAAACAGGAGCTGCCTCTTTCTTAGCAGACCTTACATCGCAAAAGTAGATAACTTCCAACAAGTCTGAGAACAGAAATCTGAGGCTTTTCCCCCATTACCCCCAACCTCTCTTATTTCAGTGTTTTCTCTAGCAGTTTGCAGCCCCTCCGGGTGTTGCCCCCAGCACGTGGTGACGTTGTGCGTGGGCAGAGCCAACCTGCAGGGACCTCTGCCCAGCTGCTGTCCCCTTGTCCTCACCCCTGTTCTGCTCGCGCCTCCACCTCCTCTGGGCGTGATGCTTCAGCTGCTGTAGGACCTTCCCATGAGGCTTCAGAATGGGGAGTAAGAGCAAAATCTTGCGGGAATTTGGTGATTTTTTTTTTCTTTTTTTTTTTTCAGTCTGGATCAGAGATCAGGTTTGTAACTTGTCCTCCCAAATCAAGTGGTCTCATAATAGCGCTTCACCCTCGAGTGTTGGTGTCAGGGCAGCAAAGGGCAGCAGTGGTGGCCACAAGGCGGGGAAGCTTCCCCACGTGTCTGTTCGCAGGCTGCTTCCCCTCATGTCTTTGATACCTCGACTTGAACAAAACTCGTCACCATCCTCTGGGGACAGCAGCTCCCTGGCGCAGGTGCCCAAGCAACTCTTGAGTCCCGAGAGCCTGAAGCCCCCGGCCTGTGCCCGAGGCCGGTCTCTCACAAAGCTGCGTTTACGGCAGGGCCCGGTCCTTCTGGGGCTTTGCCCGAGGATGCTGCTTGGCTGCCGGCACGAGCCTTGTTTCTGCAGCTGCTTCCACAAAGTTCTTGGAATTTGGTTTTCCTTGAGAAGGGAAAGGGAAAGACGACGTCACTCTTTTGAAATGCAACTTTTGTGGTGAATTATTTATTGGGCCTTCTGCCTCTGTTGCCTCAGGTGTTCTTTCAGGTGAAATGCCCTTAAAGCTGATCACATCAATGCCACTCTGTCTCTTCCTCTCACTTTTCCGTACTCCTCCGGCTCCTTTCTTCTTGCATCCATTAGCAGAGCTGTGGCATATCAATTGCAGAGCCTCCAGCTTCCCAAAGATACAACGTGAGGCAGCTTTGAGCTTCAGGACTGTGTCAAGGGTTTTTTTCCTTCATTTCTGTCTTTCCCCAGCATAGGTTATTCATAAATATGCCGTGGTCATTTTTCCTTTCAGTTACTTACACGATTCTGGTTATCAGATACATTTATAATCTCATTATTCCCCCCCACACACCCCAGTCTCTTTCAATTTGGTGAATGTCATGTTGTCTGACCCATGAATTGCCAGCCTGCTTGCATATTATAATTAAAAGTCAAGCTCAGAAACCACCACTATACTTTATACTAAATATTTAACTCGTGTCCTTGGCAGGAAGACAAAACCCTAACCATAGATTCAAAAATGGCCTTCAGAATCAGAAACCATTATCTACAAAAAAGGTTTATTCTCAGTTCAGCCATCTATAATTACTGTACAATATCAAGCATCTGTCTATCCTATTTATATTGCCAAGATGAAATTATAACCATGGTTATATTCCTTTATTTTTATACAGAGAACTAGCATAATCCACATTTTTGCAAAAGTAATCGCCCTCAGCCATTTAATGCTATTAGCTTTTCAGTTTCACTGAGGTTTCAAAATCTCTTTCCATACTAAATTTATTAACAATTTTCATATAAAAGTGTTATTGATGTATAATTATCTGTTGTTCTTACTTTGTAGATGTGGCAGCATGAGGAGTATTACTTGATTGCCAGCAGTAGGGCTAACACTAGATTTATTGTTTTGAAAAAGGGGATAAAAGTCCCAGTAACTAATATCCTTATCACCGCTGCTGAGCAGCGGGGTTAGAGCACTTAGATCAAGGAGTAATTAAGAGCTATTTACTGCCTGCTAACTCAGACTCTGGAACTGAACCTGTATTTCTCATATGCATAATTCTCTTGCTGTCAGTGCGATAATGTGTATGAATAAAATTCACACGTGGTTATGTGTTTGCAGGATCATATCTCTTATTCTGTAAAACTATTCAAATGTTCCTGCAAAAATGAGAGCAAGTTCCTCAGCTTGTGGTTGTAGGTAGCTCTCCTTAGCCCGTGTCTCTCCCCTTTCCACAGTCCCCAGTTTGACTCTTGACATTTTCTTTCCCAGGGTTTGCCCTGTGCTCCAACAGGAGCTTGTCTGAGCGCTGCAGTGGCCAGGAGAGGTTTTGTCTGCTGAGTTCCTAGGGACATTGGCAGGTGGCTCTTCACCAGATACCTGGAGAGGTATGGCTCACCCTGGAAGCAATGTCAGAAACAAGGGTATTTATAACAAAGTTGTGGAGTTTCGTCCTTCCTGGGTTGACCAGCTGCATTTGGCAGAACGTTTGCTCCAAACCAGAGTCTCTGTGCAAGCTCAAGCGAGCAGTCTGATGTGTCCCCTTCTCAGTGTCACTGGTCTCCAAACGTTATCTGCTGGGGACAACCGGCTCCCCGTGGCAGGGTTTCAGACGACATCAAAAGCACGATGTACACAAAAAAGCTAAATTATACCGAGATTGCGTAGTTCTTGCAAGACAGAGATAAAAGACTCGGAGGTTCTTTGCTTGGGTTTTTCCTTTTTGTGGTTGAAAGTAAGGAATCAACATCCATACATCAAAATACCAACAAATAATTGAAAATTTCAGTTTTAGTAGCAGAACTAATTTTCCTTCTAATGCCCTGACTTGAGAAAAACACATTATTTTCAAAATACCATAAATACATTTTTTTTTCTGCTCCTCTGCTGACATTTACAGGAATCTTCCAGCATAGAGGAGCTAATTTCAGACGGGAAAAAGTGAAACTGGCTATGCAAAATTCTTAAAATTCTTTAAAAAAGACTCTTAAGAGAATGTTGACAGTGAGGCTGTTTATTCCTCTCAGAGTGGTCTCAGAACTGGAGACTACTCGTATTAGCAGATTTTTGCTGTTTATTTTTTTAAGTTAGAGCCCTTTTAATCAGGCTGGCACAATAGTTTGAGGTAAGGTTATGGAGGCATTAGAAGTACAAATGTTAAAATAAGGAACAACAAAGAATTAAAGGTCATCTACTCTGCTGATATGTACTCGCCTCTAATGGTTTGGGAGGCGGAGAGGAGGTTATTTAGCAGCTTCTTTTCTTTGGTTAATTTTAGGCTTTCACTCCTTTTTGAGCATTAGGAGAGACCAGATGGTATAGAGTTTTTGCCCACTTTTCTTGCTGCTAAAGGTTGGGTTTGGAACGTGCTTCTGCAGCCTCATTGTCATGGAAATGTACACGGGAACCTTTACATCGCTTCAGCTCTGTGTGTGCTTCCATAAAGCTCTTTTCCTTATTTAGCTATGAAATAAGCCTGTTTTGTCATGAACATGCGTAGCTTCAGTATTTGATGTTGCAGGCAAAGGTGGTAGGGTTGGCTATAACCAATTAATGGTAGGATGCAAAATTAAACCTGCTAATTAGGGGCCTAAAGCTTCAGTGCTGCATTCATACCCAACAGTAAGGGCAATGGAATGGTTTCACAAAACATTAGAAAAGGTGGTTTTGACTATTCCTCAGAACCATTAAATATTTACAATAGGTCAGTGTCTCCCTTCACTAAACTGATCAAAGTAAATGAGATCAATAGTGACCTTCCTTCTGATCCAAAGCCCTTTTCATATTGGAGGAAATTCCCAGAGATGTAAAATGACAGAGAGAAAGCGCATGAGACTGGAATAGCAAAGCGGAGATTGCGGCGCTCGAAGCTCTGCCTCTCCGCACGCGGGGTCGCTCGGCCCCGCGCTGCCTCCTCTTCCTCGGGAGCGAGGCAGGGCCCTGGGCAGGGAGCCCGCGCAGGGACCGCCGGCCGGAGCGCGTCCGCGTGGGAAGCAGTCGGCTCTGACAAAGCCCGCACGGGAGAACAGGGAGCCCCTGTGTAGTCCCAGGCTTTCCTGTGCTTCTCTGCCCTGTGCACAGTTGCTCTTAGCGTACCTCTGAGTGGGGGAATAACCATTAATTTCTCTGAGACCAAACTTTGTTGGAGATATGAAGAACTCCACTCTAAGGTTCAACTGTTTTGGTTTTGAAGGTCTGCACTATTGTATCCTGCGTGATGCTTGCAAAGCCTTGAACTACAAACGCGCAGAGATGTCGTTCATAGTAAGTAGATGAGACAGCAGTGAGGACCTGGAAGGTAGGGACGCGGGGAGCAACCTGCCGGAGAAGGCAAGCGGCGCGTGACGTGTGAGATTGTAATTGATATGGCAGCATGAAAGACAAATGCAATTTGGGCAGGATAGGGATAGACACCATGTGACACATCAGGCTGAAATGCAATATTGCATTTAATTCTGGGCACTGAATAATCAGAAAGGTCAGTGAGGAGTTAATGAGCAGGCAGTGGATCCCTTCTTGGAACTGCCTTTTCTGGGGGATTCTTCTAACTTTAAAGCATTTAGCAGCAGCCACCTCTTCCTCTTGTGCGATTCCCCAGCCCTTTCCAGACTCAGCTTGATTCAGTCTGTCTCAGACCCAACGTGGTTCTGCCTTTGGGCTGCTCCCTGCGTTTCAGTCTCTTGCTGCAGAAGCAGGTGGATGGTGACCACCTTGCCATCCCTTCCCTTTCCTTTAGGAGATTACACTTTGGCTTGCTCTTTTGGTGCGTAAGATGCTTATTCCCAAGTCTTTAAACTTTCTTTTTTTTTTTTTTTTTTTTATAAGCATTTCCTGCCTTATTTGGGTCAATGTTTGAGTCATAGCAGTGAAGAAAAAAGCAGCCCAGGAGGGTGAGTGGCTTCAAAATGCTAGCGCTGCTTTTACACAGTGTTTCCGCCTCTCTGTGTCCGTTGTCGCAGCGCCAAAGGCACAGGCTGAAGAGCTGTAAGCGTTGCTGTTAGCCGAAGTCATCTTTTTAAAGTTAAAATATTGGAAAAACCTTGCTTAAGCTTGCCAAAGCACGCGGCCACGCGTCCGCACCTCCGTACCAGACGGCAGCTGTCATCTTGGAATTAGCCAGGGGAGGGTGATTCGGAGGCAGAGATGGAGTGATTTATGGTCTTCAGCTCTTGGTTCTAGTGCTGCTGCAATTTCACTTGAGACCATCGCTGTAATCTTGATGAATGTTGCAGAGGTGTTTGGGGAAGCAGAGAAGGGACCCGGTAATTAGATTCTGCCAAAGCATCTCCAAGAAAGTAGTATTTTGATGAAACTTTAAACTAACCCTATTGGCTGTGAAATTATAAAGTGGCTGCTCCTCCGAGCTCAGCTATAAACAAGCAGCAGGAAGAGAGGTTGTTCTTTGTTCTGTTACTTACTGTCTCGTAATAAAACCTTGGGAACAAACCTCAGTTTATCTTAAGGAAATGTGCGGATCTGAAGTGCCACACTAGATGTTAGAAGGCAGCAAATGTGTATAGGTACCCATAACGCACAGCCCACGCTTGCATTGGCCTGTTACCAAAGGCACTATAATGTTCTATCTGCATTAAATACAAACACAGATTTAAAAAATGTTTCTATACCTAATTTGACTATCTAATTATGCTTGATTCATTTTTTTGAAATGCATGCTGTTCTTTTGCATAGGCTGGTTCCATTTATATTCAAGAAGTTTCTATTTTCTGTCTGTTTCTGTGCATCTACTTTGTGAATTAAAAGAAAAGTTTTATTTTAGAAAATATTGCACTTAGCAAGATTCCAAAAGGAAAATTTATGGGACTTTGACAAGAGCTAAAAAAATATTGGAAATCACCTGGGCATGAATTCATGCATGAATTAAGTAGGCCTCTTAGGAAGTTCTCAAGTCTTAGCTGAAATTTCAGGCATATTGCTGCGACGGTGGGTTTAGACAGATTCTCTCTCCTTTTCAGAAATCTCCCAGTGCTGTGAATGAGCAGCAGCATTGTAACATTGCACAACCTGTGTTCTTTTCTACTGGCCTTTCTGAAAAGCTGGTACCTAAGGAAATAGTATATTTCTGCAAAATGACCAATTATCCTCCTCAAGTATACGAAGTACTTTTGAAAAATGATCCTGATGCAATCCTTCAGGATAGGCAGAACTTCCTGGCATTTAGGAGTTTAACAAGCAGAGGCTGAGAAGAGGTCAACAGCATCAGCTTTATGGCAATGGGAAATTTCTGCTCCTTCTTTTTTCAATTAAGAGACAAATTCTCAGATCTGTGGAGTTTAATTCCTTCATTATTGCAGTTTTGGTGTGAGTAGGTGCTCTACATATCTCTGAAGTCATCTTCTGGTGTTGAAAGTTCTTTTGTGTCAACCTCCCAGGTGAGAAACCTCTCCTTCTGTCCTATGTTCCCTTCCCCTTTTCCAGCCCTAACTACTTTCAGGATTAATTGGAAGACCTCTCCACCTTTCCGCTCCTCTGGAAGAAATTTAGAGTAGGAATAAGTCTGTCAAAACTTGTATCTGATGAAATAATAATTTTGATCATTTACTTTTTGGTGCATGTGCTCGGAATAGAGAGCAGTGGAAATGTTGCATAACGCTCCTGGGCTGGAGCTGGGCTGCTGCATTAGCAACACCCTTCTGTTTTGCGTGGTCTTAGACACAGCTGTGCAATAAACTTAAGTAACATTTGCATTAAAGTAAAACAATTGCATTAAAATATAATTCTGCAAGTAAGTGGTTTTCTCCTATGTAGTTTTAAATCCTGTATACACTCTCATTTCTGTGTGTCAGGCCATAGTTTTCCAAGACTGCAGTATCTAGTGATCAATTGGCCCTTGGCAAACTATGCGAGTCATGTTGTTCTGATACAGTTTTACAGTTGCAGGATTAAAAATTGAAGATGTTTCTCCAAAAGGCACTTCTTTTAGGAGGTTTCTCAGCGAGCCCGGGTTGCCCCCGCCGTGCTCCGTGGTGGTGACATCGGGCCGTTGCTCCTGCCCCGCGCTGACAGCGCCAAAGCAAATCGTGAAACCCAGGCATGTGCTCGCAGGCAACTGCTCCGAGACAGGAGCATCCTCAGGGCCTGGACGAGCCTTCCCCTTCTGTCCCGGCAGCAGCACGAGCGTCATCGCTTCCTTCCTCGGCGTTAGCACCCTGCAAGCATGCGAGCTGTGCAGGTGGGAGGCGCAGCTGTGCGCACAGCTGGCAAACGTGGCCACGCAAGCGCAGAGAGGGCTCAAAACCGCTTTATTTGCAACCGGTCCACGAGGTGCGTCTGCCCGCTGATGGGTTGGCCGTGCTGCTGTGCGCACTGTCCCCGGCATTAATGGGGCCCGCGCCGGGGTTGTGTTTGGGTTCGGCGAGGAGCTCACTGCCCCGTGGACGCAGCCTTGTGCTCACCGTGACCGTGGCCTCTGCTGCCACTGCCTTTCCAAGAGGAGCTATTTAGCTGTCACCAAATAACTATAATGTTAAATGACTCTCAGTGCAGCAATTTCTCTCTTTACGACATTACAGATTATGCTTGACATTCGCAAAAGCGCTGTTTGTCCAAGCTGGTCGGGTTTTCCCTGGTAAACCTGAGACTGTGAAGGGCAGGGAAGGCTCTGAGGGTATCTGTGCTAGAGGTGTCAGCAGACTTCTGGTTTGGCTTATGGAAAAGCACTGATCTCTGAAACACAAGGTCTTGCATCACCAAGAGGGTCTCGCATTAATTGGCACTCTGTAAGGACCCCTCTTTCCTGTTGTAAAGAAAACCTTAGAAACCACCATCACTGGGGGATGATAACTAGTAATTAGCAAAGCAGCACTCATTTCTCTCTTAAAAAATGACCGTTTTGCTGAGAGGCAGAATCTGCCCTAGGTGCTCGGCCCGAGAGGAGGCTGGTGATGCCCAGGGCCGCTGGTTTGGTTCATCGAGCCGCTCTGCGGGGAGGCCAGGGCGCTCCACGGGAGCCCGGTCTGCTGCAGGGCCCCTGCCGAGCACCCGCTGTGGTGTTGGGGGGATCGTGGGATCGTTGCAACGTGTTTGTTTTGCTTTGTCATGCCTATTTGCTAGACTAGGGTCTCATTTGCTATGAGCTGCTCATTAGCTTAAACAAGCTTATAATGCTCCTCTGAAAGAAAGAAAGATAAAAGGCCAGGACACTTGCAGCTGCACTGTTGAATGGGATAGGCAATAAAGTACACGATGATATGTGAGCCACAGGGGTAACAAAGTCGTCAAACATCTACCATTATAACGTAAATATTTTATTTGCAATTAGAGAGAACAGCTGACCTACTTATTTTGTTCTAATTCCAAATAGGTTAGTAATGAATGCAAGCAAATGCCATCCGTAGCACAAGTATTTGTCTTGAAGAGACGGAGCTATTTGTTCGCAGAGCAAGAAATCAAGCCAGAATAGCCTCCCCCTGTGCACACCTTGGAATAGAAAATACCCTTCTTCTAAAGCTAATCATTGCAGCAGTGCAAGGCATAAAGGAGTGGAGCATTTTCAGTAGAAGAGGTCTCTTCCATCAGCTTTTTATCTGCCCCATCCGCATATATCCAGCACAATAAAATCTGGACTGGATAGCCTTAATTATAGGGTCATATAAGCACTATTTGGGAGATGGTGCATTATATTCATTCCCTTTTCTATGTACTTCAATGTTTGATAATAATAATCATCATCTTAAAAAAGAAACATGCTATTAATGATGTCTGCCGTGAGATAAAAACTACTTCACACACTGCATTTTTTGTCCCTGAATTTCACTTGTTCTTTTGAGTGACCCCTGTTCATGATGTGGGAGCCAGGACAGAAGGGAGCTGTTGTTAAGCTTTTTGTTTGAAACTATTCATTTCCGTTTAAGAGCTGCTTTCTAACAGAAAGCAGATTGGTATTTTTCTGCTTTCTAGGGCTGGTACAGGCATCTCAAAAATAAGTGTCTTGCTGCAGTACAAAATATCACTGTTTCATGCGCTAACTCTCTCTGTGCAAATGAAGTTAAATGAAGTCAAGGAAAGAAGAAAATTAATTGAAAGTATCTGTAGGTTATTTAAACAGAATTTGGAAATTAATCTGCTCAGCAGAACATCCCAAAGCTCAACCTGAGACAACAAAAACGTTGCACATGTCAATGCAGATGTAAACAAGGTGAATATTTTCTGCAGAGACTGCAGGTGGCTGGGTTGACACTCCAGATCTCCTTCCTGCTGCAGGATGTCCCTTCCCCTCACCTCGTTGCCCCTCTTAGTGCTCCCTAAGTCAGAAGCAACATAATGACAGAGGGGCAAAGAGGGGCTCTGAGCCTGATTCAGCAGCACCCAGGTGTCTGGATGGTCACTGAGCTGATCCCTGTGTCTGTGTGCGTGCACAGGAGCTGCCGCAGCCAAAGCGGAGGTAAAGGGCACCCTCCCCAGGGGCACCTGCCAACCCATGTGCCATCTGGTTAACAGAGTCCAGGCTGCCAGGCCAAGAGGAACCTCTGTGCTGTTGTGATCTAGCTCTGTTGAATTTCTACAGATTTACTCTCCTTTGAACCAGCATCCTAAGGAAAACATCTACTTTTGATTTTCACATTGTCAGTAATGGAATCTAACACAATTTTGATTAAGTTATTGCAAGGTCTAATAACTCCTGTTGTTAATAATGGGAATTTAGTTTTTAGCCTGAATGTATCTTGCACCCATACTTAGCCGCTGTGCCCATTAAAACTTTGCATCTAAAGAGCTCATTACCAGAGCCGTGTTCTCCCCTCTCTCCCCATAATCTTCTCACTGATGCTCTGAAGGTCTAGGTCTCTGTGTATTCTGCACCCTGTAATCATTCCTGTGTCTCTCCGCACAATTTAGCGAAAGACTTTTCCCGTAAAGGTCTCACCGATATCAAATAGAGAAATAATATTTCCTCCTAATCAATACTTTCTGATTTATGTACTCAAAGCTCTCATTAATCCTTTCGGGCTCTGCATCGCACTGTGATGTTTATCTACCAGCATCAGCCGGTTTCTTCACAGTCGGTGCTTCCGTGGTCGTCTTTTATCTTGTAAATGTGGCTTGACCCTAGATGTAGGCCTTGACTTGTGTCTGAGTTATATTTTTTGTGCCTCTCTGTATGCCTTAGGATGTGTCCTAGCACACTTACATAAGCAATCTATGTACATTATATATCAGTGGTTTATTTCCACTTCACTTTTAATCACCATATAATATGTCCATTTTTATCTTGGGTAGATATATCAAGTGACTAAAGATGTGATTCGAGTGCTGGAAGATGCTCACTAAAGATGCTCACATACGTGGCATGGAGACAGTTTTCAACTATATTATCATGCTTATTCCTATTGCTAATTGATGTAAAGTCTGCAACGCTTTCTTAGTATTTTCTTAATCAAGTAACAGCAAGATTGCATGTGTATTGTACAGATGCCATGACCCAAAAGATGGTCTTTCTGGTCAGTTTTTTGCAAGTTTTTCTCCTCGTTTTCTAGAGAGAGCACACAAAAGTGTGTGAAGACAACGCAGGAAGGTGCTACACCCACAGCCTGGTTTCAGTTGTGTAGAAAAATGTTTCTGAGTATATTACTGGCTAGTGTGAAATGGTAAGACAGAGGTGGAGGAACATTTGTAGATTCACCCCTGATTAGCAGTGCCTCTTCGGTCGTCATCCCTAGTGTTCGGGCTAAAGGAATAACCTTACTCCTCATACCTGCACGATTGCTGTCAGCCCTCACCAGCAGTTGCAGAATGGGGGAAGAGAAACCATGAGGAAGCCACACTCATAGTCACAAGAAAGATTCATTATCTCCAACTATACCAGTTAAAGAAAATTAAATCTGTCTTAAAAGCTACCTGTGGCAGCTTATCTCAAAGACAGTGTCACCGTTGGTTCTCCTGGATAATTTAAGCCACAGAAGAATCCCCAAACACAGTTTTCTATAGGAAACACTTCAGATTTGTGATGCCTTTATTTGCCAAACTCAAGTGGATGAGCAGCAGTGGCTCAGGGCTCGAAGCATGTTTTCTGGTGTGCTCTGCAGAGGTTTCTTTCTCATTTCAAAAGACAATTTATGGGGTATATTGATCACCAGCTGCAACCCAGTGCAGCTCATCGGTCCATGTGCAACAAAGACTGAAGAAGAGATTTTGTCTTTATTTAGAGGAGTTTGGCACTTACCCTGTAGTCTGCTGACACACCATCCATTCTTCCTGTTAATGTTCACTTGCTTCCAAGCTCTTCTCCTGTAAAGGCTGCTTGCTGGCAATTCCTTTTCACTTGGACTTTTAGGCTTGTGGGTGTACGTTATTCCTGTGCAAATAGATGACTTCAAGAATCCAACTCTTTGTTAATATTTCATTAGAACTGTACAAATTTCTTTAGTCTACTGTGGATAATCTGAGGAGCTCACTGGCAATAGGCCAAAAATTTAAGAAGTAAACCTGTTCTGCTATATTTGTCCATTTTATATGTTTTCTGACCGTAAGTGTTCTTGTCTGTCAACATTTAATGAGGTCAGTAACTAGAAAAGAAAGCCAGCAGGGACAAGGGCTGTGAAAACAGGGCAGGAAAGTAAAAGAGAGAAGATGGAGGTTTCCCTATAGCTCTGGTCCTTCCCAAGGTCCCGCTCCCTCTCTTTTGCTGCTTGTTTGGCTTTCCAAACCCTGCTTGGCACAAAACCATTGAATTACCTTGGTGTTTGATAGTGATCTGTATATATATTGGGGTGGGAGTTTTTATGGTGGCATGTGATTTAGGGGTTATTAAGACAACAGTGACAGAGAATCTTAAATCACAGCAGAGTTCTGTGTTGAACTGCATACTGCTGAGTTCTGTGCTACTTGGTAGTGTTTCTTAATTGAGCTTGCTAAAATGTATTTTAGAGTTACGTGCCTCACATAGCGATTTATAGATAGAGATCTTATTTCTGCTCACAAATAAGAAACATTGCCTGCTCCTTACAGCTGCTTGGCCCATTAAAAACCTGAAAGAGGTAGAACATCCTAGTGAGTCATTTAGCTCATTCCCCGAAGGCCATTACCAGATGTTCTCTCAGTCTATCTATTTTAGGGGTTTTGTACAATCTATTACCCTAGTATCAGTGTTATTCTCCACTAAATTAAATCTGCATTAGGAGGTCCCCAGCATTTTTTCCCATTCAATCTTTTTGGTGTTTCTGCCTCAGGCCAAACTCTAGCTGCAGTCAATGAAGATGTCTGAACCAAATTGGATTTGAACCTTGTCTTCTCCCTAGGTTTCTTATGTGCTCCTGTGGCTCCAGTCAAAATTCACTTTCTCCTTGTTGAAATCTGTGAGCAAAGTCTCACAGGTTGATGTTTATGAGACTTAAATGCCAAATTTATGTAGAAGAAGACTTTGCTACAGCTCAAACAAAAACCAATCTCAATTGCCTTGGCAAATCCCCAGCAATTTGTAAGAGGAGCTATTCCATATTTCTATCCAAAATTCTTATCCAGGTTTCTAGTTCAAAATTCAGTTTCAAGGTTTTGTTTTCTTGTAGAATTAAATCATTTAGTGGGTTGCTGCAATTTAACTCTCCAGTGGTTTCTTTTTTCTCCTTCATGGAATGATTTTTGCCTGCTCAGTGATTCTTCTTAAGTATTCAGAACTCCAACAGAAGTTTGATAACAATATTTTAAAGAAAATATGTGCACACCAGGACATCTGGTGGAACAATTGTACTTGTTTGTAATTAAACCTTCTACGGGATAAATTTTCATAAGCAACATTTCTGAGAAAATGCTACATTTTTGCCAGTGTAGGGGAGTCTTACAAAAGGACAGCTGAATCTGGAAGACTCTCATTCTCAGAAGATAAACAAATAAGCTGCTACTACCTGTAATTCTTTTGTTTCTGGTTTGTGAAGACTGCTTCTTATCTCTAGGTGTTTATATGCTCTAGCATTTTGCTGCTCCTGGCTATGCATGTGCACGTCCCCAGCAGGTAGGAAATGCTGCTGTTCCCATTTAGAGGTGGAGATCCGAGGAGATTTAAGGCACAGGAAGACAAAAGACACTTGAATTGTTGTGTTGTTGCACCAAGAATTTTAGGCTAAATGCTCTGAAAACTTCACAGGCTCCAAAGTAGGAGGGAGAGAGAGAGAGACCCAGAGCTAGCCAATAGATCAGGTACAGGGGGAAGAAAAGGCATCATTTGCCCAGTGCTGCTGCAACCATTGAGTTGTACCGTTTGAAGAACATGTAATTACTGTTGTATCTATTTATAGTTATTAAGCAACCTATTCATAGCTGCAGAAAAAATGCTTAAATTCTTGGTTCTTTCAAAGACCACATTCTTCAGCGTGAAATATTTCACTTGAATGAAATCTTGAATATAAATTTTCAATGAGTTCTACTGACCAGAATAGCTGTGCTCCTTCCTGCTTCTGGCAGGCACCGTTTTGGAGGGTCAGGAGCAGTTGTGTTCCCTCAGGGTTTGGTCCAGAAAGCAGCCTAGAAAACCTCAGTCTGTACGAAACTTTCTGCTTGCTCAGAGACCCCAGGTCCACTGAGACCTCATTTGGGAGCTGATGCCAAATTATGGATGAGCATAAACTCATTCTTTTCTCATTCCGTTTGTTCTGCAGAATGAAACTCTCACTTCTCTGCCAAGTGTCTGACAAGTGTTTTCAGGCCCTCCGTGTTTACTCTCTCCTCTAATAGTTCATGTGTTTGAGGCTTGTTCTAGGGTCTGTTCTGCGTGAGGACTGGCCAGGTCTTGTAGGGAATGGCAGCTCCTGCTGAGAAAGCAGGACCCAGAACTGATTTCCTGCTCACTGTGCGTTAGAGTGTGTGGGACACTAAACAAATCACAATAAATGAAAATAAGTCACAGTGGATGCAATAATACGTAATAGTGCCACTATTGAAAGATAAACATTAGCAATGAACAGTGAAAATTACTATGATCATGAACATGGGAGCCCAAAATGTTATTTGAAAAGGAATTCAGTACAGCTGTAGCTAAGAGAAAGTGGAGCTTTGGGGGGGTTGTTCCTCTGTACTTAGGGAGAGAGGCCTGGGAATGCGAGTAAGACCTGTCAATACCATATGTGATGCCAACAAAGACAGACTAAAAATGGACCAAGTCAATTTTGTCTCTGACCAAGCCTGAACAGAAGTGGATTGTAGATCTTTACAGAATATAATATAAAAGGAAATAAATTAGGTTACAGTCATTTTTGTATTCACCTCTTTTTGCAGAGTATAGTTCCAATCATGGCTTAACGCCAGCATTTTGTCTTGATATCTCCATAAATAAATATTGTTCTCTGGGATAAAATTTGTTATAATCGGTTTTACTTCCATTACTAGCGTGATTTGTGACCGCTCTAGTCCACCTCACTTCGTGCAGCGCTTTCGGGCGTATCGCCATCTAGGCTGGCATAATTATCCCCCCAAAAGTAAGCAAGTAGCTTTCTTGATATCATCTGTGGCAGAGTGAATATCTTCCATGTGGAATATCTTCCACATATTTGTGATCAATTTGCCTTTTATAGGAGCTCACAAAATTCAGTATTTGCACAGTTAGCCTTAAATTGCTTACCTTTAATGAGGAAAGAATATCAATTAAGTGACTACTAATGAAAACCTAACCTGGCCTAAACACAATTAATTTCAATTGAAATCTGACCCTTCAAATGCAAGTAAATTGACTCAGTTCTGTTTTAATTGAAAGAGATTTTTCTTCAATTTAAATATTTTAACAAACCATGTCAGTTTTACAAAACAGGGTATCCAATTGCAAAAGCTTCCTCTTTCATTTGCAAATGCATACATCTTGGGAAGCTAATACGCCACTTGTAATGAGAAATTTCTCCGAAGTGATTTAAAAGCATAGAGAATTATTTGTACCCAAAGGCCCCATCTTAGAAGATGTGAACACACTAATCCTAATATCCCCAGCATGCTGCACAAGAGAAAAGGCCTGATCTGACAAGTTTCTAAGGAATTACATGATCCAAACTCCTTACCAAGATCCTCTTAAGTGAGGGGGGGGCTTTGCCGAAGGGATTACGGAGCCCAGCACCCAGAGAGAGGGCTGGCGGCAGAGCTCCGGTGCCTGCCATGCTCCTATCCTGGAAGAGCCCTTGGATGGGGCCCCTTGGATGCCTTCCTGTTGGGAAGCCGCGTCCTGGCAGGGCCGCGCGCTGGGCGGACGCGCTGGGCACGGGGCAGCAGGTCGTGTCCCAGCCGTGCTCCGGCGTGCAAAACCTGTGAGAGGGGACGTGGAGATACGGATTTAGCTAAATTGCCAGGGAATTGCCAGTTCTGCAGGGCTGTTGTACCTGGCTGGGCCTTCGCGATGCTCTAGCCCATCCCAGAGCTTTCCCTTTCTCCTCCTTCCAGTTGGAGTCCCCGCTGCATTAGCGAGGGTGAGTTAAAGCAGGGAATTTGGATGGGATGCGGCGGCCACGCTTGGGAAGTGAGCACGGCTGCTCCTCGTGGCTCCCCTGTCCGGGCATTCGTTAACTTTGCACTTTCTTTTTAACTGATTGCTCTGCTCTGAAAATCGATGCAGTAAATAAACACCAGGACTGTATTTAGCTCTGTACTTGTTTGTTATGAAATCCATTGTTTTAAATGAAAATTTCAATACTCGCACATACTACAAAGCAGGATCACTGTAAATTTTAACCCAACATTCACATACTGCAGGGTAAACCTATAAAATTTGTAGAGGTTATTGGATTTCTTTTCTTGTAGGTTTCTTTATTATTGATTTAAAATCTGTTACCCAGAAGGCTTGCTGACATGAGGCATTTTATTTTTTTTCAATGAAAAAAGTCAGACTCTGAGTCTTCAGACACTGATAATATGCATAATTTTATGTGCAGCCTTTTAATAAAAGAGCAAAAAGGATATGCAAATGTGCCAATTTCATTTATAGAGTTGAAATCTGCTTCAGTAATTCTTGTGAGATAAAGGAGAGATAAACTATATATATATTCCCTTACATCAAAAGCCTGTTTCCAGCCAGCTTTTAAGAATAGTTCTGCTGCTTTCTTTGTTCTAAAGTACGAGTTAGAATATTTATTTTCTAACAGAAAAAGAACACGCAAGTGCAAATGGGTTGTTCTGTGCTGGGTATTGGACCGAGCAGCCTTGCTAGGGACCTGCTGGGCATCCTTGAGAAAATAGGATGTTCTTCATCCGTCACTATCAGTCGATGTAATCATTCTCCCATCTCTACCATCCAGGTTGGAAGTAGCAGTGATATATTGGGGGTTATAGTATATATATATTTTATACAAGCATTTGGAAGTTCCCTGAGCTTTTCTCATGAGATTGATATTTTGTATTTTAGGGCCCACATACTATTAATTCTGTGGTACTCAGGATAGTTGCCATCTACTGGTAGCATTTAGAAGGTTATTAGCAGTGACAAGAATGTAAGTATCAAAGTATCATCCTTTTTTTTTTTAATCAGTTTGAGGTTGTTTGGGGACACTAAGCATTTTTTTTGCTGTAGGAATGTGATTCATCCTATACATTACAGAGGAAAATGTGGAGTGTGTTAACTCTGCTGGTCTCGAGCTCCAGCAGTGCATATTCATGTGTTCACTCGGGACCTTCCTGCCCTGTAGCCAACAACCTCCCTGCAATCAGTGGTGGCTCCTCAGGGGAACCCAGCGCGGTGGCACTGGGGAGCGGAGGCGGCTCTGCCCGTCGCTTGGGCCGGTGCTTCCTCCCTGTCTGCACGTGGCCGGGGCCGTCGGCACCGCAGGGAGGAGAGGGACAGCCCCGAGCACAGTGCGAACGCGGCCCAACGCAGCTTGCTCTGCTCTTGGTTTCTCGTGTTGCTGCAAGTGTTCTCCATCAGCTTTGATTTGGCTGTTGTTTCTGAAAGACAGAAATACGACTGCTGGGATAAAGCTGCCAGAGGGCGAGCAGTGGCTGGGCCACCTATAGCTCCGGAGTCCTGGTTCTGTGGTGTTCTAGTTTCCTTGGGTGCTACAGCGGTGTGTGTGAAGCAGGATCGGCCTGGGATCCCCGGTGC
Source organism: Crypturellus tataupa (assembly GCA_034781795.1). Taxonomy (NCBI): domain Eukaryota; kingdom Metazoa; phylum Chordata; class Aves; order Tinamiformes; family Tinamidae; genus Crypturellus; species Crypturellus tataupa. Next base: position 6,510,804 of record JAWLRI010000115.1, read on the forward strand.
TGTTGGTATTTGTGGGGCAAACGCCCCGCTGGGCCCTGAGCGGGCGCTACGCACAGCCCTGCCTCATCCTGCCCAGGGAAGCTCTCGGGAGGGGGGCGTTTGCTGGCTATTTTCCTGCTAAAATAAGAGAAACTATGGGGGAAGAAGGGGAAATATAATAGCTAGTAGATTGGGATGCATGTGTAAGTACTGTTGTTTTCATTCCTAAAGGAAAAAAAAAAAGGGCATACCAAGGACAAGTTTAAGGGGAAACCATGAAGTTTTGCATAATCTGGCTGCGTTTGCTTCTAAAGCTGTGTAAAATGCTTCAAATCCTATAAGGGGCCTAGATTAAAGTATCTCTTGCAATGCTGTTTAAATCTGAGCTTATGAAGATTTAACATCTGGCAAAACAGTTAAAAAAGCAAGATCAGTAGCTTTGGGGCCTTAACAAATGGCAGGTAGAAACATAGTATTTTTCCTTGGTCTACTTCTGATTGAAACCTTTAACTCCTGTTCAGGTAAAATGAGGTGGGAGCACAGAGAGCAAAGAATAGAATAAAAAACAACTGTGAATTACACGAGTTTGGTCCTGGATGCTCGTATAGGCTGAGGAAGACGTCCCAGCATCATTGATACCTCACCTTTGTGCGGCCAAATTGAGACGAAAGTGAAAATATAAGTTTCTATTTGCGGAAGCTCCTAAGCGACCAAGATGCGTAGCCAGTTGTCTGATTGCCCAGCTCCTGTCCTCACAGGAAGGATCTTGGTGAAAGGTGGATGTGAGCTGACGTGGGCAGAATCCTGGCAAACGCTGCAGGAGCGATTACAGTTCCTGGTGCAGTTTCCTGGGCGCCATCCGCCCCGGAAAACGCGGACAGGCACCGGCAGTGCGCAGAGCTCACAGAGGGGCAGGATTCTCATAAATATGCCCAATGTCCTATATATAAACCTTCTTTTTATACACGTTATCAGGGAATATTGTCTGCAGGTGCTATCCAAGAATAGCGAGCGCGCCAATCTGGGCTCTATTTAAGCAGTAATGACTGATGGAGAGGAAGCTTCTCTTCAGTCCAGAGTGCCAAGGCCTAGCTTATGTGGTAATTAACTGCCTGTAAATTCCTTCTTGTCAGTCATTATTGCTTAAATAAGTGCTGGATGGAGGGGAGAGCTTATCATTAATTGTGAGGAAGTGGTAGCCAGCTGCTGGTTTGGTGGTACAGACCACTGAAGAAAACGTGCAGTTACCTTTTAGGATGCTCTAATTATGTGTTGGCCTGCCCCTTGTCTTAGATATACAGCATTTAGAGATCAGCATAATAACGGGTAAGAAAATAGGACTATGCCAAATTTGTAATTTTCAGTACAATTGGTGTTGCACTTGGTTGCTTTTAATCTGCTTTTAAAGCATGCATTAAAAGCCTGGAATGAGCTAAAGTCCTAGGCAGGGGTGCAGGCAATAGGGATGCTGCTCTGAGCAGTGAGTAGGATGCTCATTGGGGCTTTCTGTCTGGTACTGTGCATCATTGCACACCACAAGAAAGAGAATAAATATGAAACATCCAGATAAATATGAATCCATGTACTAAATAAATATAGACCTCATGTTTGTATAGATATCTGTATGAGACTTATTTAACTATAAACAAAAATAGATAAATATCACTTAAGCAGGCTAAAATGCAATAAACAAACATAACCTGCTGCATAAGCACAATGTGACAAAATGTGTTATTTCTGCACAGACCAAGGGAGCTTCACGCAGCCTTGGCCTGTGGCTCGTCAGCGCCGGACGATGCTGGAGCCGCTGCGGGACTTGCTCTCGTCCCTGCCCTGACTCGTGCTGCTGCTTTCCCCTTTCTTACACTGATGTTCAGTGTCTAGAGCCTGCCAGGCAATATGTTGCAGGCAGAATATAGCTCAGCAGCCAGTATAGTTTGCCAGGGAGGCTACAGGTGTTACTGGCTTCATATGCTGGTGCGCACATGGACTGAAATCCTCATCTCAGTGAAATGGGAGGCAGCTTCACGCGCTGCACTGGGATCAAGATTTCACCCACTGGATCTGGAGATGTGAAATACCACCGGGTGCGATGGATGTGGGGCTGCACCTGTGGCAACTGTTGTGTATCACAATGTCAAGATCACTGCTAATGTGAATTAGTTGCCTAAAATCACGTCCTCTCGATGGAGTTGTGTGTACTGATGATACTCAGATGTGAGTGCCTGCTTCTAGGTGTGTTGCCAAACATAACATGTCTAGTTTAAATCCTAACATTTCAGAACAAAATTTAGTAAGGATTGCACAGGAGTTTAATGGCACAGCAGGCTGCCCAGGGGCAAGTGAGAACTAATGAGGCCACCGCGTTGATATTTTAGCACAGATGCAGAGCAGACTCTGTAATTTGCTGCAGACGTGTCCCTTTCTGCAGCAGGGCCAGCACGTTTGTCTCTTATACTGCCTTTGAACACACCATATTACCCAGGTTACTGATGAGAAAACCAAGCAGCCCATGAAAACCAACCCCCAGGCAGGACGATGCCCTGGGTGGAAGAACCGTCCGAGCAAGGAGACAAGACCAGGAGTTAGAGAGGGAGCTCACAACAAGCGAGGAGATGGGTTCAGTGGGTGCTTCAGACCTTTCTTTTCCAACACCAAAGACTGATCCCAAGTTGAGTAGAGCAAAAGTGCCCGTCTGTCTGTGGTTTCCCCAGCTCCGAAGTGTCTCTTGCATTAAAGGCACATTGTGGGTAGCTCTTCTGGATTCCCCAAAAGAAGAAAAGAAGCTTGTAGTTGTTTGTATGCTTCTTACTTTAGAATCTGTAGTGAAATGAAATAGGAAATGAAATGCCTGTTTAGAAGCAGAAGCAATTTAAGTAAAAAGATCTGTGCTCAGTTTCAGCTATTGCCAAGATGAGATCAAATCAATCAAACCCTTGCTCATTTTACCAGTACTGTAAGCATTGTTCAAGCAAGAGGTACCAGAAAAACTACTGCTGTAATGTTTTCATTTATTTATTTTTTATTGGCTTAGTTACAGAAGACTTTGGAGATTAAGAGTACTTTTGCTTTTTTTGTTTAATCAGGAAAACACTTAGAGTTCCTTTAGGGAAGGAGCTGGTTTATTCCAAAGGGGCGCAAAGGCTGAGCGCAGCTGGGGACGAGGTATTGGGGGCTGGTGCAGGGGTGCAGCTCGTGTCCCCTGTCCCCCTTCTGCAGGGGACACTGGCTCTTGCCCCATCGGTGGCTCGTGGCATGGGGCGCATGTCCTGCTTGGGTCCCAGCAAGGCAGTGAATTGAGAGCCCAGCCCCAGCGCAGGGCACTCGTAGCAGAGGCCGGTGCGTGTACGTGTCTCACCTCAGAACTGCCCGAGAGGGTCGCAATAAGCAAATGGAAGATAAATTAACTCATTTACAGGTAGAGGAGGAAGGCGGGGCTGCATTTTCAAAGCTGCTTATAAGATTTAGAGCCGTAACTCCTGCCATCACTCCCAGTTCATTGGGAATCGACTGTCTAAATCTTTTTTTGCTGGGCAGATATCACTCGCTATTGCTTTTCCACAGAGATAAGTGTATCATAAATAAAAGTCAGCAAACTAATACGATAGTATACACTTTCTATACACTTTTGCAAGGGTAAAATAATGTTTGTATAAAAAGTTTAAGTGGTTTAGTTCTGCCATGGATTAATATGTATTTAGACTGTAAAATATTGATTCTTTGCCCAATCTCATCCAGGGTAGCGCTTTCCAAGTCTTTCTTCCATTTCAGTTTGGTTTAAAGGATCAAAGAATCTCCATTACCCAATAAGCCAAATAAATCAGAGAGACTGAAATCTCAGATTCAAAATCAAGGGTATCTAAGTGCTAAAAATAATAGAGTATGTTAGAGTTGGGTGAATACTGCAAAACTGTGTTTGCATCTGCATCCCATTTCTGTGGCACCTGTGATGGTTGATTCGCAGCGAACATCCAGACGTCGCCACCGGCGAGGCTGCGGTCCCCATGCGGCCCCGCTCCCCTTGCAGCGATATTGAATCTTCAGCTGGAAGGTTTTTCCTGCCTTTTTGGTTTGACAATTTTAAAGTATTTTGTTTTAAGGAAATATATATGTAGAATGTCTGCTGTAGCCTGAGGGATTTGGGGGACCTTTCAGCTGAAATAGTATCAAGAGTTTTACTGGAGGAAAAAAAAAAAAAAAAAGAGGAAAGGAAAATGAGTTATTTTGCTAGTGTAAGCATTTTTTCAGTATTTCATAGGGAAGCTCTGATAATGCCTTGCTTTGGGGAAGATACATAGCATGAGGTTTGCCTCACTATCTTCTTCATCCAGAAACTCCTTGTCAAGTCTCAGCTCATCCCTTCAGCTTCTGTACAAGCAAGGAAGGGAGGCAGCAACAAGTCATTCACTGCAGCTTTTATGGACACTTATTTTAGACTAGTATGGATCACCTTCTTGTGGTGTCAGTGTCCTGTGTCCTACCATTGTACGGAGCAGAACACTGGCTAATTTAGCTTAGATTAATGCTTCACTCAGGTGTTTGATACTAGGTGATGAAGACTGGCTTAACGTTTGGCCTGGGAGATGGCCAACATGTGGGAATTGTCTCTTGCTGCCCTCTCTGCTTCACACGTTCAGTAGTGACTGTTTGTGGTGCTCCCGTCTCCAAAGATCCGTGTGTAGCTCCTCGCCCTCATCAGACCGTCCTGCACCTTTCCTGACCACCAGCTGTGCCGGTGCTGTCCGGGCACGCTGAGGTGGAGCTGGACTTTCTCACAGTTGTTTTTTCTGCTGCCAAGGGCAGAACATGGAAGGGTTCAGGAGAAGCAGACAAACCAAAGATCCATCTCACCAATGTACATTGAGGATCACCGCGCCTCTTTAGCTGTGTTGCCCACATCAGATCAATCCTATCCTATTTTATTCATTATCTTTTTGTAGAATTATTCTCCTCAGAAACCCGAGAGGGCTTTTTGAGCAGTCTAACACTCTGTCTGACAAACGTTCTCCAGGCACATGTGGTAGGGCTTCCATAGCCTGTACAGCTTGTAGACTACCATGTAATTGTAGCACATTTACAAAGATAACTGCATTAAAGCAATTTTGTGATCTGTCAAATTCATCCAACTTACGCAGTGTTACGTTACTGTAATACGCATTTTTAAATCAAAATTTGGTGTGGTGCTTAGTCAAATGCCTTGAAGAACTCTCGTACCCTGCCTTAAAAGAGTTGCCATTTCCAACCAGGGACACACGCCTGCTAAAACCACATGTGTTTCCCAGCGGTGCTGACCGTCATCTGGGATATTTTTAGGTTTAGATGCTTCGCTGACACAGTCCTGAGTGAACTGTTCTATTATGCCCTATTATGGAAGTAGGACTAACCAATCTGTTATTTTATAGATCATCATTCTCATAAATTAAGGTTATGTTGGCAGCCACCAGCACTTTGATATTTTCTCAGGTTGTCAAAGTGTGCTAAAATTAATATTGATGGTTGAGAGGGAGCTCACTCAATAGCTCCATTAAGACTCCTGAGCTCGAGCTATCTGTATATATTGTTCTTAAAACATCTCTGTTTTGAAGATTTAACAGATGTTGCTTCACACTTTCCTTTGTTACATCCGATAAACTTTTCTGAATGTTTCTGCTTTTCCAGCATATTATGTGAGGCTCTTGCACAATTAACTGCCGTAAAAGGTGGATTTTGAGTCCTTTCCTAAGAAGCCCCGTAATCGTGTGCACCTGTTTTGCCTTTCTCTTTGCAGTAATTCCACTTATGTCAGATGGGAGGGTGACTGTGAGAAGCAGGTGATGAAGGAGTCTTCAGGTTGCATCTCCAGAACAAACTGTACCAGGTTCAAAGTCCCAATCTGGTTTATCTGTGTTGTCTCCAAGTTATAGATGCATGTGAACAGGGCTAGATCTGGTATTGTACAGATGCAGTTGCATACTGTGTGCTGTTCCTTTGAGTGTGCGTTCTGCCTTAGACGTGGATGTATCTGAATGAGGCCAAGCTCAATTTGTGCCAACAGTGGAGGCCTTACTGACTCTACATTCTTCTCCATGTGGGGAAAAAAAATATATTTAAGAAAGAGAAGCAACAAATGAGACTAGAAGAATTGACCAAAAGGTGGATGCATGGGAATGATCAAAAATTTTAGAAAGAGGAATGGAAAATGAAGGAAAAACCTTTCCAACATTAGAAGGTACTTGCTGAGGAAGTAGCCCAATGTCTCTGGCCATGAAGCAAAGCGGATGTTTTAAGGAAGCAGGAATGTTCTCATTGTCTCCACGTGGATGCAGGAGATGCTCCTAGTGTGTCATCCTTATTGCTGCTGAGCCTTAGCCCAGGGTAACGGGAGGGGGGAGAGAGATCAGAAATCAGAGTACTTCAGCATGAACACAGCATTGCCAAATGCCATTGTGAGATTTACCTGTACAGGATAACAAGTCACACAGGTGCACTCAATCACAAGAAAAGAATATTAAAAGGCTGATATATGGTTGTTATTACAAAGTGCAGAGTTGAAAATATATCTGAAAGTAATTTTTCTCCATTTCATTATGGTTTACAATATGCACGCTCAATGCTAGACATCAGCTCTGTAAACTGTGATATAATGGCTTCTCGCCTGATCCTAAGCAGCGCCATTATATGCAATTTTAACATATTTTATTAGGTCAGTGAAAATCTTACTCTCTGGCAGACCGTAATAGAATGAATTGCTTTATGGAAAATACAGCCAGCAAATCAAACCGCGGCACGGACGCGCTCTGCGGGCTGCTGTGGCTTCACGTTTGTTTTGTCCCTTTGGCCTGCAAAGTTTTTAGGGCAGGAGCTGCCTTTCCTGTGTTTCACGCTGGGTGCAGCAAGGAGCAGGTTTCAGGTGGCAGCAGTGGAACCCTGAGAGTGAGCAGCAGGGATGAATAAAGCGCCACGGGTGGCGGAAAGGTTCTTCCATGGAAAGCCAGGACCCACCTCAAGGAGGCAGAGGAGGAGGAGATGAGGAAGTTCTCCCTCCCAGTGCTGACTCTGTCAATTGTCTGTCTGTGCTGCCATTTCCCTGGTGCAGTAGGGCACAGATGTTGGCCTGTCCCAGGGCATAACATGCGTTTCTTGCCGCAGCTGCTGTACACGCAGTAACGTGCAGGATAAAATGCTGCATCCGTGCCTGCTCGCTTGCGTATGGCTGTCTGTACCTTGACACAAAGATTGTACCCATGCTGTTCATTCCGGAAATCTGACATTTCTCAAGATGAGGCCAAATGTGTTTACAGATAGATTTGGGAGTTTATTCAAGCTGAAAGGTACCTCTCATCTTTTGAAATGTCAGACTGCTGCTCCAAGAAAAATGAGTACAAGAGATAGGGCCACTGCTGCACAGCTCCAGTTTTAAATGAGCAATATGTGACGGACGATCCCAACATTCATACAGCTCGGTGTTTGGATATGATGTATTGGCTACACTGGCTGCGTGTAGTTACTTGAGCCCACTGGTTATTTGCTTTCAGCTGTGTAGACCTCAAAATGTTTGCCTGAGCTTCCCCAGCAGTCCCCAAATTCCCGTGCCCTTTACAGTCCTTATATCCATTGCAAAAGCTGTAACGTCTTCACTGTCCTTCCGGATGCGGCACTAGCGGGTGGTGGGTTTGCTCTGGAGCTGCCTGTCCGCAGGGCACGTGGAGCAGCAGGGTGCAGAGTCTCGCCGGGTACCTTGGTGCTGCAAGAGCAGCCTGGACCTGCAGCAGTGAGAACACCAGAAACTGGTCTGTTGTCTCCTGCTCCAACTCCAGAGCGTGCAGCTCCCATGCAACTTCTCTGTATCTACTCTGTGCTTTAGAGTTCTTTGTACAATCCACATGCACTCACACTATAGCATATCTATAACTTATATTCTTGCTGGAGATACTTTTAGACAGAAATAACTTTTTTACAATACGGAACGTGCCTTTTTATTTTCGACTTGGATGAACTAAATACCTAGTCCTGACCATTTGCCTCTAAACTGCCAGGATATGGAGAGTGCAGTGCTCTGGAAAATCAAGCAGAAAGACAAGACATTAAAGCGTGATTAATAAATCACACATCTGTGCAATCATTTGGTGGTTAGAGAAATGCAGTTTGGTTATTTTGCTGGCGCTGGAATCGTGTTGCTAACATGGATTTGCTGGTGCTGCTGAGGACTCGGTTGAACCTCTGCTGTGTCCTGAGCCGTGGGACCGCTCTCCGCTAGAGCAAGACGACTTCTGTTTAGCTGAATGCCATTCGCTGCAAATGAAAGGTTGGGTTACGTGTAACAGCTGCGAGGTTTGTGTGGCAGAACAGCTCTGAAGGATGGGTCACCTCCCTCCCTTAAAAAAAAAAAAAAAAAAAAAGGTGAAGCGGCTTGGAAAATCTGCCTGTAAATTTTTGATGTTTGTCTCTTAGGTTTCCTCCCTCTTTACCAGATGTGTCTGTTGTCTGCACATCACTTATTACATATCTCGGCGTTTGACATAAGCTGTTTTATTTTCACTTGTCTCTTCAAACAATTTCATGTTAGTTTCTCTTCTTTTTCTCCCATCTGGCACCCTTTTGTGAGAACGAATATCAATATTAGATCTCTTCTGCTAGTGTGGAGGAACCCCGGGTAATGCACCCGGGTGTTGAGATTCAGATTATGTTCATCGGTGTGGACTCGGGATGTCTCATGTTCACCTTGTTGCAAAAACAACTATGTGTAACAGCTGCCTTGGGTTCATAAGTGTGGGGGGAAGGGGATAAAGCTGCAGTGCAGTATCAGTGCCTACTAATGTTATCCTAATCATTTATTGTTAATACAAACTATAATATTTTCCATTGATTAAAATGGATATATTTATATAAGACAGGAAAAAAAAACTTAAATTGAAATAAAGTGAGGTATTAAAGTGAAGTGACTTTCAGCTGAGTCTGACTTTGGTCGCACCCCTACACCCAGTGTCCCAGAGGACCTCCGGGTCTAACATTTACAAGCTGGGTATGTTAGACTGAGCCTATATTTGCTGCTACAGCAAACAAACATTTACACCTAATGATGACAAGTGTATCCTCTTTATGCCATGAAGAGTTGATTTTCAAACAAAGATAAGAGAATTATATGTTATGTATTCCATCTGTAAAACTAATTAACTCCTTTGATTTGGCTGAGAAAGGTGATGGTTTTTGAAGCTCAGCTTTCCTGAAAATTGACCTTTCCATCTACAAACATACATTTAATTTACAAGAGAAACAAAACCTTCAGAATTGTATTTACTCAGTTACTTTAATAAAGGTCAACCCTTTTCAGAAACAATTGTAAATGTGGCATTTAGCCTTTCATATTTTGGAAAGTGTTACTTGAATTTCCACATCCAAATAGAACGTTGCCTTTGAATCAAAATCAGCTAAATAAATATGAACAGAGATTTTTAAAAAAAAATTGGCTCTCTTTAAGGTGTCATAATTAACCGTGAGTTTTTGTACTCTCCTAGGACTATTTTCTCTCTCCTTTGGCTAAGGTCAGTACCTGTGCTGTACATCCTAAGAACGAACATAATGAGTTTTAAAAGATTCACCAAGTTCAGCAGGAAATAGGAGGAAATAGGAGTTTTTTTTTTTTTTTTTTCTTTGACCTTTAGGAAAGGGACTTGGCAAATTCATTCAAGAAAGAGTTATTCATCTGAGATACGGAGGCCCCAGTCCAGCCAAGCCCTTCAGCGTGTGATTGACTTTAAGTGTGGGTAGCTCCACCGCAGCCAGCAGGTCTACTCCTGCGCTCGGAGGCCGGCAGCCCGGTTACTCGGTACTCATGTTGTACCCGAGTCCTGGGGTGTCGGGCTGGAGCATGTAGCCTGCTGTGTAATAAACAAACAAACAAAATAAAGAAGTACCCTAAAAAGCTGGCAATTTCAGAGCTTTGCTTAGTATTAGGACCTTTCTGAGATCAAAGAATCTAATTGCACTGGTCCCCAGGTGTGGGAATAGGCGGCAGGAGAGAATTTCCACGTTTCTTCTGCCTGTCTTGCTTACCGGTATAGCTGCAAGGAATATTTCTTTTAACCTGCCACCTCTCTAATAGAAACTGCAACAAATAAAAGCCTTTTGGATGAGATGTCCTCAAAGTTTGTGCAATCTAAAGAGGAGATGACCAAAAAAAAGCGAGAGGTGACACAAGCAGAGATTTAAAGCTCCTCTTTTCACTCCTGGTTTATCTCTGCAAGTCCTTGCTTTCCTAAGAGCAGGCACTGCTGGTCAGATAGGAAGTTTTTTCCTGTCTTGTGCTGCAACAATAGGACAAAAGGTTACAACTCTGCCGTGGACCCCAAACTGTTGTTCAGAAAATTGGACTTGCTGAAGAAAAGCCAGTCTCTTACAAGGTATTTGCGATGCTATTCAGTGTGTGGATCCTATAAGCAACTGCAGAACCCATCCAGCAGCTTCAGTGAAGAAAGGATTTACATAAATCCAATAAAAAAGCTTACATTTGTCATCATATGATAACATTTCAAACTAGCATGTGGAAAATTCCGTCTAATAGAATTAGCCAGAGAATTGGATGGCTCAGGACATTTCAGTCAGATTAATGCTAATCTTGCAATGATTTACAGTGGGGGGAAACTTTCTCTCCAGAATAAACATATTGAAGACAGTGCAGAAATGTTATATGAATATGTTGCCTCATTTGATTGTGGGCTGGAGGAAGGCAACAAGCTATTTGGAGAGAAATAAAAAAAAAGGGGGGAGATTGTGAAGAAAGGAAAAGAGAAAAGCACTATGTAAAGTAATGTGTATTAATCACTGCAGGGAAAAGGTGGTTGCTTTGGCTGCTCTGTAGCTGCTTAATTTGGCTGAAGTTTCCCGAGGAATCTCCTTCCCTGGTTTTGCAGAAAGCCCCATAGGAAGAAGAGGTAGTTGCTGCATCTTATCCAATCCTAACTCTGTCGCTTTTGCATACGGAGGGCCTTGAAGTCTTGAGTTTACGTTTTGCACCTCTGTCATCTCGGTACTGTAAGAAACGGTCATCATTTAAGCAGTTAAAGGTATTTGATAGGGAGAAATATATTCCCCGGTCATTTCCTACAGCTCTCAAGCTCTATAGGTACAAGTCCTTAGTTGCAAACTTACTGCTAGACTTTTGTATGAATTAATGGCTACAATAACAAAAATGATTTGTTGAAGTACTTGACAGATTAGTAGTAGAGGCCAGTAACATTTTGGCTAAGTGAAGTATTTATCTCAGTACAGAAAGAGCCTAAATTCTGTCTCATTGTGAAATGGATCTAAAAATATGGGTTGATGAAACAAGTTCAGTTACTCTTTCCCAGAATCACAGTAATGCATGTTCCACCTCCATAAACTGACTATTCTTTCAAGTCCTCCACAGTCCTTTACAGTGTTGTCACTAAAAATGCAATCTCACTCAAGCCGGCAATAAATCTCAAAGCGAGCTAGGGAAGTCTTTGTAATGTATTTTAAGTGACACTTCTGTCTTGTCATGTGTCATTTGGACAGTAATAAAATGGCAATGGTTGGCGTGAAGCTAGGAGGATCACACTGTATGCATGGGATCAGGCAACATGTACGGCTTTATTACAGAAGGCAAACATGCATTTTTGGCTAGGAAAATATCTTATTTTGCAGAGGCTATAATGATAGTGATGGGAATACGGTAGACAAGTCAGTCTGTTCCTGTCAAGTTCTGGTATCTCTTTTAGACTGTCCTTTCCCTTGTTCCAAAACAAATTCATTTCTGGGCTCAAAAGGTGAAACCATGGCACTGAAATCCTCATTGCTTTGGAGCTGAAGTACAGTGTGGTTTAAACATCAGTGGGAAATGGGGAAATGTGTGACTGTAGACTGCAGTGAAGAAAAAAGAAGCAAATAGGAAGGCATATGCCAACGTGTTCAGCTGTCTGAAAGCAACACTAATGAATGCATTGTTACTTTCTGATTTTAGCTCTGAAAACAAATACTTGGAACATATAGAAATGTTACTCCTGAAGATTAAGATTTGGTGGAACCTCACTATGTCAAGGCAACATATTTAGTAATAAGTACTGCCTTGAACCCAATAGGAAAAGCAATCTGAGAGTGAATACTAAAAAGGCTCTTTTATTAATGAAGGAATCCCCTTAACAGAAAACTCTGAGACAAATACATTCACTGTCAAACACCAGCTGTGCTAGAGTTTCATGTTTGTCTTACACCTTGGGTACTAAAAATGTGTCCTACACCCTTTCAGATTGGGCATAAATACTGCAGTAAAGAGAGTTCAAAATGCTTCTTCTTTTTGAAGGAGGAGTAGGAAAGGTGCTGTCCCTATTTGTGTATATAGGCTCAAATGCTGCAGCACTGTGTTGTTTGTGATGGGATTTGTCTTTGCAAACTCATTCAGCAGGGACTGCGGATGCTGCTCTTGCAGGCGCAGGGCTCCTGGCTGCCGCTGCAAGCCCAGCCGCTCGCCAAGGCCGCCCTGGTCGCGCTCCCACGTCTTCTCCTCCTTCCCCCTCTTCCTCCCAGGTTCACACTAATTCCACTAACAGTTTAGAAACTGAAAAGAAGAAAAAAAATCATTCCCGTGTATTCCTTAAATATTCAGAAGTCCCACTGGTCACGCTGGGAAGTTTGCATATGAAAGGCTGACAAGGTTGGGTGGTAACCAAAATCCATATTTGAAAAGCAACAAAAGCTTCTTCGGCTAAGCTGTAGAGATGATTACAATGCGGCACTTCCATGTTTCTGTTCAGCTGCTGTCCTAATCCAGGCACTTGGACAGCACAGAAATACAAAAATACACCAAAAGGCTCCTGTTAAAACCCAAAGCTGGGTTATCTTGCTTAACAGGTATTTCTTTGTTCTTCTGTTCATGTTGATTCAGAGAAAATAAGCAATAGAGAGCGAGCATCCTACCTCAGATGAGGATGCCAAGGGCAAGAAAAGATGAGGTTAATGGTTGTTACGGGGGTGATGTCGCTGCCTGGTATTTTGTGTTCCACTTGTGGCTCCTTAGATGCTTCAGACTTCTTGCTGGCATTTGATTAAGGCATCACGTGGCTCCTTGAAGGTGATGTGGCAGCTGCCCCCAGGCAATTGGAAACAAAAAATAGAGGTGTGAGTGCGCCCACACACAGATGGGCTGTATTGGCTTGCACTGAGGCCGTCTTCTGCGCGTGGTGACAGGGAGCCGAGGAGTCCAGGTCTTCGGCTGTCGCTGAAAAACGCTCTTCTGACTGTAAATTTTACTGACTCGTTTGGAGCAGTGTATTAACTCTCTCATAAACCGCTGGCACACATTTCTCTATTTTAAATGTGGTTCATTCTTTCATGGTTTTGTGAGCCTCTGTTTGATGACAAAGTAGCTCTTCGCCTGTCACAGGCTGAATGCCACTTCTGTACCGCGCGGGGGCTTTTTGTGCCTCGCTATCAGTGCATGCCAGTGTTCAACAGCAAAGTGATGAATTCATAAAATGTTCAATTCAAAATGCTCGGCATTAAAAATTCTGCGCCACTAGGACATGATAATTGTGCAGACTTTTGAGAAAATGTTTTGGGGTTTGCTTTCACAAGCAGCCTCTGTGTCTGGGGGCCGATGCTCTAGCCCGTGCTGGCAGGAGGGACTCGTGCAGCGTTTCCCCCTCTCTGAACAGTGTCTGCTGCCGTGCTCGGCTTCGGGCTGGAGGTGCTGGCAAAGCCCCCGTTCCCCTTTACACTTGTGGGTCACACAATCTGTTTTTTCACCGGGACCGTTTTCAGCAAGTGAGATATCACAAGGCATCGAGCACATAGGGATTCTCAGGGGCAGAATTCACCAAGCCGGTGTGAAAGAGCGTGTGTGTGCGCAGCTCCCCGACGGGGAGCACAAACCGCAGCCCGTGACGCGTAGGAGCCCCGCGAGCCGCTGCTCCATTCATCCGACACGCAGGGAAGATGAATGTTGCCATCGCCTCTGATTCCTCCGGAGAGTTGGTCACATGAACCGTGTATGTGGGCTCTGCTGTTCCATTTATAGATTTAAGTTTTGAAAAAAATGAAAAGGGTTTGTTGCTAATGCCAAAGCTTGCAAGGGGGAAGCATAGACACAGGCTATATTTGGTTACAAATGTGTTTTATGTATGTATTTTATTACATGCTGTCATTAACTTGTTTGCGTCTCTGAATCAATAGTGGTAGGAGAAGAGCCTTAGGTCTCATTCAGCTTCGTGCTATTTGGTCTGAGCAAAGTTTCTCATGTTTATGTGACCCTGACGAATAAGCACTGAGCTGCTGGAAGGAGATGAAGGGGTGTCAGAGAGCACAAGAGTTAACTCTGAGCAGACAGGGCTGACCGTGCTTTAATGTAGGTGTTTGAAGCTAGTCTCTTGTGTCCATGTTTGACCACGGAGCGACCAGAGCCCTCAGAGGTGCAGCGCTTCGGCTGCTTTCACTGATTTATATTGTTTTCAGGTGCCTAAATTAGAGACTTAATTTCCAAGGGTGTTATTCACAGTTCAGAGGTAATGCAAAACTCACTTACTCAGTGCCCTTATTCTAATGTGCTCAGATGTAGAGTTAGTAGCCTGACTGCGGACTCGGGGCTTGTTTTTCACGTCTCTGTTTTGTTTTCTTTACATCAGTCAGCCTCAGCTAAGAAAAAGAAAAAGCTCAGCCTTTTAAAAAAATGTGTATCACATAATGTGTTCTTTGAGGGTTTGAGCCTGTGCCCATTGAGGTCAATAACAAAGCCTCGATTGACTTCAGCGGTGCAGAATCAGGCCCCGGGGCTCAAAGAATTAGTACGTTGTTAGTCCCTGCAGCGAGGAGGGAAAGGGGCTCCGAAGAGCACAGCCCCTGCCAGCCAGGGATGCCGCCGCGAGCGCTGCCGCCTCCAAGAGCAGATGCACTCAAAGTCCATGCAGGTCTGAGCAGTCCGGGGGAGTGTGGTCCCTTCCAGCTGCCCCCAGCCGCAATAAGGAGCATTAGGCAGATGTATTCAGAGAGGAAGAGATAATTTCCTAAGAAAAAGCAGTGTAAAACCGATCTAACTTTTCTAGTTTCTGATTAAAAAAAAGAGAAAAAAATGCTAATTAGCAACCCAAATTGTGTTGAATTAATCAGACCAAACACAATTCCGGCATGTTTATGTATGGAGCAGGGGTATAGTCTGCTTGTTTTATTATCTCCTCTGTCATCGATCATGTACAGGACATTTTACAGAGCAAAGTTTTGAAATGATTAACTGCCCTGTTCCCCACAGTACTTCGCACATTTGATCGATTTCTAGTCATTTCATTCAGCCCTGACCTTGCTGAGTTACAGGCATTTCTATACTCCCAAATCCAGTTAATCTGTGCTTAGGGTCTGTATATCTCCCAGCAACCAATATACCTAAATATTATTCAACTTTTGCTTGTAAGTGTCTAATTTTTTAGAGGCTTCGTAAATTGTTGGTGTGACATGATTGCAGTGCTCTGCATGCAAACTGCAGGGACGGATCCAGAGGTCTGTAATCCTTTCTGAGAGAGGGAGCCCTATTGAAGATGGACGTGAACTGCCAAAATTTGCAAGGTTATTTGTCTCAACCTCCTTTTTTTAGAAAAGAACCTGTTTGGAGGAGGGCAGCCATCCGAGACTTTGAAGCACCAAAAATCGTTCGGCAGGGAAGGCAGGAGAGGAGCGTGGGGCGGCTCTGTGCCCGTCTGACGGCAGCACGAGGAAAGCTCACGCTTCCCTTCTCATTCTGCTCCTGTGATCCCAGTAACTTTCATGCCCAAATCGTTTGGGGGAAACTGCCTTTCCTCCCCAAATCATCCTCCCTGCATGATGAAGGCAGTCACCGAGGTGGGATGCTGGCTCGCTGCTCCCCGCATGGCTTTGCCCGGAGCAGGGAGTCTGTTCGCTGCAGGTTCTCATTCAGCTCTGCTGCTCGCACGGAGGTTAGAGCTTGTTTCGTTGGCTGTTGTGACCAAAATGGGCCTTCATGGAGCTCCTGCTGCTGGTTGCCAGCAAGAGCCAACCTAATGGGCAGGTGCAAGCTGGACTGCGACGAGCAGCTTCAACCAGGCGAGTTTGGAAATTTTGATATTTTCAAGACTATTTCAGGACCGAGTGGACACAAACAGCCCACAAGATTTTAGAGCAAGTCCCAGGGCAGGCAGCGCATGACACATACATGCAAGGGGAGGAGTGTGTGGGGTGTTGCAGGAAAGACAGGAAAGGGGGACAGAAGACAGTGAAGTGAAACAACCTCATTCTGGGTAGCTACATATGCTGCGTAATGACTTGAGTCCAGTGTGACACCCACTCAGGTCAGTGAAGGTTTCTTATTCTTATAAATACGCACAAGCCCAGGACTTTATCGTAAGGCTACATCTTTATATTTCTAGGCCTAATGGTCTGAAGACATTGAGGCAATATGTGAACTTGGAAAAATACTGTTGCTACTAAGAGCTGTCATTCATCTCCTTCTGTCTTGAGTAGCCTAAATGGTCGTGTCGGCTCCCAAACGTCGCTAATTCAGCAAAAGCCTTTTGATGAACACCAACTAAATGGGGAGAGTAGATCTTCCCTGATGAGCCAATTTTGGAATTTTCAGTTATATTTTGTCATCAAAAATCAACCCTGCTGACGGATGTAAGAAGTGCTGTCAGCTGATATTTGGGTTTTTAGCTTACAGCTATAATTCAGAAGAAGAATTATTTTCATGTGTCTATTTTAGAAGATCAATATCAGCTGCTTTGAAGTGCATCATAATGAAGGCATATGGAAGTGTAAAGTTACGGAGACTTTGTTATTTGACCAAAGACACTTCATAAATATGAGAAATACAGGAAGAATCCCTAAAAGGTTTTTTGAAAAAAAAAAAAAAAAAAAAAAAGTCAGTATATATATTTCATACTGAATATATGTAGAAATTAGTTGATTTTCAATTCATTATTGTGCAAAGTATGGGAAGTGCATTCACCAAGAACAAGCAAAACAGCTGGATTCTGGCCTTGTTTTAAATGCAAATCTCAGCACACTTGCGAAGTTCCCAATGTCCTTGCCAATGTGGAATAGCTGCTGCAGTCCAGGAGGCCCGAGCTAGAGCAGCAGATGTATCCAGAGCACATGGGCACATCCTTCCCCGCTGCTGTGGAAACGCGTCCACCTTGGCCCAACGGTCCCTTGGGTTGCCAGCAGGACTGCAAGGGTGTTTGCCAAGCTGCTGCTGGCGCTGGCAGGTTTCTGTGCATGTTGTTTCACAGTGTGTTCATAGTGTGTTTTAGAATGATTTCTGCCTTTCCTGACTTACACCTGAATTTCCTGCCTTTCCTAAGCTCAGGAGAGTCGCCTTCCTGAACCGTAGCGCCCTTCCCAAGCCTCTCCATAGCCCCACCAGGCCCCTTCCCACAGAAGTGCCGCGGGAGCTGACCCCGCAGAGCAGCAGCCCTGGGCTCGCAGGTTGCCGGCTGTGGCCACGAGAACTTCCCATGGACTGGAGGGGCCCCAGCAATAAGAGCTCCAGCAGCCGGCGCCGCGTTGCCCCTGCCTGCTGCGGAGGGGACATCGTGCAGAGCAATTCCGACAAACAGCCGGAGCCTGTTGAATGATGAGCTAAATCCTACGGGAGGAGTATAAGCGAACAGGTAGCTTCCGGCAGAGCCAAGGGAGGCACAAACACTTCGGAAATTACAGGGTCCAGGAAATACAGCTCTTGAAAGGCTGTCATCATTATGGCCTGATTCACACTGGAATAATGTCCCATCTCCTTCTTGCTTACCACGGAGATTTCACTTATTTGCTTTTCACATTCTCATTATGCTAGCAAGTCCACAAGAGAGAGAGTTATCCTCCAGATCCTCCAAACTGAATCCATAATCCAGCTGGATATACATAGCGAACACGTGATTTCGTGTGTGCCTTGGAGCCGGAGCCCCGCTGCAATCTCCCGGAGTGCCGCTCAGCGTGCCGGCCCGGCCGAGCTCCGGCGGGGAGCCGGGGCCGGGGCTCACGGGCGTCTGGGCACGAGGCCTGCGCGAGGCTGGAGCAGGGAGCTGGCCCTGCAGCTGCGGATCAGCTTGCAGCACAAACAGACCCTTCGGGGCTGCTGTCACTGCCTTTCACCTTCGACAGCAAAATGTTTCCCTAAAGAATGATGGAAACAAATACTTTCCAAAAGATTTCCAGCATGTCGCTTTTCATATATATATTTAGTACTTCAAAATTGTATAACAGCACTCCAGAAATTTACAACACCAAGGAGCCCTATTTAGCAATGCCTTTGCATTAATCTGTTTTTTTTTTTTTTTCTCCAGCAGTGTAATTATGTTAAAAATAAGAAAAGCAACTGCGTATCCATGGTCCAATTTAATGGGCCCCAATACTTTGCTAAAGCACTGCAGTGGATCAGTTGGAGTTAATTATTATACACGATTACATTGCAAATAACAACAGTTCATCAAAGTAATGTGCAAGGTCTGCCTTGCAACACAAAAGCAAGAAAATTCAAAGTTAAGTCTAAAATTATGTGTTTGCATTTCCTCCTTAACTCACTGCATCGTGCTTCAAGCACTGCGGCCCCAAAGAAACATGGTTCAGGACCGGCTACCTCTCAGCTTCGCATTCGCATGACTCTGCGGGGCTGATTAACAGGAAGGTGTTAAGGTAAACTCCGAATTGTTTTGCTTTTGGAGATCTAATGAATGGCTTAATTACTGGGTAACTAATTGTGCAGTAGGGTGCTGCTCGGAGTGAACCTGAGTGCCGTAGCCTAGGTACTGCAGGTAGAGATGGGGTTTTTGAAATTATCTTTACAGGAACAGTTCTCAAGGCGGAGCTATGAGGTGATCTCTCTGCTGCCTTCCCCTCCAAAGGAGAATGCCTACACTCTTTTATTTTATACTTCCAATGTATGCAGAGCTAACAGCTTTTGAGATTTTTTTTTAACAAAAAGGACTCATCTTGCCTCCCCAGTTGTCCCCTAGCCTCCCTCATCCTCAGTAATGTGCACAGCTATAGAGCAAAGAGGTTATTATTAGCGTTATTCAAAGACCACTGAAGTCAATAAAATGACAGTTGATGAATGTAATGTGTTTTTTTTAGATTAAACTCCAGGCTAGTGCATTGCAGTACCGAGGAAATAGTGGCTGATGCATTGAAAGGAAGGATTTTGCTTGATTTACATTTATTGCGTTGCATATGTTAAGATACGCAGATGATTATCCCAAATGGCTACCCAAAAAGTCAAAGAGTCTTTCTCAAAAGATGAGCACCCAGTATCTGTACAGTTCTCTGTAATGCCTGGGGGACTCCTGTAGCAAGGGAAGCAGTCAGCTTCGCTAGCCCAATCCCTATGTAAAAGATAAAATAACCATTTAAAAGAATACGATTTCTTTATACAGTTGAATGAAAAAAAAGCACAGCACTACTTCTCTCAGACTAATTTTGCACTCTGGAAACATGGTTCTGCACTAAGTAGTACATATTTTTTTAGTTCAAGATTACAGTCATTTTCAAATTAAATTTTTCTCTAAAACTTATTCTTAACTTTTAAAGGATATTTTATTCTTAAAGCCCTTTAATTTTAAAGGATGCCCAGAAGAATTGTTGTGCCTGCTGCCTAACTCCTACCTAACTCCTAAGTCCTAGGAGTGGAAGCAGTGCAAGTGTGAAAGTAGTGAAACCAAATAGAAAGATCACTTAGTGGTGTGTGGGCCCTGATCAGCATGGGTGTCCTACAAAATGTGAAGGTTGCATTTATACTGCAGGGAAGTCAAACAATGTCCTTTTATGCTACTCCACAGTAGAAATTATTTCAGTGATCTAAGGTACTTTACAGTGAATGAAGATTTGGGCAGGTCTGTTAGAAAAGCAATCGTGTTTCATTACCAAGACCAGGTAGAGGGGTGGCTCTCGCTTCGCTTAGAGTCCCTTGTCCCGTGAAGTGTGCGCTCCAGCTGTGGGGATGAGCGCACAGCCCAGCGCGCGGTCACCGCAGACAGGACGCTCCAACTAGAAACCTCCCCAGCACTGATGTTGGGAGACAGCAGACTCCTGTTTCCTTTCCTGTTAGTGCTGGAGTGCTTGCTTAGTTATTTTTGAGTGTTTCTGAGTACACAATAGAATTCATATAAAAAGAGGATTCTAGCGGATTACATGTTCAAGAGCAATTTCAAGACAGACTGATACTAAAACAACATTTCACAGATGATTGTAAGTATCTCTCTCCTTGTAAACCGGTGTGCAGATTCCTTGGGGCTCATGGGCTACTACTGAGGAGTCTGCAACAGGAAATTATAAGAGCAAATCTATTGTCACTCGACTTCAGCTTGCTATAGAGGGACTGTATCAGCTCTATTGGAAAATGCTTAAGACTGTTCAAATTTATACGAGGTGAGAATTGTTATTATACTTTCACATTTCTTTCTATCTCTTATGCCTTCTGCTGTGCTGAAATAGCAATCAAATAAGCAGTCGATTTTATAATTATCAAAATCCAGCACAATCCAGCACAACTGCTACAAGGTGTGAGTTACAAAACCAAACAACTTTTAATTAGAAAACAAGTTTTATAAAGCAAGAGAACATGTCTCTTAGTATTGGGTACACTGTTAATATGAGACTGAAAATACTTCTCTTTGCAAATTAACCACTGCTTTTCCAAAGGATTGGCTTGTCCCCTGAACACTGCACGTTATCACAACATTGCGCTATTGCTAGCAGGACAAGTGTACAACTGTAGTCATCGTTATACTCTCAGTTAATCCCACTGAAATCAATAAAACAAATCATGTTAGGTGCAATTCATCTCCGTGCAGATGGACAATGCAAGATAAAATATGATTTAAAGGCTGTATGTTAGGTCTTTTAGTATACAAGGGTCAAAATGCCCCGCCGTGGCTTAGACTGTGCTGCTACAACAGGATGTACCTTTTCTTCATGATGATTTTGCTCTGCTGCCTTCTCAGATGCTGGGCTGTTCCGTAAAGTCCCTTAATAACAGCTCACTGGTATCCGTTGCCTTTTTATTCTGGTTACTGCCTTGTTAAACCTGAGATGCTGTTTGAATTGGATGGTAGGTTAAGTCTTTAGCTGGAAAAAAAGGTCTTTCTGCTCCTCGTTACCGCGTACATTACTGTGTCCTGCTTTATACTGAGGGAATGAAAAATGTGTGAAAAATGGAATTTCTTAATGTCTGTATTTTCCCTATTATGAATCAATGTCCTGTTTTCCAAAGACATTGTCACTATCACAAGTGTGAACTGAGTTATGGCATTAATAGAAATTTACAGTGGGACAAAAATAGACTTTTTATTGACAAAATTACGTGATTATCCACTGTTTAAAGAGACTGTCTTTAAGAAGAATATGTTTTGGTCATTATACACAGAAATTAAAGTATTCAGTGGTCAGATTGTGCATAGAGTGTGAAATGGTTTTGAACTGGATATACATACTCATGTTTGCCTCAAATCTGTGTACATAGGTATGAAAAAGGGAGAGAGAGCAGATTCCTTTTATTAACAGTGTATATGGGATACTGTTACTTTTTTATTTGTTTTACTGTTTCCTTAAGTAATAAATACAGATGAACACAGCAAAAGCACAGGTTTAAGTAAGAATTCAGAGGCTGCATTATGTGAGCAGTGCCTGGCATACAGTTACTTAGGACACTGAAGGTGACATAAACTCTCTCGTACATTATGGGACAATAATACTTGGCCCCGTAGCCCTTAGGAGAGCTGCAAGTGTGTACTCTGATAAAAGGCTTTGCAGGACACTGCTCTGATAACTGAAGTTGATTTAATCTGCAGCAATGCAGTAATGACTTATATTTATTAGCAAGTTTTATCTTTGACCCTGTCCATATACAGAGTTTGGTCATCCAGCCATGTGCTAGAACATATTCCCATATGCTAGATCATGTTTTTATTCCCCTAAAACCTATCGGATAATATCCAAGTTCCTGTGGTGGAGGTGATAAACCTGCCTTATATTTCTGTAGGTCCATGATGTCCTCTGTTGACTCCTCTTAGCAAAAAATGAGTGACAAAAATCAGTGATTCATTAGTCTCGTATTCTGGCTCTAACACCGATCAGTGTAAAACCTTCCAGAGCAGGTGAGACATACTGCAGACTCCTGTCATGCATGAGGAGAGGGGTCTCCTCAAGGCACACAGGAGATTTTTTTTTTTTAACCATGAACTATGAATATTAATTCCAACAGCTTTTTCCTCATTAGTCTAATGAATTTGCATGTTACTCTGCTTCATAAAGAATTTCAAGATTTTAAAACAGAGGACTATTTTTTCCAAGAATAGTATGTAGAAGGGAGCTCCACAGATTAACTACAATGCAATACAAGATCGCTGTTAAAGTATCTCTCATCTGCTGTCTTTTAATTTCATTTTATTTAATTTTAGTGCAAGGCAATGGTAAATAGGGGAGGTTTAGTAGTTTGTTCTGTGCTCACTCATAGTTTAACCAAGTCTTAGCTAGATGTCCTTATGACCTGCTTCACAAAGCGTATGAAGCTGTCTGCATTCAGTCTTCCTCTTTGACACTGCACTTTCCCCTTGACTCCTGCTATCTGTGGTTTCATCTTCTCCCTGAATCCCTTTTCATCTTTGCTTTTGTCTCTCCCCACTATCATTCCATCTGTAAACTGTCTACTGAATTAATCAGGTTAGCTAATCAAAATGCTGACATTAACATTAAGTTTAGTTAATTGTGTCCCCTCTATCTTAGGAAGAAAAAAAAATAATAATAATTGAAAAAGAGCTATAGCATGCAATTGGAAGTATATTTGTTGTCAAAAATGACCTGGTTTGGTTGGTACTGACAGAAGCGCATTAGCTTCTAGAAACTCACTGATAAAACTTCTCCACTGCAGTTAGAACTGGGAATTATAAAAGCTTACAAAAATCAGCTTAGTCCATCTAGGGGGAAATTTGAGCCAACCGAGTCCCCATGTGGATTTTGCCGTGATTTAATGCTAATGCCGTGGTTCCCCTGCAAGAACGTTGTGTCCCAAATCCCATAGCCTTTTTCTAATCCAGTATTTGACATTACAGTGGGAACTAATTGTCTAATTATAAATCACCACCTCATCCTGCCCAGGTAGGTAGTACCCTGAATCCCCTAGTGTTTGAAGCCAGTATAAATTGTCTAAACGCATAACTCTGATTATGCTGCAGAATATGGGTTGTGTTTTGTTGGGGAAGGCTTGGGAAAGCATCTGGCACAACTTTGGTTACCATGGAACTCATTAACCTGAGTCACGGAGCATCCCTAGCGAACTGTATAGACTATTTCCTTGACATGAATATCCAGATAAACCCAGCCAAACTCCTGCCATTTTGCCCTAGGATGGACTGAGCTCACTGTAAACCATGAGAAAGTTTATCTGGGATGGGAGTCTCCCTGAGGTTCTCCAAAGTCTGTCCGGGACAGCTGCTGGCCTATTTGTATGCACAAATCTTAGCACGAGACAATTGTCCAAGCAAAAAGTGAAGTGAGTAACAATAATGCTAATAGTAATACGTATGTGTGGGGCTCCAGAAGGATGAATGTGAGTGATGATGAAAGTTTTTTGCCTGTTAGCATAGATGCATTTTGGATTATCTAGATTTCCCATTTGGAAATGGGAAATTCCAAATGGGGGCGGGTAGTTAAGCACCATTTGTTTTGTGATTTTATCCCCATCCTACCAGCTCGTTATGAAAATGGGATTCTGCCATATCCCATGCCCTGTCCCTGGCTATCTCATCTCTTCTCTTACGCTAACAGTAATAGTATTGACCATATTTTTTCATAATTTTGCAGCACATCGTCAGCTGTCAGTGTGGCAGGTGGCAGCCTGGAACGCAGCGTCAGGGACAAGAAGCTCTTTGTGGCAGCAGGTGAGCAGAAAGCAGGCGAGACCACCAAGAAAGGACAGAGCGAGGAGAGGACGGCACGGAGGGAGTGTTAGCATCATGGAGGTAGGTGAAGTAGTGAGAGAAAAGCAGCTTGCTACCAGAATGACAAATTTTTAGTTTATAAGAACATACTTTTCACAACTAGTTGGAATGACTAAGTTGAGATACCTGTCTGCAGCACTCGGGTCTATTATGCTTTCAAAGGACATATGAGAGAAGAGTGCTCTACAGTGGTTAAAGCTGAGGTATTGCTCATGATTTTAATTCTTGGTCTGAAACCTCTTGCTTGAGGTTGAGCTGAGTCAGTTGCTTTCTCTTTTTTTTTTTTTTTCAATATCTAAGAGGAGAAAACAACCCTACTTCAGAAGGATGTTGCAGAAATTCATAGATAATATTTGTGAAGTGCTTTGAGCTTGAAAAGTGCTATATATAAAGATGGGCTTTATAACCCAGGGACCACCACAGATAATCATTTCTTTAAATAGAGAGATCAAGTGACAACTACCATCTCAGCCAAGAGAGGGGACATTGCTGGGCCCCCTGCCTGATTTCTACCCCTGCCAGAACTGGAGTAGCCTCCCATCTTCTGGCAGTCTTGCTCATAAAAGAGCTCATGACATCTCTCGTGAGACCAGCGGGTTTGCTGGATGAGTGCGATGTCCAGGGCTTCATGCAGGCTTTGGGCTCCCTTGGAGAGCAGTGGTTTCAGTCTGCTGTGTCCTTCATTAGCCTGGGTGCAGTGATCTGCCTGCCGCCAGGTCTTGCATGAGTGCTCTCAATATGCTACAGCCAGCGTCGCCGGCTATTTTACAAATGCAGAACCAGCTGCTTTTGGTACCGTCTCTACCTCAACAAGACCAAAAAAACACGGATCTGAGAATTAAGTAAGGCAGAGAGGGACCAAGGGAAGGAGTCCTGCTGGAATCAGAGGAAGAGGAGACATCAAGTGAAGAACAATCTTCCCTGCGCCTGGGAGATGGACTGGGGTGACCTAATGTCTCTTTTCTGCCTCTGTTTTGTACAGTTCTCTGTGCCTCAAAGTGGCAAAACGCGAACGGCGCTGCAGGAGGCGCCCTGTGAAGGAGGCGAGCGCAGCGCTGACACGCGGTGCGGCGGCAGGATGGCACCAACCTGTGTGCCACGGGGCCGCGGCAGGGCAAGAGCCGGTGCCCAGCACTGAGGTGGCCGTCGCCCCCGCACTAGGGCAACATGGCCTCCTAGGGAGACTCGTGTCTTCTCCAGGGCAGTCAGGGCGGGTTTATGGGGGCTCTTCTCTTCGGGGACGAGCCCTGGCGTTCCCCTGCGCGGGCAAACTCGCTTCCTCGGCCCCAGAGCCCCGCGGCTCTCGCGCCGCCCCGAGGGGAGCAGGGGGCTCCGGCCCCAGCGCGGCGCGGGGCGCCGCTGCCGCCCTGCCCTGCCCTGCGCTGC
>JAWLRI010000115.1:6536841-6619711 GCA_034781795.1 Crypturellus tataupa
ATTTCCTCCCCGCGGCGCTGCCGGGGGTCCCGCGGGCAGCTCGCAGCCCGGACGAGCCGCCCGCGCCGCGGCCCCGGCGCCGTCCCCGGGCCGGCAGTAGCCTCTCGCCTCCCTCCTGCAGGTGGACTCTTCATGCGGAACACGGTGCAGGAGCACAGCGCGTTCCGCTTCGCCGTGCAGTTATACAACACAAACCAGAACACCACGGAAAAGCCCTTCCACCTCAACTACCACGTCGACCACTTGGATTCCTCCAACAGCTTCTCGGTGACAAACGCCTGTAAGTAGCTACGTGCCTGCCTCGTTGCCCGTCTTTGCGCCCAGTTTTTCCCCGGTAGCCTGGAGTTACCGTAGATGCGATGCAGCGCAACAAATGAGTGCGTGCGCTGGCGCCGGGCTTAGGGCATTTGCAGCATTATGTGCTTTAATAATAATATCTCAGGGAAAGTTCTGTTATCGCTTCTTTTTCTTCCCCTTTAGCTTTTCCTTTTTTGATCGAAAAACAGCCCCAGTGCTTATATAGCAGTGTCGTGTAGCTGCGATCAGTGCATCCTTGCTGAAGTAACATCCTTTTATTTTTTTTTTTATGGCTGCAGCTTCAGTGTGCAAAACAGCGTAATTTGCAAATACTGTCATGTAGGAGTAAAACAGAAAGAGCCGCTTAAACCCCACCTTGAAACATAACAGGGGGCTCTACTTGTTTCTTCTCTTCCTTAAAAAAAAAAAAGACATTTTGTTTTGTTTTTCCTTACGGTGAAAGTCCTGACTTACAAACTGCTGGGATATAAACTGATGGATGCTGCTGGAGCCGAGGGCAGGGGCACCGGCATCGGAGCGTTATGGGTAGTGGCTTTGCACAAGCAGTGCGGATGTAGAGCTTGAGCCTTAATGAGCAAAAGGAGCAAAATAAACTTTAGGTAGTGTGAACGCGGTGTTAAAAAGAAAACTCGTTTCCTGAAAGACAGTTGTGTGTTCTACACTTCAAAAAAATTCATTTACCTATAGTAGTTTCTGAATATTGGTTTTGCTGCTGTTTCTTAAATCAACTTTTTTGCATTTTTTTTCCATAAACTTCTGAAAATACATGGAGTCTGACTGGGTAGTAGTTGTATATATATTTTTCAGTGTACAGAAATATGTCTGTGTGTGATGTAATGAATGCCGTGTACCAACTTCATGTTATGAACAGGTTCTTGCTCATGTGCTGTCAGTATAGGGCTTTTTGAAGATCAAGCACTGTACTAATGTGGAGTCCTGAAAAAAAAAGCTATCTGATATTTTAAAACAGTGCAGTTATTTGAATATCTTATTTCTTTAATTATTGTTTTAGGGGATTAGAATGATTCTTCTCCTATATTGTAGGAAGACTAGAAAAGTAGATATCTGAAATTCTAGGAAGGATAAAATGTTTTCTGAGATAATTCATGGTTGGAAACCATACAATAAGGAAATAGGGAAATTGTGGGCTGCTATTCTAACATACCCCCATGTGATTGCTTCTTGTTAGTGCAGCATCAGACTTTTAAAGGGGCTTTGGATTGGGACCTTGATAAGTTGGGGGGCTAATTATATAATATCCAATTAAAATATTCACTAAAGTGGAAAAAAGGGTAAATAAAAGTGTGCCTGTACTTTGCATCTTATTTTACTAATCCTATCCTGCCTCAATAGCTCTTACAACAAACATCTGACTGTTAATCCTTAATCAGTGTAATCCCTTCAAGAGGCTGTATCTGAAACAGTTTCCTAAATATCAATTATATGGGTTTAAACTAAATACATTAAACTGCTTGGGTGATTAATTATTAATTGTTTTTTAAAAGTTCTACCAGCACTTCTTCCCAGACCCCACCAAGACAAGTGGAGCACACGGTCATGCAGAGGCAGGCGATGTATAATTTAGTTAGTGTGCTCCTCATCCTCTGACAGCTAATGATTTCTGTCGTTGCTTGGTGAAAGCTACGGTGACTTAGCAAGATGAGAGTTGATTTTCTGTAGTATCTGGGTATGTGTTCCAGCAGACACACTGCAAATGCAGTAAAATTTGGGAAACTTAAATCTCTGGAGAAGCCTTGGGCCAGAGTACCAGCTTATAGTAACCTATTTAAAACAGCAGCTGTGAAAAAAAGAAACAGAAGAAAATGAAAAGGTGACCTTGTCTGTAGCAATGCCAAACATCTAGTAATATTGTTGGTAGGAAAATAATATAGTGAGCCCAAGTTGCCAGTCATTGAGAAGAGTTTCTCTTCTCAGATGTGTGAGAAATTACCCGTGGTGTCAGAACGCTCCTGCACACCCGTGCGCCGGGGTGAGCGGGTAGCTCCTCGCGCACTGTGGCTAATGTGTAAAACGTTCTGGCCTCGGGGTCCTCAGCCACAGCCTCGCTTCCTAGCGGGGTGCTGTCGTACCCGTGAAGGAATCCTTTCCACAACATTTTTGCTTCTATTGAAGATAAGCATAAATTTAGTCTCCACTGCTGTCACACGGCCTTTTGATCAATATTTGCAATTGGCAGGGATCCATATGGGAGAAACCCGCAGTGACTCTGCCTGCCTTCAGCAGAGGGAAAGGCTGTGACTGACTTTGTGGTGGGATATGCAAAGGAACTGAAAGGGAATCAGAGAAAGCAGTGTGTGGGTTGAGCCGAGGGCATGTGCTATTCGGTAGCCCTTGCCGGATACTTTGCATTCCCCCTAGCTCTCAGGTAGATGACAGTGTCTGTAATAAATGTTGGTGTGTGCAGGGATTGAGGGGGGCTTTGTTGAGGAAAGGCTCATGTTCTTACTGTGCAACTGCACATCCTGCCTGCTTGGTGCAATCTGGTGCATTCCGGAGGCAGGAAAAAAAAGATTTCCTCTGAAGTACCCTCGTGAGCCAGAAATAAAAAGCCCACCTCTGCTGGGGTCGGTCTGGCGTATCCTGTGATGACAGCAAACTTGTTTAGAAGCAAAAAGGGAAAAAAAATCCTGCTCTAAGCCCCTCCCTCTGTTTCCTTTTTCAGTTGAATGATGCTTAGTCTGATTTTCATGTAAAACCTCTGTATTCCCTGCTTCGCTGCTAGTGCCGAGCTTCTGTATATGCATTTAATTTACATTTACAGATGCATGCGCTTACAGTGTTTGTCTGCTCTCTATTTATTTATTTAGCTATGTGATATCTTCATAGAAAGTAAATGCGAACACAGTTGAAAATTTCATTATGTTTAAAGGTGAATTAAAGTTTACTGGTTGGCATTAGGGAGGGGTTATTCATCTCAAAATATGCAGCTTTCTGTCATTAAAGGGACAAAAGTTAACTTGAGCTGCATATGAATAAAATTAAGTAAATCTCGAATGGCATGTCTTTCCTTAAAAATTGCTCACAAAGGGAGTGAACTGTCTTTTTCAAAATATACAAATATAACAGCTCAAATGGATAAATTCATCAGCCAAGCATTCTTCCCGTTTTCATTATAGCCTCCGATGGAGGGTGTTAGTATTAAAGTTGAATTACGGGTACGGTTCTGCAGATCATATTCCCTAGAAATAACCCGTGTGTGTCTGTCTGCTCTGCACTTGTAGTGCACTAGACTAACACTGCTCCAGCCTCTGCAGTGTCAGCTCATTAGCACACAGATCTCATATTCCCTCTCTGCACTGTCATTGCAAAAAAATTGCTGTTGTACACCTTTACAGCCAACAAATGTGCTCTTGGATTATGTACAATTGCAAGAAATATTTAGGAAAGCAAACTCGATCTTATAGGTAATCTCCATGGAATTTCTCAAAAAAAAAACCTTAGTATTTGTAAGAAATCTGTTGATCATGTAATGATAGTGGTGGGATGTGTACAGGAGAAAAGGGACTTTGATTGCAGAATCTAATTAATCTACAGACAGATTCCTTCTCTCTTAGTCTAACCTATCGGCTACAGATTCTTGTTCCATTATTTTTTAAAGTCGTTTCTCATATATCTTCCTAACCCAGAAGGCTCTTTTTATGTTTTACCAGATTTTGATGTGTTGAGTTTTTTTTTTTTCTCCCATGAGCAATTGTTTTTTAAGAAACAAAAGAGGGAAATATAATTACATAGTTACCTTAAGTCACTAAAATGCTTTAACTTTTTGGATGCTTTCCCAAGGGAGTCAGATTTGTGCCTATCTCTGAAAATCATTCTTTATCATCCTGATTCTCCTCGTATTTATTCTTTAAAATCCAGCTAAGATGATTTTAATGGAACAAGTGCCAGGTTTTTTTGTTGTTCTGAGAATATTGCAGATCTGCTGCCACGGGGCTGGTGCTGGGCAAGTTTTGCAGTTTAGCTGCGTTTAGCCCGTTTCCTGCAGGCTCCCGTGGAAGTGCTCCTGCAGTCACGCACACGTACACAGTTTCCCTGGGTGCTGCTCAGCATTTCTTTTTGCCAGTGGGCAGATAATTTGCTTCCCTTGCATCTGTGTGCTCTTTGTCCAGCTGGCAAAGGACACTGATGCTGAAAGTGGTCAGCTCCCTGGTGCCAAAAGCCTAAGCCTGGCTCTCTGAAAGCCTTGCCAAGTTTGGGCCACGGACCGGTGCTTTTGCCTGAATAAAGACCACAGGGTAAGTGCCTACCTCTCCCAGTGAAGAATGATCCCGGTTTCTCCAGGCATTCTGTGGTAAAACGTCTGGAAATGTGCTCACCTCCCAACTCTGTTCATTATTGATCAAAAAAATGCCTTTGATGCTATGAGATTTCCTCAAATATTGCCTGTCACTGCTGCATGGCAATGAAAATAAGCTGGTTCTAGTGCAGAGGTCGCAGCTTTTGCAAATCTGGGGATAGGTGAAAAAGTGAAGCAGAATGTTGTTCTGTTAAAAGGTAGTCCGTACTTCATTGCTAAGCAGATGAATTGTCGTTAAGCTGAATGTGATCCTGGTGTAACTGGAAGGAACCATATTGTTTTAAATTATGTTTCATTAAGAGTTTTTTAATTTAATTTTAAAATAAGCTGAATCCCTGTTCCTCCTCCACTACATGTAATTGCATTTACATACAGTTTAGATGTTACAATTATATTTAACTCCACATTTATTTTAATGGACTCTTTTTTTTGAAATTCACCAAACAACTGAAGAGTAAAGCACTATGCAGAGAGCCATTTCCTTGTTTCATTTCAGGGAGCTTTTGTGCCTGTTTAGAAACCAATTCATGCTATTTCCTAGGTAGCCCTGGGCCTGCAGAACCCCCTGGACTACTAGCATGAGTTGGAGGGCTACCGCTTAACTCCAGGTTCTGTGGAAAGTGGGAAAGGGAGATGGTCTCTCTTTAACTACTTTTCTTTTTGGAATAATCTGGCTGTGTAATGTTTTTTCATCTAAAGTATGTATTTTGTCATTACCTCTTTGGGATTGCTAATTGATCTAGGCATCCTTAAAAGTTGTAGAATGTGTCAAACCAACCAGAACAATGTCTTTGCTAACTCTGGTGTGCTCACCGTGAGAAAGGCATTTATGTTGGTTTCATGTTTAGTGTTCAGGGTACAACCTAGGGTCAGTCATTTTTATTCCATACAGCTTAGATCACTGGAAAACCAAGACCTACCTTCCAAAGAGGATTCACAGGCAACCTAAAAACTCTAAACGAGTTGTCATGAGGCTTAAATTTGCTATATGAGGGTCTGTACTTCCACTAGAACAGTGTAGCCACCCAGAAATAGAAAGGTAAAAATGATTGATCCAGATTAAGCTGTTTTCTGTGAAACTGTGCAGTGATCATTGTAATGCAACAATCCCATGCTCCACTCACAGGGACTTTTCTTTTCCTCTTCCAAAAGTCTCATCAGAGGCAAATGTTTGCTTCTCTCACTTGCCTGCTTTATGTTGCTGCTGAACTTTGGGATATCAGATGCCTTAGAAACCTCAAACTTGAAATCACGCTGGAGTTCTTAATTTGGAGTCATCCTATGAGGAGGCCAAGGAAGAGGCTCGTGTTGAGCCCTTGTAGGTCCTGCGGGTGGTAACGCCTGTCCCGGAGCTGTGGGATACGTGCTCCGGAGCAGCTGTGTTTCAGCGGGTTTGGGAATGGGTCTGTAGTGTTTCATTTACCAGCCGGTGTGTGTACGTGAGACGCTCGAAGACAGCGTGTGCCTCTGGTTGTTCCCACCAAGATGTCATCCTCGTAGGTAAAAGTATCTTAGAGACAGGAAAGGGAGACGGGGACTCTGTGTGGGAAGGACGGGGCTGTAGGCAGGAGCTATGGTAATGCCTCATCTAGCAGTCGCTCCTGCCCGTCCTTCTGGTGGATTGTGAGGCACTCGCTCTGCTTCCTCACCTGCTTACCCACTCCTAGCATAGCGAGTGGCAACGTGCGGCTGTCACACAGACACTAAGAGGAGGCCCAGAGGCCCTTATGCATGAGGATCAGCCTGCAGAAACACTGTGATGCAGGTACCTTGCCCAGGCACTTGTAAAAAGGGTGAACTGCGCTCCTAGAATTGGATAATAGCCCAGGTGAACACTCTTCTGCGGGAACGGAGCAGCCCCTCAGATCACTTTTGTGTAATTACTTTACTAGCTAGGCAGTTTGGACGTTTCAGATATGCTCAAAGTTGCCTTTTTTTTTTTTTTTTTTTTTTTTTTTTTCAAAAACAATTTACACATCCACTTTCAGACCACTTGCAAGTTCTGCAATTGCATTTGGATGACTGATCCTGCCCTTGTGCTGGGTTTGTATTTATTGAGGTTTAGTAGCAAGTGATGTTGGAAATTCTGATCAGGAATAGGTGAAAAAAAGTCTAGGGCTGCCCTGTGATTCCACTTGTCACGAGTCCTTTTTAAAACAATGTCTATTTTAGAAGTGGTATCTAGGAAACATATATCTGCTGTCTGATGGGATATATTCCATGTGTGCTTCACCCTATGTGTACTTCATAATCTTCACTCCAGTATCTCCTGGACTGAACTGGGGAGTGATGCTTGTTACCATTGGTGATTTTCCTGTACAGATACACAGTGTTTGAGCACAGGTGTGTGGTCAAGGGGTTGATCACTGGAAATCATTGGCTCTTCCGCTGGCTTTTATCTTGATTTGAAGTAAATCAATTGGTTGTTTTTGGTAGCATCATTTTGCTATCTCCTATGCAAGGGTAATACAATTTACCTACATCAACAGATATTGAAGGACTGTTGGCAGTGAAAAACTCAGAGAGCCTTAGCTAGAAAGGCCTTTTCCGTTTCGTTGATCACTTCTTCCACTCCTTTCTCTTCCTATAAATAAATAATAAAAAGCAATTCTTCGTGCTTCTGAAAAACAAATCAAAATAGGACTTACTAATTTGCTGTGCTTGCCATAGATGTGTGTTCCTGCTGATGAACCTAGGAGAATATGTTGCAGCTGTACAGAAAGCCAATCTGTCACTTGACAGGAGAAGCATCCTTAACTCTTCACCTGAGATAAGCAAAGCTGCTGGAGAGAAAGCAAGTTCAATATTGAACAAGTTGTTTGCCTCCTCTACCTCTTGGATCTTTGTTATAAACACGGTTTTCATTTCTGTAGCACAGCATGTGCCTGACTTGCTTACCTGCCCCACACTGAGAGTGCTTGTGTTAGTGGTGGGAGTAAGAACCGTCTTCAGTGGAAGCAGAGCAGCCTCTCGGTTCCTCCTGGTGAGTGTGTAGGCCGTGCTGTGATTTCAGCTGTCCCGAGAGCCATGGGGCTGTGTGGTTCGGGGCTTGGAGCTTCTCTGATGTCTGTGACTGACTTCCATTTCAGAGATCTTAGAGAGGTGCTGCAGGTCCCTTTCTGAACACAGCTCAGACCTTGGCTCCTCTGAAGTTTCCTAGAGAGAGCAGGATGCGTGTTAAAGCGGGTAGGACTGGGTTCCCGATGATCGCATTCGTGGTGGGTCCCATGGTGTATCTAAGGCAGGCGTGGACACGGGCTGGCTGATGCGCTGCGTTGGCAGAGCAGGCAGCCGGGCATAGCTCGCTGGTCCATTTACAGCCTGATAACCAGGCAGCCAAGAGCTGGGGACGGCAGAAATCGGGGGCGGGAGATCTAGTCTTGCAGTCCTTTTCACAAGTCAGCAGCAAAACTCACCCTAATGAGTGCCGAAAGCTTCAGGGACCCCAGGGAAAAAGAGAACATGGATCTAGGTTGCTGAAAAGAAGATCCAGAGTCCAGGTCTGTAAATCCCTGGGTGGCTTCAACACTTGTCTTTGTTCAGCCTGAGCTCCGTAAAAGTGAGTTGGTGCTTGTAGCTCCTGAGACCAGTACAGGCTACTTTTTTCAAATGATTCACCATGTTGTGTGAAGAATCACAGGGTTGCTGCACCCTGACAGATTTTGATTGGTCTTTGAACCTGTGAATGTTGAAATCCTTAAAAGACCTTTTCATTTTTGGGGAGGGAGGAAGGGAGAAGTAATAATTGATTTATATTTTTTTTTTTCAGGTAATGAACTTTGTGTAGTTCCTTACATGAGAACATGATATGA
Organism: Crypturellus tataupa; assembly: GCA_034781795.1. NCBI lineage: Eukaryota > Metazoa > Chordata > Aves > Tinamiformes > Tinamidae > Crypturellus > Crypturellus tataupa. Next base: position 6,545,290 of record JAWLRI010000115.1, read on the forward strand.
AGTTATTTTTATCTGTTTTAGGATTTGGGGTCTTCCAAGGCTTTACCACTAATATACAAGTTCGGGTTCTGATAGTCTAATGGCCAGAGACTTTGGGTTCATATGCACTGTTGTTTCCCAGCTGATAGGTGAGAGCTAATTAGTGTCCATTGATTTGCAAAGGACTGACCCAGGGGTCTAACCCACACTGAATCTAAATCATTAAGGGGATGCCAGATTGTCTGGGAAGTTTAATGTACTCGATTATCTTTCTTCAAAGTGTTTGCTGTGGTCTGGTGGCATCACCACAGGGATGAGCTGGACCTGAGGACATGCTGCCTGACTAAGCAGTCACACAAGAGCTGCTATCCTACTTCTAATTTCCTTTTTAAAATGCTGTTTTCTAGGACAGTTTATTTATAACTTCTTGATGAATATAAAACAACTGTAAAGAAAAAGTGGACATGGTCTTGCCAGCAAATGCTGTTTTTTCCCTATTTCAGTCGTGCTGGCAGAGTGCTTCTCACCACTGCTGGTGCAGCTGACAGTGGTTCTCATGCATGCACTGAACTCCTTGTGCAGGTCAGGCCGTGTGCCTCCGTAGTGCCGTTATCTTACTGCAGTTCTGTGAATCCTAGAAGGGGATGTCTGCCCCAAACTTCATGTCAATTAAATATAACAGTGTTTTATTGTTTCAGACTTCAAAAAATCATTTGGTTCCAGCTTAAGGCAGTGTGTTTTTGTTGTTTTGGAGATGATGATTTCTGTGCTATATATCTCTTTCCTGTTTAGAAACAGTTTAGTGAAGCCTATAGTGGTTTAAAAAAGTGTTTCTGCAGACATGAATCTGCCCTTTTCACTGTAAGGGTAAATAGATGATGGATGTGAAAACCTTTCTGTATGTGTTTTGGTTCACTATATTTTTTTCAGTGCTGGATTTTGTGATGGATTTTATGGACTGGCAGTTTTTATCAGTTAAGATATGCGTAGCATGCCTTTATTACCTGGAGAGGCACGGGATGTTTCCAGAATTGGTCAAAATGAGACCAGTTTACTCTCCGTGAAGTTTTCTGGGATTCTGCTTGGGCTGTTCCAGATGCGTGACTTATCTTGTTTAAAGCATGAATCGATGCAGCTATACTGCATGCAGAGTGTAGTAGATGTACCAATATTTTCTACAAGCATGATGTCCTGCTTCAAAACTGTGCATTTGTATGCAAGAGGTGTGCTTTACCACCAGTTGTTTTGTGAAACATAAAAAAGAAATGGCAAGCAGTGATGTATAGTTGTGTCTATCTGCGGTGACACCTAAATATTTTAGCATTTCATCGCTCTGCTCTAATAGAAAAAAAGCCTCTTCATTATCCCATTAGGTAAATGTGGGCATTCAAGATTCATAATGAGGTCTTACTCTGATCTAGTTTATGCCAGGATAAATTTGGAGGAGCTCTGGGGCTTTGGCGGGGCGAAGGCAGAGTACAGCAGGATAAAAACGTCGGTCCATCGTGGGGTGCTCCCTGCCGAGCCCATGGATCAGCAAGGGCTGAGACCTTGGGCTGCTGGGGATTCTCCAAGGGAAACTTGGAGCATCGTCATCATTAGAGTTCCTTTCCTCAGCTACACAGGCACTACAGGCCTCTGACTTTGACAACTAAATTTCAAGCCCAAAGTTAGATGAACTGAATACCCCCTTGTTCAATGTTGCACATATTTCCGCTTGAACTTTGGGAAATTTAACAAAATGTTCACGTTCAGCAGTAATAAGTGTCCCTTTATAAATGATGCTGGGTATCTCAGAAGTATCAGTAATAGACTGTGTACAGCAGGATCTGCCAAGGAAAGATTTTGGTTTTCAGTTGAAACAAAATAGAGTAAATAGTCTCCAACGCAAAGTGCTGACCTTGCTTTCAGCGGGAGTCACTTGCACCATCTCCACTTCTCAGATTTTCATTTTTCTTTTCCTATTTTCCTTCTCCCTCCATACATATTTTTTCTAGCTATGATCCTTTCCCTACATTCCTATTTCTCTCTGTATCAGCTCATGGATTTTTCAGTTCTTGTATGAATAGAGACTGGGAAGGGAGGGAAGACCATAGACTTCTGTGCAAAATTTAACTCATTGTTTCTCTTGCCTACTTGGATAAATAGCAGTAATGCTGTTTGAAAAAGATGCTACCCCTTTCTGAGTTGCTCTGTAGCTAATCTAAGAAAAGATGTCTGGCAAAACAGTCTTTTGGCTGAAGCAGAAAACCAGCATTTCAGCCTGTTATCTGTAAAAATACCCCGTTATTTTTCATGAATAGTGAACCTATCATGAATAGTGATGCTGCTAACCCCTGCATCCTGGTGAGATTCCAGCTTGGATCATTATCAACATAAACCACTTATTCTCCTGGAAGCTTCATTCAGATAAATTATCTGCATTTCCTGTCTTAAATTCTTATTGTGGTGTTCCGCAGCGTTAGCCCTTCTTTCATAGGAGATGCCTTTCAGATTTGAGTTGAGGCAATTTCTGCATACGCTGGAGAATACAATTGGATATTAAAGTAAATTTTCCCTGCAGGCTTTTCTGAAAGGATTTTATGCTTCCTTGATAATGTCTGGAGATTCCCTGTGTTAATAAGAATTGTTTGGTTAATTGCTTCCAGAATCTACTGCTCTGGAATACTCTATATGAATCAGGATCTTTGTGTGAATTTAAAAATGGCATTTTTCTGGACAAAATTGCAAGCAGGATTAATATGATGTCTCCTTTTTATTATGGGCCTTCCAAAAATGTTTGTATCAGCCCTGTGTATGCCAGAGTAGATTGCTGGGTTGAATTCAACCAGTTCTTTTTAAGGGAATGAAAATGTTCTGAGCAATAACTTATTATTGATTACTAACTTTGTTCTGAAAAGGGTAGGACAAAACTGCATGTAAAATATAAATCTATCATTTCAGTCTCTCAGAAATTCAGCTGTGGAGTTCAGAGTATGGAAATGCAAAAAGTCCCAAAGGCAGGAGAGCTTGTTCTGCACAACAGGGGTAGGAGGGACACTAGTGGCCAGAGATTCTGCCATGCCCCCCTGCCCGCCCCTTACCTGGATCAAATGGGATATAGAAGTGTCAGGGGTTAAGAGGAATCCTCCTGGGTGATGGGTGCTCTCTGTGGCTTGGCTCTGCACGAGAGAGAACGGCCTTCGGTTCAGATGGTGCCCACTGTCCTCTCTGCTGAGGCTGCCAGCAGAGGGTCCCTCAGTGCCCATTGCTGTGCCCCATCTGGAACCAAGAGCCTTTATCTTGCCAGGCCAGGCATCCCCCTACCCAGTTTGATCAGTGCTTTTTGCCACAGATTCCCACTTCAGTCACAGCGGAGTGCACGGTGCGGTGCTGCAGTCGCAAGAGTGTGGAGATTTATTCCCAGTGTAGGGAAAAGAAAGCAGTAACTCTCAAATAGTGATGATCAAAGCCAATAAAGAACTGCAGCTTGGTAAATTCACGCAAAGAGCTGACTTTTCTCTATGAATGTCCCGCAGACAATTTTACTTGAAAAATATAATCAAGGCTTTCATTTTAAAACAGCCGTTGACTGTGTTTGCAAAGGCAGCTTCCACGGTACAGCTCGTCTCATTCCTCCGAGGCAGAGAGGCACCAACTGGGTTCTGAGCCTCCCTGTTTGTGCAGTTTCTTCTTCCAAAGGAGTTCATGTCATTATTCCTTTCACTGATGGCCCTTCTGCCAGAAATAGCCCCCTGCTTTCTTGGTGTGGCTCAATGTGTTACTTTTATCTTGACATATTATATAGCAGTAAGCATGTAAAGTGGATAACGATGTAATTTAATCATTATTTTAATTGCTGGCATATAAATATTGTTGGCAATAGGCTGTAAGAATGAAAAGTGTTTATGGCTGTGGATGGGACTATATGATGGTCTGGCAGTGGTTTGGTTACCTACCTAGTTTGCTGGAAAGATGCAGGGATTTCTACAGGTTACGTCTTACCTGGTGGAGCTTCTGTGCAGCGTCACGCTCTGGAGGAAGGAGCTGAGGTGACAGAGGCTTTGGCTCCCGTTCCTGGGTGTCTGCAAGCAGAATCTGCGGCAGTCCTGCGCTGTGCAGGTCTCTGCAGTGGTGCCCCAGGGCACACATCCTACCTGGAAGCAAAGCAGTGCCGGCTCCACAGCTTTGTAGGAAGACTGGTCATTCCTCTGTCTCCCTCTTGAGCGCACACCAGGCATATTGTGATTGCTTATTAATAGGTAAAAATACGGTGGAAAAGCTCATAGTAATTCCCAGTGGTGTAGGAGTCCTTCCTGCAGAGGAGGAAATGTGTTCAGAGCCCTGATTGCGGGCACCCCTCATCCACAGCATCTTGCTGTGCTGGATCTCAGGCCCAGCGAGACGGCCAGGGAGAAACGGTCGCTGGAGCTAGACCAGAGGGGCCTCTTCCTCAGCGCAGGGCGTGGAAGTTTTCTTTGGGATCTGGGCTTGGCAGAGATTTTTTTTTTCCCCTTAGTCAAATATCTCTGTCTTCAATCTTTTTTTTTTTTTTTTTTTTTTTTCTGCGATGGTTTCAGTAGGCGGGAGCAGATAGACTTTTTTTTTTTTTAAGAGCTATTTCACTTTAGAGAGATAGTGAACCGGCTTGTGAATGGTGCCTTCTGTTCCCCGTCTGCCCACGTTCACCTTGCCCCCGTCAGCCTGAGCTCTTTGGTCTTTTTGGCTCTGAGAAACACTTTTAGGGGTGGGCAATCTTTACACTGGAGTAGTTTAAAAAAAGGAAAAAACACCGAACCTTGCTCAGGTTTCCTCAAAGCTGACACTAGTTTTCCCCAGGGTAGATTTGTTCAGATCATTGGAGCTTTCTCTGAATCGTCTGACCTCAGAGATGGTTGCAAATCCTTGGGCTTGTGTGAGTTTCCTGCAGAGCTCTGTGCTGGGGCACTGGATTGCTTTCAGTACTGCCTATATACAAATAGAATAATTGAGTGTTTGGAAAAAAAAAAGAATCAAATAATAAAATAATTCTTTAGCATTTCAGTAGTTTCTTGCAGCCTGCAATGCTTTTTGCACCAAAATGAAACTGCTCTGCTTTGCAGTGATGAACCCCCTGAAACAAACAGCTGAGATTAGTATTATTTATAGATAACCACAGGATCATTCATTCATCTCAAGCTGTTTATTTTGGGGCAGCCCGGTGAAACTGATGAAACTGCCAGTTGTCTGAAATGCTGCTGCCAGTCGTTTGAATGAACAGTATTGATTATAGTTACAGGACTATTCATCTCATACTGGCACATATACAATACATGTATTATAAAAATGTTGTCTCTGTTGACAGCTGGGATATGAAATGATACACTGAATTATACATCCTTATAGGCAGAGTATACATAGACTTTTCTTAATCCAAATCTAAGAACAGTCAGGTTACCTAAAGGAAAACATGATGGGGTAGCATGCTCCAAAGAGCATCGTGCCACCTTCAGCGGAAACAGCCGCTTAGCAAAGTTATGTTGAAATGAGCTGACATGGTGAAACCCCAGTGAGTTCTAACTGGTCTGGAGAACATTCTGCTGGGGAAACCAAGAAAATCTAATTTTATTAAACAAGTAAAAGATCTCTTATGAGCTGAAGACATTAAAATAACTGTTCCAGTCTACTGTACAGAAACAGTTTTGTTTTAAACAAAACAGTTTTGTTTTGAAAGCAAAGAAAATCTAGAGGTAAGCCCTATTTAGAGTGCATATAGCAGCATTCCTCTGGGTATATAGCAACTACCTTCACCTTTCTGTTTTTTTATTTAAAAAACTCAATGGTTATGTGTGTCTACACTGTCCCTTGAAAGCTTTCCATCCTTCAGTCTGTCACTTAGTTAATGGTCTGTATCCCAGTTGCTCGGGTGCTCTATCACATGCTCCTTTTGATACTGGATTTGCTGGAGAGAAGCTCAGCAGATGGCCCTTCAGCTGCAGTCCCTGTCCCTTCACTGGAACAATCTGTTGTTCTAAACCTGAATGCTAAACACAACCCAGAAGTTGAAGTACTTTTCTCTCAAAACCTGTCTTGTCTTCATGTGATGTGGTCTTCCATTGATACACTGATTCCTATTTTGGAAAAAAAAGCAGTCAAGTAAAGATTGGATTTTCAAGTAATGTACTTGATTTTCATTATCTTGCATTGTGGTAATAGTGATCAAAAAAAGGGATTCTGGGCACTTTTTAAGGTTTTACTAGTATTTACTTGTTTGCTTCTGAAATAATCATATTGTCTTCAGCAGTTATGCCAAATTTAGACTCTTTCAAGTGAGAGAACGTTCCCCATATCTACCCAAGCTAATTAAGATCTGGGATAATGAATATAACTTGAACGACATACACTGGTGAGAGAGGCAACTTGTAGGATGATAACTATGTGGTTTTAATGTGTAGCAAATTTCAGAAATTTAAGGGATCATAAAATATGTAAATATGCATTGTGCTGTGGGAAGGGTATTTACACGTTCATCCTTCATAAAAGCTGGTGGGAGTTGGCTCAGTGAACATCCTCGCCACGTGTGGGAGAAGAGCCCCCTGCCCACACGCTGTCGGCGCGACGGGTGAGATGGAGTCTGTTGGTGACTGTGCAGTTCAGCAAAGATGAAACGCTAGCTACGGCGCTTTCCAAAATATAGGGGTGTCTGAGCTGTAAAAGGCTTTGCTTAACTGTTACCCAAGCCTTCCCTGCTGAATTTATGCATCAGAGCAGCACAAACCGAACATTTGTGAAGGTTGAACTTTCTCCTGCTGTTCATGAACCAGATATACTGTAAATGCAAACAGTAGGTGCTCCCCTTACCTCTAATTAAGCATGTATGCAAGTTTTACTGTTCAGCTGCAGTATCCAGTTACTCAGAAAAGCTAACTTGGGAGTTGAAAAGCAGGTATTTTTGCTTGGTAAACTATTCCTAACAGCTTTGCTTTTCTGGCTTCCTCAGCAGAAAGGACAGTTTTGGCAGAGGTGAAACAAGGTACAGTGGTGAGTCAATCTAGTGTGTGCGTATGTACTGTCTCTCTCTCTTGATTATGGAAAACTGATTCTTTCTAGTACTTGCTTCAGAGTGAAGAGGAAAATTCCCTGGAAGTCACAAAGAAAGGTAGACTTCTGTAAGTGATATTATTTCTTCTATGCGGCTTTGGTAAGACTGATTCTCTGTCCTGAGACATAAGTCTGATTACTTGTCTTTGTTTTGTAATCCAGGGCTCACAAATGCACATATCTCTAGCTTTGCACACACGAACGTCTTCATCAAAATTGAGCAGAACTAATTTCATGAAGCTAAGCGCAAGTGTGAGCATATGGAGAGCTGAGATTCATAAGCATAGATCTGCAAACCCCGATGATAATAATTCTGTCTCCTAATACTTACAATGCTGCCAATAATTTCTTCCAAAAATAATGAGGACACTTATGGTGGTAAGGATTGTATCTGATGGCTGTCTGGACTCTTAAGAAGATGAAGACAGAGAAGGAAATAGGGTAGTATGAAGAGGTGGAGAGGCTTTTCATATATGGCTTGTAGGTAAAAAGCTTTAGGTATGATGTTCAAAATCTGGTCTACTTTTCGGTAAACAACCTCTTAGAAAACTCAGAGGTTGGAACTGGTCTCTCTTTTATAAGCGACCTTGCTTTTCCAGTGTCACTGTAGTGCTGTTCGAAGTGCTGGATTGGGAGTCTGCTTGGGGCCGCGCTTTGGTCTCCAGCAGCAGCGGTTCCCATCGCGAGGGCCCGCGTGGCGCTGAGCGGCCTCCGCTGCGTCTCCCCTGCGCGGCAGCCGGGTCGCTCCTCGCACGGGTGCTGGTTGGCTGATCTTGCTGGCAAGAGAGAAGATGTCGGCTCGCTTAGCCTAGACAAGCCTCGCTTTCAGAGGACAGTGATAAGATACTTGATCACAGGCCCAAGTCCTTCACCAAACAACCTTTTTGGTGTAGTCTATTACTTTTTTTCTATTCATTGACAATAATATAACTTTTTAAACAAAAAGAAACCATGTTTATGCTGTTTTAGGGGAAGAATTCTATATTTCCTCTCCTGTTTTTTTTCCTTTATCTTAAAAAAAACTTTTTTGTTTTGTCTTTGTCAACACTCTCTTTTCTTTTCCACTGCAGTTGCCTCCTGAATGAAATGCACATCTCCTGTTTGTGCAAACATCAGCTATATCGAGGGTGAAGTTTTTGAAATTATGTGTACGGTGGCATCATTGTGTAAAATTACTGTAATCAGTGATGATTCTTGGTACAGCTGTGCAACAGTATGACTGCTTGATTCCTGATAAGTTTCATGAAGATGACAAGCTTTACATATGAAGATTTCCCACTCAGTCCCCCCAAATCTTTCACAACTGACATTCAGGAATAAATCTTTTAGGAGAAGAAATTAATTAGCTTGCATTTCTCACATCGTTGAGTCTAATTAATTGACTGCACTTTGGATTCCCTGTTTGGGAAGTTATAATGGACTCTGTGCCAGTTCTTTAAGGTATAACGGTTTTAGGAATAGGCTTCAAAATCCAGCTTTTCACAAGGCCTCTTTTCTGTAAAGTGTGATTAGTTGCACTTATTTGCTTGATCCAGCATATTATTCTTCGTAGCTGCAGTCATGAAAATAATAGATCTTATTTACTGTTGTTTGGATGATCCTTCCTTGAAAAGGAAGAAATGGGTAAAAGACATATTTTTATTTGGGGTGGTTTGATATCTTGTGTTTATGCCCCAGTGATATGCTCTATTCAGTTGTTTTTGTGGTCACAAGATGGTCTTTATTTGAGACTAATTTGGAAGCTGGGAGTCACCAAATAAATGATGGTAATTCAGAAACTCAGAATTAAATCATACTTGCTTCGTTTTTTAACTAAGGTGTCATTTGTATTCAAGTGTTCATTGGCTGATAAGTTATCCTGCTTCTCTCCTGTTCCTATATCCCCAATCTGTGCTGTTCCCATATTCCCTCAACAAAATAAGAGGAGCAGTTCAGAGCGTGTCTGGTTCCTGTAGACTAAGCAAGAACTGGTAGAGGAGGCTCCTATCAGCTGGCCACCATCTGGAGCCATGTGAAAAACAGGAATGCTGAAAGGATGAAAGATTTTTAGTGCCCTGAACATAGATTAGAACAGCATAAAGTCCCAAAGGCTCTGTGATTAAAGAGACACAATGAATTTATGAATTACATACAGTCTGTGTGGAAATGTCATGCTGTCTGTACTTGTAGCACCAAAATCACTGTCGCTTGGAGAGATTAAAGAGAAAAAAATCATTTCTTCCTTTTCATTTTCTTTTTTCTTTTTCTAATTTATTTTGCACATGTAGCAGTAATTTCTGACTGGTTGCAAGATTGCATCTCTGTGTTGGTTAGTTCCTTCATTTTTTATCTTCACTTTTTAATACAGTTATAAGAAAGAGAGGAAGAATTACGTATAAAAGCATGCTGTTAAATCCATAAAAATTGTTGAGAGAGCTGGGCTGAATGTAGGGCCTGAAACTGCTTTGAAATCATTTTTAAAAACTGAATTTGTATCCAGCTGAGGATGGAAATAAATACATGAGAGAAGAGGAAGAAAAGAAGCCAGGACAGCACAAATTTGCTACCTGGACAATGGAAAGTAAACGACTGTTTGAATAAGGTGACTTAAATCCTGCTTGTTTTCCTTGGCAGGATGGCTTCAATAGATTCCATTCAGGCCAGGCTGTACTGAGCTCTGAAGCATTGGAGAGCTGGGGTGCTGGGTCCTTCTTAAATGATTTTAGTGGTCCCCAACTATCTGGGAATTTGCTGTTCATGATGTTTGACATTTGGTTTGTCAAGGCTTTTTAAAATATTGACTATATACTTAAACTAAAACAGCGATAATATAACTGGCATTTTTGCCTTTTTTTTTTTAATCTCCTCTCCAAACTTTTCAAGCTTTTGTTAGTTTAATAGAAAACCACTGAGGACAGTAGCTTACTTTGTGTCTGTGCAGAGAGCTCTGGGTTCAGAGCAGTTCTCCTACCCGAAAGGAGTTACAAGTATACCACCATAATTGGAAAGATTAGGAAAAAGCCTTGAATAGTTTTAAATGTTTCACATTTAATGGATATTCAGCAGTGAACTTATCCCCAGAGGTAAAGAACAGTAGTAGCATGATCTGAATAGCTGTTCCCATTTACCAGGCGGTCGGCAGCGCTGTCTGAGCTTCCTGGGAAAACATGAAGAGCTGGTGAATTCGTCAGTCCTTCTTATGCAGATTCACTGGCGGATTTAAATCTTTGTCTTCAATTTATTAAATTATTATGAGAAAGTCATTCCGTTATCAAATTCATTTGTCTCATTGCAAGCTTCAGTGCTATTTTTGCTATAGGAAGGTCTCGTCTCGCTGATAAGGTTGCCAGTGGGAAGAAAGGCCTGGATTAGCTCATGTAAATGAAAAATATAGCGACAATCCGCAAAAGTCTTCTGCGCCTGTAGCTGACATTTCTTGGAAAACGAGGCCTCTTGTGCTTTCTATTGTAGTCTGGAGAGACACTTTATTTAGTCACTGTGTTTGAGAAGCTATACTGCGGAGTTCACCAAACCTATTCCAAAGGCTACCAAAATTTTCAAGTCCAAAAATAATGTTTTGATGAACCATTTGGAAAGGATGGATGCGCTCAGTGAGTCTGCCTGAAAATTGGACTATAAAAATTGGTAGCGTTAACCTACCTCTACTTCCTTACAGTGCCTTGCTCTAGAGTAACAAGGTGAAGCCATGCTTATCTCCTGTGCTCTTTTGATAGGATGTGTAGAACTACATGCGACAGAGAGCTGTATGTGTCTCTAAGGACATTTATGTGTGTATATGTGTGTGTGTGTATTCATTGAGACACGAACAGGGCAGGGTTTGCAGGAAGACAGTGTTTCAGGAGAGTCTTCCGTGGCACATTGAGATGCTGCGGACAGGTCTGTGCACCCCAGCGCAGGGAGGGTCTTGGTGAGCCCCAGAGCTGCCTGCGGGACACGAGCAGGTCCAGGCCTGCGGTCACCTCCCCTCATCCTGTTAGCTCGTGCTGCTTCGTACAGTCCCATTGGTAGAGAATCCTCATGCAGCAGAACGATAGTTCCTGAGCACTGAGAGGTGCTGGGTGGTGTGGAGATGCCTGCAATGTCACAAGAGGAGGGAGATGCAAAGATCTCGGGGAGAGGTGAGAATGAAGCTGCCTGTTCTCAGAGCGGCTGAATTCAGCTTGGTGTCTCGGACCAGGCTGGTGCTGTGCATGAGGAGTAAGCAGCAAGGGGGTAGGGCCTTCAGGGTGACAACGGCCACCCTCCTGCGAGGAGCTTGTCCTGCAGCTGCTGTGCGAGCGCGTGAGCACCCCTGGAGTGCAGGGAGACGCAGAGCTGCCGTCCAGACTGCTGCAGTTAGGCTCATCGGTGCCGGTAGCTCGGCTACAGGGGCTGCTGTCACGGAGGTGTGTGCAGCCATTTGCAGGCCATCCCCCCAGCTCTGTGCCCATCCGAGTGCTGCTGGATTTGCAGAGCGACAAGGGAGCCGCTGGTGAGAGGCATGGGCTGGTTCTCTGCCTGCTCCTGAGGGTGTTTCCTTGCACTGCCGCAGCGAGGGATTGATTGCTGTGGGGTTCACTGCACAGGCTTGTGCAGAGGGGAGTCTGCAGTGTGCTGCTCTTTAAAATTTGTGCTTGTTTTCTGCCACGAGAATTAGAGATTTTGCTCTCAAGACCGGAGAAGACCCAGCACCGTGATGCCTTTGTGCCGGAGACCCCCCTGCTTGCTGCGCCCGTGCGGTTCTGCAGGAGCCTTGGAGTTGTTTGCTGGGTGCAGAGAAGGTAGCAGCAGATTTATTGACTGTCGTGACCAGTCAGAGAGGAGTGTTTTCTAGATGCTTCTAGTAAATGCTACAAGCGTTTGGGTTAAGAATGCTAATGCAGCTCTGAGGCTGGAGCACCTCTGTGAACCACAGGAGCTGAGGAGAGATAGAGAGCAACAGTCTGATACAGATGACTGAAGAGCAGATTGGGAAGGGCAGGGGGGAGTTCCAAAAGTTTCAAGCATCAGTTACTTGAATATGTATTTTATTTACACATAAAGAAGGATTATGTAAAAGCAGACCTATAATTGAAATAAAATAAAAATTACTAAATCAAGATCTCAGAATAGGAAGATACCAGAAAGACTGCAGTGAGCAGAGAGGCTGCTAGCTTCCTCCCTGCAGCGCTGTAGGTTACAGGATCTTCTCATTTCTGTCATCCTACCAGCAAGCCGAACCATTGAGAGATGGGAGAAATGGCTGTTGTTTGAAGTCACAGGATAGCAGGGGTATTCCTGTTGGCAGAGATATTCATAGGTGGTGGCAGGGAGAGACTCAGCAAGTCTGGAAGTGCCATGATGCAAACCAGACCGAATCACTCGGATACCATGAGCACAGCCGGATTGCGGTGAGATTTCTTACCAGAGTGAGCCTGGGGCTTAGTTTGGCCTCCAGCCCCTATTAGAGGGTCTTGTGTGTCCGCGTCAATCTGTGCCTGCTCAGCAAAATACTTAGGCACCCCCTTAAGTGAATGCATGCAGCTTTGGCATCCAAGAGGCTAACCAAAGGGTTGCAGATGTCACTGAAGCAGCTCTGCACGTGCAGAGTGAGTGGTTCTTGAGCTGTGTGCTGTTGTCGAGAAGCTCAAGTGCCACTGCCTCGTGTCACACCAGGGCTAGGGCTCTGGTGAGGACTGCTGGGGCTGTTAGTCTGGTTTGGCGCGAGGCTTTTAGCTCTCTAGAGAAGATGGGAGCTCTGCTACCCTGGTGATTAACCAACCTCTTCTCCGCATGTGCCAGGGTCTCGTGGAGCATGGAGGAGCAATGCAGTTCCACCAGGTTAACATTTCACTGCACCATTAGCTGGGAGCAGAATTGAACCGACATTCAAAGCTGCAACAATCTGTCCAACCCCCCGGAGATTAACAAATTATTTCAAGCGAGGTCTGTTGTCTCGCTTGGGCAACCTCTCCTCCTTTGAAAGGGCAGAAGTCTGTTAAGAATTAGCATGTAGCAATGTGACTTTTCTTTCACAATCAAGCTCTTGCTGTATCATTTCCATCAATTCTGGCTTGAACATTATTCAGCTGTGCACCAGACAACTCTTTTGTTATGTGCCAATTAACCCAGCTTGATAAATAGTGATTATGCATAATTTATACAGAATAATATTCTCGTCATTCTCTGTAAATAAGGCACTGTCTTAGCTGAGGGCAGTGGGCTGTGAATTATTGTCAGATGTGATCCTGGCGGTCCAAGAGGCTGGTCAGAGGAAGGATTCTTTGGACTGCAAGGCAGAGAGAAATGATACCAAGAATAAAACTTGGTAAGGGAGAAAGGGAGAGGAATTGTCTTTGATTATGTAAGAAATTTTGGCATTTTGTTTTTGTCACTTTCTAGCTTGCCTTTTCAATAAATTGAATAGGCATCTCCTACTCCTGCTGTTGCTGAAGTCTGGGAGCTTCTCCAATGACTTTGGGTATCTGGATTGGACCCCTAAGGAGCATCTTAACTTTAGCTGACTGCTGGAGCCAGGTTTTCACAGCGCTTTTGTTTCCTCTTTGGCATTAGCTATCTGGAGCCTGATAAGCTGACAGCACAAGGGGAGCAAGTGAGAATTGCTTAGCCCCATGAAGCTGGGTAACCAGAGAGAGACATTGGAAACATGAAATCCAGCCTACCAGTCCAGCGTGTGCTTGCAGCAGCAGCATTTGCTGGAAAACTGTTGCAGAGCCTGCAGGAAGGTGAGGTGGAGCCTGTTAAACAGAGGTGTCCCTGGCCAGCCCCGTGCGCTGGGTGTAGAGCCACCAGGACCCGAGCTAGAGGCTGCCCGAGCTGGTGATTACGTCCATCTTCCCCTTGGACAACCTTAATCCTGGCCTTTACTGCAGGGTGAATTTTACCCAGTTCCAGGTGCGTTTGCCGTTTGGCCTTTTCTGCCTCGTACTATGTAATATATCCCCACAGGCCTACAAATGGCACCACCTCAGCAGATTCAGCTCATCTTTCATCACGCTGCCAGAGTCTGCCTTTGATTTATTGCCTTTCACCACAGTGGCACGGGATGAAGTCAACTTCTGAAATCACTTGGAAAAGGATCTGCTGAGCAAGCATTCATTTAATAAAACGCCTCCCCTCTCCGGTCCCTCCGTGGAGGGCTGCCCCGGTGGCACGCGTAGGAATCCCCTCGGAGCAGGGGGCTGCTGTCACCCGCCTGCGGTAGCTGCGCAGTTGCCACTGGTTGCTGTTCCTCGAGGACTGAGCCTGGCCTCGTGCAGCACCCGCAGCCTGGCGCCTCTGCCCCTTGCTGATGGATGACATTTCTTATCTATACTTCAGAAATCTTACTTCCCTCTCAGCCTTTTGCTTAGGGTATTGACCACACGTGTGATATGTGTCATCATCTCTGAATATGGGAACAATAGTTACTCCTTGATCTATCAGGTCTGGTCTGATCTGCAGCAGCAATGGCTTTCTGAGCGTGTCCTTTTGTTCTGCAGCAGTAGGTCTGGTGTCTCATGGAACTTCTGTTACTTTGAATAAAATTATGGAAACATTCATAACTTTATGTTGAACTATCAAATGTTACCATGTATTTATTAGAATATGCATATTTGCAGAGTATATTGGCTGCCTATAAGTTAACACACAGAGACATCTAGCACCAGTTATTACTATGGCCAACTTTTGAAGGAACAGGATTTTTCATATTTTTCCTTTTACCAACACTTTTTAGAAAAACGGCTTTAGAAAATCTGAGAAATAGCTACCCTCCAAAGTGGTAATCATAGCGTGCTGGCATAACGCCTTAGTTTAAAAAATAAGGCGTTTCAAATGGACCAACAAATGGAAACAAGTTATTTAGCTCAGATACGTGTTAAGTGTTTGTGTTGCGTGTGTACTGCATTTCCAGCTCCTGCTTCCGACTCTCTGCAGGCATTAGTCATGAAGCGGAGAATACAAATGATCATCATTTACTGGGAATATGTTTAGATGCTGAGGAAGAACCTTTGTCAGGTTCTTGCGACTCCCTCGGGCAGGCATTAGCTTGTTGTCCCGCTTTAGGGAGAAGGAAGCGAGTGGGGATGCGTGTGCAGTAGGCGAGGCCTCTTCGCAAGGGCTAAAAGCTCAGTGAGCTGCGTGAGGCACATCCATGCGTTAAGTCTCCTTAGATTTGAGGTCACTGCCTGAAATGGAAGCATCTCGGAGCGTGGGGCTGGCTATTAGGAGCAGAGTCCTGGCGTTAACGCGTGATGCTGCGTTGTTGGCAGGACATGGTCCTGGAGAAGCGGAGCAGAAACAGCTCCTCATCAAACATGGCTTGCATGAGAGCTGGGCAGATGCCCATTGCCTTTCTGTTTCATTAGAGCAGTGAGTTTAATGGCCTGTAGAGAGAAACCTCTTGCTGCTTCTCCTGTAGATACCTTCTTTGGTCCCAGGACCGGGATAGGCCACAAAGGAAAGAGTTCACAATGACACAAATCCTCTTCAGTTAGAACTGGACCCTCCAGTAATGTTACAAAGCATCCTAAGTGCCTTTTATTATGAACTGCTTAGTATTTGTTTGATCTCTTCTTCAGAACGAGGAATAAGGAGCCTTGTGAGCCGCTCGCCAAGGAGGTGGGATGGGGAGGGAGAGTGGACTGTTAGCAGTGGAACGTCATGCAGTGTCTAGGGGGGAGATTTAAAATGTTAAAACAGAACATTTGAATGTTGTGGATTAGGCTTTGTGCTGCCTGATCAGAGAGCTATAATTCATCTCAAAGTCACACTGCAGTTCATTGGTGGAGTGGGAGCTACCTGATCTGTAAGAGGAAAGAAAATCCCTCCGTGCAAGGTACTGTATTATTCTGATTAGCACATATTTAAGTATAGTTCTCAAATACTTATTCACTTTTAAAATCATCCTTCAAAACATTAATTAATTTTTTAGGCACATCTATATCTGCTCTTACCTTTAATCCATTTTAAGCTTTAAACCTCTATTTTCGTTTCCTCCAATAGATTAGCCTTCAAATTGAGCCATGGTAGTCTGTTTAATATTCTTTCAAAAGAAATGTTCTTATGGAACTTTGGTAATTATAGAACTTCGTTTTAAAGATCAATGTATATCAGCGATGCCAGATTGCTGACAGTAAAAATGTTTTTATAGTTTGGACATTTTGATAAGACTGACATTTTACTTAGATGTTGGACAAATGAACTATTTGTTTTCTTTGAGCATCCTAGGTATGTTGTAAATATGAACATTTCTGAGTGTCGATGAAATTTTAAGAAAATTGAAACATTAATGAAAATTTGGTAGGTTACTCAACCATAATGCTCCCTTTGTGCTTGAATTTCTTCAAGTTTCAACCTAATTTTGAGCTTTGTGGTCTTAACAGAAGTAGTGCGATGGCTCAGATGCTGCTAACCTGACCTTTGCAGGCAGCGTAGGAGCAGCAGCCGAGCGAGAGCCGCGCAGTGTGTTCTGAGCTGCCCTGCTTACCTGCTGCACGTTCCCTGGCTGCACGAGGCGTATCCATCAGGAAATAAAGGACACTTTGGCTTTGCCTTTCTCAGGACAACAGTGGTGTTGAGCCTAAATCTTGGTCTTACAAAATGATGTCCTTGTCAAGGCATCGGATGTTTAACTTTTTAAAATACCAAAACTTGCATTTAAGTCGAGCAGTCACTGCAGCTCTTGCCAGGCCCCTGCTGTGCATGAGACTTCTCACTGTTACTGTTCCTACTAGCACTGTTATAGCTTAAGTGGCCTATTTTTATTGCTTGCAAGCTGGCATTTTTCATACACTCATAAAATTCTCACAAATGTTTCAATCAGTGTGAAGAATAGATCCAGCATGCAGCAAATTCATGTACATTGTTAGGTTTTTATTTGACAATAGTAATACACATGAAGGCCAAAATGCATAAAATGTGATGAGTGGAGTCCTGTATGTCATAAATAACTGGGCATGTTGATACAAACGGAGATTGTGGTAATGTATTTGTCCAGCACCCAGGAGCTGTAATTGCCATAAGGGTCCTAAGTGGTCTTGAAAAATGAATGATAAATAAAATGTCGTTTAAGACTGTATCTTGGGGCTGTAGTCAGCGCAGAGTGACAAAATTGGTCTAGAATGGGGTTTTGGCCAGAGATTGTTCGGGGATGTGGGCATTTGTTTTGGATTGCTTTGCAGTAAAGGGTTTAAAATATGAATGGATTAATCCTTATGCCTTTCATTTGCAATTCAGTAATAAGCTGTTTTTCCCCAGAGCAGGTGCCTGAACATGCTGGGTTTTATCTTATGAGCTCTTCTACAAAGAAACACAAACTAAAGAATATGTAAATGTATGAAGAAGGCACTAGATAGAACATAGCAAGTCTGAGAAGTTTTTGTTTTTTAAGAAGAGAAATGTATCACTTTGAAAAGTCTTTTGACTTAAATGAAATAACAACTGCAGGTCATGCTTCTGCTGTACTCTCTGCTGTGGGATTTTTTTTTTTATGTTGTAAGGTCACATCTTTAAGGTCACATCTTTTATTAGGTAGGATGAGAAGTGATGTTAGGACCAGCCTCTTGGGAGGATGTGGATCTGATTCCATGTTGCAGCTTCCTTGGTTCACTCCCCGCCCCTTGTGAATATTAACTATTTCAAAAATGGCTATTTTCAGAAATGCTCCTTTAGCTGAACGTGTTTTAAACAAGTATAATCTTCTCTTTACGGCAGAATTTAGTGTTTTAACAGGAGAGCCAATAAAATTAGCTTTCACAGTTATAGATAATCACAGTTCACTTCAGTTTCAATATTTAACACGGCAAGTTGTCTTTGCAGCGCGTTGGCGAGTCAGATTGCCTGGAGCAGATCGTCCCCAAAGGCGCTCGCCCCCGTTCTGGGCGCTGCTCTGTGGATCCCCTCGGGCCTCCGGGAGGCCGAGAGAGGCCGCTGTTTTATTCAGCGTGTTAAAATGAAAGGGAAGGAAAGCAGTGGAGGCAGCCGGCTGCTCCGAGGGCTGCGGCCCGCTGTACGGAGTGGGGCCGGTGGTGACGCGCGGGTTAGCGCGGCAAGGAAGGCATCGCGTGGAGCCCCACGCGGAGGAGAGCAGCCAGCCCGTGCTCGGAGATGCGCTCGTCTTGCCCTCTGCAGAGCAGACCCGTTACTCGGCTGGCAAGGAGAGTTGTGTGGTGTCCAAGGCAATTGGCAGAGCAAAGTGGAGGGAATAAAATTATCCTGCGGTTGAGGGAGCGCCGAGCGGGAAGGCGGAGAGCTGCTGTGGGCGGCCTGCGTCAGGCCGGCCGTGCCAGCACTCCCGAGCGCCTCATCCCCCAAACCCCGTCTATAAGGAACCGGTAAGAACAGCGGGGAAATGGCTTGTCCACAGAAACAGTATAAAGGAAGCAGTGTTTGTAACCCCGGCTCCAGACTCCAGAGCTGCTCGTTTGGTACCTAGTGTGGCAGTGAACACCCCGTCGGGCGCTGTTGTCACCATCCGGTGGGGATGGTGCATTAAAATCCAGTCAGCAAATCCATTCATCCTCCTCGTTGACATTCCCCACCTTTTCAGCAAACAAGCAAGATCCAAACCTACTTATGAATGCTCCTAGTAATGCTTTACTTGTTTATAGTAAGAACTGGATTTTATTTATTTATTTATAAATGCCAGAGATTTGGCTTTAGCTTCTGGCCCACCCGTAATAGAAATGTCAGAGCTGATGCAACCTTGCCGTGTTAGGAATAGTCAGTCACCAGAAGGTAAAAGAACTAAATAGTGTTAGAAAGCAAAAATAAATTTTAAACAGATGCAGAACATTCACTAACTTGTGTGAAATGGGGCGTCTTTTTGAGATTTTTGGCCTGGAGCCTTCCTGCGGTCTGAGTGGGGGGAAAAAAAATGGCATGTGGTTAATGTTGGCACGTTTCTGTGGTGAGATGATGTGACCAGAGGGAGTTGCTGGGAAAGCAGCAGTCAGTGCTTCCTTCTGCAACACTCACATTCAGGACGCTGGAGCAGCCAGATACCGCAGAAACAGAGATTCCTGTTTATTTGGGTATGGGTATCTTAGCCAAGTGTTTACAGGTACTCATACCTCTGTCCTTGCTTTTTGGAGGTTACATGTGATCAGGTAGTAGAGCGACCTGGTTGTGTCCCTTGAAATGGGGACATGTCCACATGGTTAGAAATGATCACTGTAATTGAGACCGGTTTCTAATGACACAGCTCAAGGGGAAAATTTGGATTTTTTTGAAGAATGAGCTTACATCAGGATTTGTCAAAATCGCTTCCTTAACAGCCAGAGTTAGTGTTTGGCCATCTGCATTTTTCAAATAGAGAAAAACAAAGTCATCATGATTGATTAAGGAAATATAGCAAAGTTCTTACTCAAACATGGAGATTTTTTTCTGATTGCAAATAGGAAGCAGTTAGTATGAAGAGCTTGTAGCTGGGGTTTAGGTAGCCATTACACCTGTTTCTTTTAAATTTGATTTATGTCTTGATATCAGGCTGGTAACATAATTACAGCGAATGTAATGATGTGTTTGGTTTTTGGAAAGCAAAGCAAAGTGTGCCCATGGGTTCATGGACATTCATGGGCATTCCATCTGATTATATAGGTAATTAGATCACAGAGTAAACAAAACCTGATGCTACAGAACCGTAACAAAATAGTAAGTTCAAAAATGCAATTGAACATTTAGGACCAGGATAAAAATCCTTTTATCTTCCCCTTATAAAAACAAAAGTTTACCTGCCCTTTAAATGGGCCAGTAACATTAAATTGGCACCCTACAGTGTATTCAGAATAGAGAGTCAAGAAGCCTAAGCACAAATGAAGGCAGTAGAGGATTTGAGAGATGCGGGTATTCCAAAGCAGTGCCCGCTCTGGAGACAGGCTACCCCGTAAAATGTCAATTATCTAAGGATCTGTGGTAAATGCAGTCATGAACAGGGGAAATAAGATTTGGTAGGAAACTTTGGGAATATATTTTGCTTGCATTCCAGCAAGAGATATTTCCTGGTATTTCCTGCAGTGTTGTCTCTCTGCTTTCTCCCAGTACAGAATGCACATTAAAAACCAGCAAGCTACCAAAATAGGTCAATAATAAATATGTAAAAGGAGGTTGTGAGATATTATTCAGCGTGTATGAGGACACCCAGTTTCTACAAGGAACTAGTCCCACTTAGTGGATATTCCCAACAAAATAGGGGAATTCTTCCCATAGTGGTTTCTGCCACTAAAATGATTTGAAGACAGCCAACCTTTCTGATGTAGTCTTTATTTTTCCTCTTCTTTTCAGCATGTGCATTAGTGCCTTTTATTTGTTACTTCAGCAGGTAATTTTTCATGGTAGCTTTTCTGCTTTATATCCTGCTGGTATATAGTTTAACAAAATGACTTTTGAAACACTAATTCCTCAGTCATGCCTCTGGGAATAAATCCTTGCAGTATTATGACTTATTTTATATCTTTTCTTTACGCTTGTTGAGAACTTTAGCAAACTTTTCTTTCAGAAATTGGTACTTTTTACTCCCTGTTTGGCTTCATGTGCATCTCTTCAACACCACCTGTTATTTGATGCTGTTATCCACTTCTGCTCTGTCCTATTACAGTGGCTTAAACACTTAAAAGAAAAAACCTTAATAGCATTTCTATTTTTGCATCTGGATCTCCAGGAAGAAAATTGAATTTTCACACCCGAGTAGCTATTTGAGGTGTTATCCTTGGTGCTGTGTCAATGAGCCGGTGTTGTGGAGAATCCTTTTAAAAATTACTCTAACAGGGTTTAGTGATTCTGAGTGGTAGCCCTCGTGGTAGGAAACGTTTCACGGTGGTACTTTTTGAAAATGAGGCTGTATATTTTTGTGTAGAAGTCATGTCATCTTCATAGGTAATTACCTCCCCTTGCTTTTTGTCAAGTTAAATAGGCAGTTTTTGGCAAAGGTGGTTATTTCCACTCATTGAAAATTTCTTTGCAAAGTCCTGTTCTCGACAAGTGAACTTTTCAGGTTGAGTGATCGTTTTTGTTGGAAATTTATCATTTTTGTTACAAATGCATTTGCTCATCTCCATCCAAACCTGCTCTGGTGCAGCAGGGCTGCTGTGCTGCACAGCGCTGCAGCTGTGTCCCCATCATACTCTCACTATGCAGCCGGGCCCCAGCATCTCTCGGGAGGCTCCTTTGCCACCTGCGATGCTATCGCTGTCTCCATCAGAAGAACCCGGGCTCACAGGAGGTATCCTCTGTGCCTACAGAGCTGAAGGAAGAAACACATCTTCCGTGCAGCTGCCGTGCAGTTGATTGCTTTTCTAAATTGAAATGGTTTCGGTTTTCCCAGAACAATCACCGTTTCACATGCAGCGATCACGGTACATTTTGAAACAAAACACCTTCAATTGCATTTTGATTATTTTCTAGTACTAGTTTAATTCCTCAGGAAACCCGAATGGTTAATGATGACAGGAAATCTCCAGGTTAAAGGATACAAACTTCTGTCCATGAAACGGTACTTGTTCCCCATTTGTGTTGTCATTAATGAGTCATAGGCTTTCCAATAGGTTCTGAAGATTTTAACTTTGTTAAATCACCATGATAATTTCTCACTGGAAAACACTATGCTCACTCATACGGATTTCAGAGTTGTGGACTCTAAAGGAATAAAATATCCAGATTGTTTTGAATCACGCTGACTCAAGATGGAATACCAGGAAAAAATTGTGTTGTAACATTTTGATGTTTAGGTAAATCTGATATTTGCTGTGTAGCTGCTAACAGGGCTCTCAAGGTGCACTGTGCTACTTGAGGGAAAGATGGTATTTTACAGATAAGCAGTGTAATCCGGTGCTTGTTTTTAAAGAATATGCAGAGATTAGTGAATTATAACAACACAGTAGGACAAATTGCAGTTCAAAGTATACTCAGCCCAGTTTAAGTATGACAGAAATTTGGTACAATTCAAAACTGCAGTGAAGGCGGTGTATAATGTCTCACAATTTCATCTGTCTACAATATCACAGGAAAATAATTTGATGATTGCTTAGAAGACTTTCTTCAAATATGCTTTGAAAACTTACTTGCATTCAGTATATACTCCAGATTATAACACCCCTCTCTTTCTTTGTTAGTCTGTTCACAGTTTTCCAGAGGAGTTTATGCCATCTTTGGATTCTATGACCAGATGTCAATGAACACACTGACGTCATTTTGTGGGGCCCTTCACACATCCTTTGTCACACCCAGCTTCCCAACAGATGCAGATGTGCAGTTTGTCATCCAGATGCGGCCAGCATTAAAAGGAGCCATCTTGAGTCTCTTGACTTACTATAAATGGGAAAAATTTGTGTACCTCTATGACACAGAACGGGGTAAGCACCATCTTTTTTAATGGCTTTTTTCTCTGTTTCATAACTTTGTATAAGTATTACCAGATTCAGTATGTGTGGCACATCTTAGATTGTTTCTGGATGCAGGTTGCACATTTTGATTGTCCTAGAAAAAAAAAACCCTCTGTTTTGAAGGAATAGAAATGAGGGGAAAAAGAAAACAGGGCATCTTCATATTAATGATAGTCTTTAAAAAGATTAGTTGGAGAACAGTGTTAGCAGTGTAGGCATTCAATTTGGAATATATGGTTTCCAGGGAACCACAGACCCAAGTCGCTTGGTAGAGCTTCTGAGTCCTTCTAAAACAAACAGCCAGTACTATGAAATAGGCTGGTGAGACCCTTGGCATTTGTGGCATTGCAATTTCCTTTCCACTTTACGTGAATGTTGTTTCTTTTGCCATTGGACAAAGTCCATAGAACTGTGGTGCCTGGCTGCGCTGGGTTGCTGTTCTAGCCAGGTACTGTGGTGCAGGGTACACACTGCTAGAATGAGCAGATATATTAAAGTCTCAAATCGCAGTATCTAAATCAATGTCTTAATCAAAGTTATAGAGCACATTGTGTATTCTACAATATTGGATATTTCTCTGGAGAAGCTATTGATGGCTGCTCTGGGTATAATGAGTGTTCTTCGTTAGCGTTCTTACCAGAGAAGGGTTTTATTGTATCAGGTAGATGTGCCACTGCCCTTCTTACCATATATTCAGCCACTTTAGTGATTAACAGTTCCTGGGATTCCTACGCCTCCTTCAGATCAAAAGCGTCTGAATAGAACCAAAGAAACTCTGATTCCATTTCTGCTCCCATGACAAAGTTCTGATGCCGTAGGCTGCTACATGCTGATAAAGATCGAGTCTTCAGTCACGATCACAGTATCTGTGCTTTTCCCACTGAAGATTATTAATATCCTCCATGCATGCATGCAGCGTGTTAAAAGTAGTTTTAGACTGGAACTGGGTGAATGCTAAAAGTTCAGCCTGGAGTTGAGTATTGCTGAATATTGAATATTACTAGTGTTGAAAAGCACTAGCTGTGAAATCAAATAGAAACTTTCAATCAAATAGTCAAATAGAAGGAGAACTTAACAATGCTTTTATTTTTTCAGTCTCTTAAAACTACTATCCAGGCATTTGTGATTGCAGGTTAGTCCATTTAAAAATGAAAGCCTGTGAATATGCTACTTGTTTGAGTAAGGAAGGTTTGATGTGACCAAATGTGATAAACTTATTACATACGATAAAAGAAAGATATTTTCAAGGGCTGACAAAACTTAGCATTAGTAAGGCTAATGAAGTTTGCTTTGGCAAGAGATGCATCAGTCATCCAAGGTAGTGCCTTGTAGGATGTTCTGAAGTCTCCTCAAAGCTGTATTGTTTTATGATTCTCAGTATGTATAATTTTTAGGTAGACAAGAGCCTAATCACGAGTTGATGAGGATGACTAAGCTCCTTGGAAGAGTTTAGGTTGTGTAGGTTTCATTTTGCCTTATTCATACTGAGATTTTAAATACAGGTTAAACCACAGATTTCACAAGTGAAATAAGCCTCAGGAATCCAACTCTACCTTTGTTGTTCTCTGCCTCTTATCTTGCCCGTGCTCTTGCTCTCATCCTCCCCACTCAATTAAAATCACATTGTGAACCTGCTGTGGCTAGCGTGGGCGTTATGCTAGCCAGGGGTTATGTCCAACATTCAGACCAGGTGTTTCAAAGAGCAGGGAATCTGGAGCAGCTGGAGGATTATAAAACTTAGTTTGGGGTTCTAAAACGAGGAACAGCCATATCTATCGGGTGGAAGAGGCACCAGTGTGTATAGTTAGCTTGATACTGTGCTTGAGTTGTTGACAAAAGTGCATGGGTTGAGATGGACTTACACATCTTCTCTTTCCTTCCTTGATGTATAATCTCCCTGCTGCTGTTTGATAACACACTTGACATCTCCTAAAACAAGAGCAAAAATGAACAATTATTTATGTTTGGTTCCTGTTGCCTTAGTCCGGCTGCAAGAAAGTTGGTAGCAGTGTTTTCACAATTACAGTTACTTTATTTTTGCCAGCATTAAGCAAATTAACACAATGCATATGTGAGGGAGAGGCAGGGCACTAGGTACTGAGAAATGGACATTATATTTCTGTGTCTGAGGAGCAGTAATCGTGGTTGACAGCACCTGAAATATTTGGCAGGTGCAGTAGCCTGCCTAATCTGGCGTGATAGGCCTTCACATGCAAAAACATCTCAAGAGCCCGAGCACTAATAATGGTGAACGACTTCTTGTGCTTGTGGTGAGTCAGGCTCGCAGGCTTCTGTGCTGAGGTACTAATGGAAACGAAAACACTACCACGGTCGTCATCTGTAATAATTCCTGTCATAGACACTTAACTGCTTTGGGGCATAAACATTATAGAGAAAGCGTGTTAAGGAGTTTACTGCTTCATTTAAATACCGCCTTTCTATTAGGATTATTGTCTTGCTGGTTCGTTCCCCAAGTGGGGCATCTGTGAGAAATTTGAAAACATTAGGCTGCTCTTTCCTACGTTGAATATTAGTTCTGGGGTAAAGCATTCTTGCAAGTAGTTTTACAGTGTTCTGCTGAAGGAAGACACTGCCATGTTTTAAACATTGCATTTGCTGCTAATAAATGTGACAGCGTATTATGGATGCCTCAAAAACCTGATAAACCTGCTTCTGATTTTATGCTGCTTACTGAACTATTTCAAGTTAAGCTTAGGAGAATGAACTCCTTTATAAAATTGCTGTCCTTAAGCAGTAATATTTTTTCTTCGTTTTCCCCACCAAGCCGTATAATCATATGGTTTTCCCCTCGGTGACAATAGGCACAATACGGTGGTGTTTGCCTCCTGCAATGAAGACGAAAAAGAAAAATCTCAAACAATAGAAGAAAGTTAGATCTACAGTTACCCAGATAGATGGTGAAGCTTTTAATCCAGTGAGTTAGTGTGTACATGTTGCATATGTTTATGATTGTATATTATTTTCTGTTGCTGCCAAATGACTGATTGTTATAGATGGCATTCTTAAATGCACATTTATGTGCAGATGCAGAATTCAGTGTTTTAGAAATAGAAGTTTTACTTCTACAGCACAGAAAAGAGGTGGGAGGCAGTGAGGAAGTGTGAGGTTTCTGAATTCCAGCAGCAAGAATATCTCCCCATGGCTTGTTTCAATGGCTAGACTTACTCTTCTGTGAAAAGACTTGAAATTTAAAAGAAATACCAAGTTGCATGTTCTCACAGTAGCAAAAGAGAAATAAAATGCCTTGCAGAGAACAATGATGTCTTAGGAAACAACTGTTAAAAGGAGAAAGGGCAGTAAGCAATGCATACAAGAAATAGTCATATATGTTAATTCCATGCCGTATGCTTTGGTTCATGTGAAAGGGAAAGTCGGGGTTGGTTTCTGTTTAGATTAACTCAGATGAGTAAATTGACACTGCTGGTGGCTGTGATGCATGCAGAATATCTGATTAATTATATGGTGCTAACTGCCTCTGTAGGCATCTCTGTGGTAGAACTAAGACTAATTAAGGTTATGTCAGGATGAAATGATGATAGGGCTACATACAGAAAGCCATTAAGAATTTGGGTAGCACATGTCAGGAAAGTCACCTTTTACATCTCATGCTCAGGATTATATTTCATCCAAATCTTGAAGTTTATTTTCCATCTTCAGGTTTATTTCTCCCCTTGTTTTACACTACTGTAAATCAGAAGTTATTGCACTGAAGCCATCAGGCCAGAGTAGCTCTCATACAGATGTACCGAGAGGTGGGCTTGTGATTTTCATAGCTCTCACATGGCAGCAAGAAGATTTCATTTAATTATAAGAGATCATTTAATTATGAAATGGTATGGTCGATCACAATACTGGAGCTTTAATTTAATTTAAATTACCAGGATGTTTCTTAACTTACATTTCTTTTTTTTTTTTTTTCCTGAGAAACGCAGTTTTGTACAGTTTGTTTCTATCTTTTCATTCTTTTATCCTTTCTAGAGGAGGAGAGGTCTGAGCTGATAAAGGAAGAGCTCTGTAGAACCAAGCTCATTAAATCTTGCACAAAATTAGAGTTTTTTTTTGAAATGTATTTGCAGTGAAAAATATTGAAATGTAGAACACAACATTATTTTTTGCAAAATATGTAGGGTAAGTTTATCTGGAATACAGTTGCCAGGGATTTTGAATTGTCAGACTGTGATGTGACTTTGCTATGTGGACTGAATCTCTGCTTAAAGTAACAGTGAAAAACATAATACAGCAGAGAATGCTGAACTCTTGTTTACAGGCCCCTTCCATCAGCAAACAGGTGCTAAGGATCTCTAACCACACAGCTAATTTGTTAAACTCTGTATTGCCTTTCCACGTGTCAGTTACTTATATTTTCTTATCTGATAATCGTCTCCCAGTAATAGGGGGAAATTAAAATGGTTGTTGCAGCTACAGCAGCTTTAGGAAACCACCAATTCAGCACCTGCTGAACAGGCAAGTACCAAAGGAATCAATAGCAGAGCTGATCATTAACATGTTTATTCTGCAGAGTGTGGGAGCTTGTTCTTCCAGCTGAGGAACTGCTCGGAATCCCTTATATGAGCTGGAGAGGCTTAAAGCACTGGTACTGCTCTAGCATGACCTTCTCAGAATTAAACATGGGATCTTTCTATTTTTAAATGATACTTTTTGCTTGGAAATACTTTGCTTACACTTTCTTAACTAAGAAAGGATTTAAAATCTTGACTTGATCTTTTTTTTTCCTGTGGAGAAGAATGTTGCGTCAAAGCGTGTTTGGAAACCTGTAAAACACAGAGGGTGACAGGGAACAAAAACAGGGAACAGGCACTGCTACCTTGGTGTGATTCTTTAGAGGTTTTTGATTCAGTATTTTGGACAGCAGCCCTGGATCGTGTCCATCCCATGTAGACTGTATCTGCATGTAGGCAGTGCTCTAGATGGGCTCCCTCATCCTCCTCTGTCACTTTCTGCACTGGGAAATGCGCAGTAGGAGGTGAAACTGCCAGGAGTTTGCAATGTGAATCGTGAGCCCTAGACTTGTGCCCTAACTGCTAGACAGGAGCCTTCTTGTAAGTCATGATCTCAACAAAAGGCAACTTCCAGCACAGCCCCAAAGTGTTTCATGTTCAGATTTTCAAACTCTGTTCCAGTAAAGAACACGTACAGTGTTAATATTCTCATGGCAGAAAGTCTTTTATTTAGATTTAAAGAACAATCACATTCCACAGTTACAAGCAATAAGAAAATGGTCTATTTCTTTCATTATCAGCCTTTACGAATGAGTAATTTTTTACCATCTTATAATGCCTAGAATTTGTATTTATATTGAATAGAAATTGATATATACTGGTTAGGAATGTTTGTATGAAATATAAGTAATTTACCCTGACAATTTTTGACATTCATGTTTAGGGTACTTTTAACTGCCTTCAGCAGTATAATGTATGAATTAAGGTTCAGGAAACATGCCAGAATTTTAACTGAAAAATCTTCTAGAATTTCTTTACTCTTTGACTTTATGGGCTAAATGTGTTAGGGAATGATCTGAGGCTGAACCGTTAAATCTAGCTTTTGATAACCACCCTGTATTTATTTCCTCCACAATCTGGAAAGCCCTTATCTTGGTCTCCTGGTGCTGAGACATAAGACAGCTCTTGCTGATCCTTCCCCAAACAAACGCTGAGACCCTCTGCGGGACCACGGATGCTGCCTGGGTTTTGGATGGACTGAGGGCCTTGAGCAGTTTTCTGCTGATCTTTCCCATTAGCTGCCGTTTGTTTAGCTAACCCCTGGTAATCACTTAAACCTTTTTTTGAGCCTATGAACAAGAAGAGTGAATCAACCTTGAAAGTCATCCAGCATGGGATGTGTCGTGCTGGCATGGTTAAGATGCAGCTAAAGACTTAGAGCATTCAGAGCTCGTTTCTGTAGAGCCGCTTTGTGCCTCCCTGCACATTTTGTACGGACACAAGAGGTTCAGTTTGCTGTTGAGATGCCCAGGCAAAATGCCGGAGCATCCCTTGAAGCTGCTGGAACGTGCGCTACCATCAGCAGCATTTTCCAGCAACAAGGGTAGTGACTGCACATGTGCAACAAATCTGTACGGGGTCCCATAGAGAATGTGAAAAATGTGCCAGCCCGTTCATGAAGAAAAGCTGAAACGCTGGAGCACGATGCATGAGAACCCCAACATTGTGCAGTGTAATGAGATGATAACCCTGCTCTCCCATCCATGCCTATTGCTGTTGTGGTAGCGTTGGTCACACCGTGACCAGTCCTGCTGCATTTGAGAGATGGAGCATCAGAATCTGACCTCAATTTATGTGAAAGCAGCTTGTAAAAACGAGTCAGAATAATCAGGGTTGCACATTAGGAAATGTGGAGAGTGCTGTATAAACGATTTCTAGAAGCTCAGAGCAAGATGTGTGTTATTCTAGTAGTGCTAAGGAAAGTAACTGGAACTATCAGGAATATGAACTGAGGCCTCGAATGAATTTTGTAGGGAAACTAACGGCATTGCTTCAGTGCCTTGCGGTAAGGATGAAGTCCAGAACCCATTGCATTTATAATCCAACTTGTACAAATGCATGCATTTTTGTCAACTTTCAGTATAGCTATGACGTGTTTAATTTTTATGTTGTATGTATGTGTATTTTAAATAAGAGCATTCTGTTCTCAGTTGAAATATGTATCACGAAGACTTAAATGGTCAGAATCTCACATTTCCAGGATTCTTGAAACTAAAATGAGATTCTTTAAGGTTTGCAAATGCAGGCTGGGGTGGGTGCTGGCAGGGAGGACACCTGAGGAGGGAAATGAAGACTCTTCACTGGGTGGAGTGAGCTCAGGGGTTGTGACTTAATGGAATAATACAGAAGTGGTTGCAGTAGCTGCAGGTAGTAAAACTAGCAAACAGAAAGGATGCTTCTCCAGCACTTGAGGAACATAAATCAAAATAAAATCAAAATAAATCTAAAATTGTCAGTCAGTCAAAGCTTCTCCTTTGATGGAACGGTCCTGGGTACTCAAAATTTTGCAGCTCAGCTAAGCAATGACATGTTCTTTTGTTGCTACAAGAAGAGGGGGCTTTCCATGAAGTTTGAATTTCCTTTGGTGCGGGACTGAATAGCATGCTGGATGAATGGGAAGTCAGAGCTGAACTTTTCGAAAGGCACTTTGTGCTTCTGTAATGATTTCCCTTTGGTGGTCTCAAACATCACTGAATGAAACTTGACGATACCTGTATGGGCCAAGCAGTGGTTTTCAGTCCTGTTTTGAGATGGAAGATTTGAGGCAGCAGTCGGGTTAACAATCTGATCTTCATCTACCTGCATCTGAGGAAATAGCTCTGAGTTCAAACTGCAGTGAGCTGTGACTTAAGAGGAATACAGAATGGCAGATAGGAAGTCTCTGTCCAGGTCACAGGTGAAACACGTTTTTCATATTCCTACACAACACATCTTTCCTTAAGGTTTATGAATTTCCCTTCCTACCTACAAAAAAAATAGCTTGAGCCTTTAAAGGAAATTTAATGGATTATGAAAGCAGCTTTGCATTTAAGGTAGTTAATTAAGTGGTATTTTCAATGGAGTTTATAAGAAGTAACCATGGTTATAGCTATAGTACCTTCCCTCATCTATGACACTTGCCCCTCTTAATTTACTTTATTCTCTCAGACTTCAGGGAATTGACCAAACTCGCCTGGCTGTATGCCTTCTGCTTCCCAGAAAATGCTTGCCAGCTGTCTCAGTAAGCATAAAGATGACCCAAATTCTATAGAGAAGGAAAATAAATGTTAACATATTTATAACAAATTCACTCATCTGGCACGTAAAATGACCTCACACTGTATTCATGTTGAGGTAATTTTTAAAGGAATTTTCTGTAAGGAGATAGATTATTCTTTGGTTTCTCATGAGACATTTAAAATCACTCTTTTTTTTTTTTTTTAAACTTCCCTTGCAATTCAGAGCTTGACAGCACTGTGAGTCTGCATTTCAGAAGCCGTATGAGATAGTGCACTACTGTAGTACAGTGGAATGAAAAATGCTTCCCTAAAGTGATTAAGTATTAATCTCTAAAGAAAAAAAAAAGTTCCTGACACGAATTTTATAATCCATAACAAGTGATTATTCATTTCTTTAGCTTTAGACGTGTAGCTTTTGCTGGCTGGCTCTTTTGCTTTAAATCATGGTGCAAACAAGAATCAGTGGGAGAGAAAGGTGACCTAAAGTTTTATTCCTCCTGATGGTGAGCTCTTCCTGTTCATACCCCATTGCTCTTAAAGTATTTCTGGTTTACCCTGGTTGTGATGGGTGCAAAGACGTCGCCAGTCGGTGGTGCGCGTGGCACGGCAGCGTTCAGGCAGGGCGCTCCTCAGTCTGTCCAAGCAGTTGAGCCCAGATTGGTCATCTCTTGCTGCAGCCACGTGTCCCTTGTGGTGAAGTGGCTCTGTCGGGGTTTGCAGGGCCAGTTCACCCGGTGGCACTGCTCTGCCGAGGGTTTTGCTGCGGCACCTGGCTGAGCACAAGAGCTGCGTCCCTGCCCCCCAGTGCCTGGCATGGAGCTGGCGTAGGGTGAGGTAGTCCTAGTTCAACAGGTAACATCTTGCTTGTTAATGCAAAGCGCCAATTCCCCCAGAACCAGGGAGTTTCAAAAGTCAGAACTGTAACTGCTCAGAATGCAGCTCTGGTCTTGTCCTTTGCCTCAGCTTGGTGCAGGGTGCTGGATTAGTGAGCTTTCGTGAAGCTGTGAGCATTGCAGCTCTGTGCTGTGCGCATTAAACAGCATCAGTCTGGAAAGGCTGACAGACACGAGGTAGGGCTGCTAGGGCTCCTGAAGAGCCGTTTGCTTTGGAGGTGCCTTTGCCCGCGCGGTGGTAAGGATGCACAGCGAATTGCCAGGGCTGCGCGCGGCAACTACGCAGCACCGCTGCTACTGCATGAAGCACTAGCACCTTTGGAGCATTCATTCCCCTGCTTGTGAGCTTACGAGTTATTTCTCCACTCTCTCTGAATGCTCAGGAAAGCTGTGGTTTATGTTTACTAGTATTATGCTTTTATCTGCCTGACTGTATTGAAGAATAGTTTTATGCTGGACATCACCACTCCATATGCTACCCTGAACCAGACTATCTTAAACCAAAGACAGATCCAAATTACATTTGTTTTGGTTGGGCCTTGGCAGGATGGGTGGGTTTGGGGGGCTTTTCCTTTTTTAATTTGTACTTACCGCTCTGGAGGATTTCATTATATCTCCTTTCCCCTCTGACAAGTTAAAGCTGCTCCTGACTACTCAAATTTAGCTCAGTGAAAGGGCCAGTGATGATGGAAAAGCCCTTTCAATCCTTCTGTGTTCTGCTTTTGGCATGGCATATAAAGCAATGCCAAAGACAGGGACTCTGATGTGTTCTGAAGCTGCCTAGACCTCGGGGTTAAGCTTTTCTAGTGAAGAAAACATGAAATAGTTATCACGGAAAACTTTCCCAGGATGCTTGGAAGTATTCTAAACACACCCTAAAGCTGTCAAATATAAATGGCAAATAATGCAGACACTTTCCTAGTGACTTTTTCAGCAAGATGTTTCAAGATGAGGACTCTAACTTATATTATTGTGATCTTTTTAACAGAGGTGTATACATGACCTTGTAAATTTATACAGTAGTCCCATTAGTAATACAAAAATGAAGATGTAGTCTCAGAATTAAGCTTAGAAAATGTTTATTAAAACATCTGAGTGCCTGGAATTCAATGAGTGATATGATTAATACCAGCTCTGGGTAGTTCTAGTGGGCAAATATACTAAATTGAGGGACAAAGTTATGATATAAACATTATCTTTTCTCCATTAAATGTGATTTTTAGTTGCAGCTACAGTCTGCTGAGCTAACTAAAATATATAGAAGAATCCATAATTGTCACTCATCTTTATGAAATGTCAAAGTCATATACTGCATTGACCTCCATCTATGTGCATTAATTCATAAAGATTTTAATTTGATGAGTTTGACAGAATTGCAGTATAAAATTCTTTCAGTGTATTTTAATTATTTTGTCGGCATTATATACATTTAACACCATCAGAGCCTACACTAGGCTCTGTCATGGTCTGCTCCTGAGAATACCGTAATTGTAAATGTGTTTCTAGATCAAAGGATGCTGTTTGTGCAGTCTTACTTCTTATCAGCTGCTTTCCCCTGCCTAAGAAAAAAAAGAAAAAGATACGATTTTATGAGAAAATATTGTTCTTCGGTTTGAAGTTTAAAACATCCTTTATTAGCAAGTTAAGGCTTTATTCTGAGAAGAAAAAAGGGGAGGGGGAAGAAGGATAGATGCAGAGAAGAAAAGCCAGCCTTCTGACATTGTCTGGCTCGCTCAGCAAGATGAAACCTTTGAGCTGCCTGCCCTAGTGGCAGTAATTGCTCTGTGGATAGAAATGCCCATTGCTTCGAGTAGTAGCTTTATCGATCAGGCATTTTTGTTCGTGAACCGACAATGATAACCTCAAATTAGATCAAGTTTTTATTAAAGAAATAAAATCTAATTATGCCTGCCTGTAGACAAATAGTAATGACTTACGTGAACACATAATTTTTGCAGGAACATTTTTTCAGAGATTCTTTGAGAATAAACCATCTACCCTGTTGTCTTTGTTCTCTCTGTCAGCTGCTACACTGTTCTGCCCCACTCACCTATACGTGTAATGAGCAAACTGGCATATTTTTAATGTCACTGTAGTGGGTGCCATAAAAAGGCAGAGATTGGGGATGAATGGGGGAAACCCAAGCTGCTGCGTGAAAGAGAAATTTCAGGTAAGGTGCCAAAGGTTCAGGGGTGAACATGAGGATGCATCAGTTATTGCAGCCTTGAGGCAGCAGTGCTTTATGCACTGGCAGGTCGAGTTTCATGCTGTGCTAGGCTTTTTTGCATTTTTTTTTCCTTTGGCCTTTTTCCCTTTTTTTTTTTTTTTTTTTTAAGGCTTTATAAGGAAACCGTCTCTGATTGCGTCAGTGCATGTTGATTTTAGAGATATCCCACATCACGGAGACAGTT
The DNA here is from genome assembly GCA_034781795.1 of Crypturellus tataupa. Lineage (NCBI taxonomy): Eukaryota > Metazoa > Chordata > Aves > Tinamiformes > Tinamidae > Crypturellus > Crypturellus tataupa. The sequence goes on from JAWLRI010000115.1 coordinate 6,578,729, forward strand.
TAAACACAAACATTAGAAACATTCATCACGGTGTGGCAGTTGTCCTGTTAAAAGTGTCATGAAAATTAGTCAGGAAATAAAGGTGGTTATTTCCCCCATGAATTTGATTGAAAAAGGTACATTTCATTTTTTCATTGTGCATTTCTATATTTTTAGATAAGTTGATGAAAGTAAAAATTATGGTTTAAGATGATGCACATGTATTGAATTACTGTAATTATTATGGTAGTTAGCCTATCTGGCTCCATTTTGCTACTTTTCTCAAAGAAAGCAATGTGAATGTGATGTGAATGACATGCATTGGAATAGTGACTATTTGGGTTTGCACTCTATGCATACTTTGCATTCTGTTTTCATTATACTGCAGCTCAGAGAAGTCTAGTGGCCCACAGCATCAAAAACATTAAAAACAAACAGTGCTTCCCCTTTAACCTGAGCTATATAATAATATTTATAGACTAATGCACCATTTACTTCAAAGGAAAAATTTAGCTTGTCTGTTTAATTTTGAATTCCCCTTTAGATAGTGGTAACTTCAATTAGTTTCATGACTAGTCTATCTGGAAGCCTAAATAAGACTGGTGGCTTTGGAATTTTGGAATGAGTAGAATTACTCTGAGTTTTCATTAAAATATATATATGAAACCAAGCATATTAAGTGTGAGCTGTTATCATTTAGATTTAATTCAAATAATCTGTGGTTTGACCTTCTTCAAATCCTGGCCACGGTAGGCAATGCAAACATCATCATTGTCTGACTTGTACTGAATTTAGATGCCAGCCGCATCCTCATAACACTTTATTGGGTCTCTTGTGAAAATTATGGATAAAAAGATAATGGGAGCAGTAATGATATTTGTTCTTAAGTATTAAGTGCTCTTCATTTTGCATAGATGTGATCTTGGTTTAGAGGATGTTAATGTACATTTTTCTGCAGATAGTGCTTTTGTGGCTTCAGTGACCTCCATCTGACTGTAAAGCTGGATTTTGTCAGAGTGTTTTTAACATTAAGACTTTTACTGCAGGGTATTCAAACTGCTGCTGAATGTAACCAAGTCAGTTCAGCTGTGTAAAAATGAGAGTATGCCTCGGAGCATAGCTAAAGCCGCTCAATACACTGCTTTGAAGTGTAGCTATGCAGATTTGCAACAGGTGAAGATCTGACCTTCTCTTTTTAAAAATAGTTTCTTCACGGGTCAATTTGGAACAACAGCAAAATGTCACACATGGATAAAAACTTGTACAAAATCACAATTATCTTCCATACTTTGATTCTGAAATGTTTTCTCTTTTTGCAATCTTGTATATGTAATTTCAAGGACTTTACATGAATAATGAATGTTTTTAAAATGTCTCCTTACAAACAATATGATCATTGTGTAAATAATCCAAGGTGTATTTGTGGGCCATTTTGAAATCTTGCGTTATTGTTTGTGCTGTTTTTTATACACCATTCTTTCAGTTGGATGGTAGAAATTCACTTAGTTGCAGTACTTGGATCTGCACTCATCCCTGAATGAAGATGGGGAGGGAACACCTTTGCTGTGTGTTTCTACAGAAACTGCCTCAATGAGGAGTCGTGGGGACAACTGTAAACAAATAATTGCTGATTTCTACACCAAAAGGGCAGGGTTCAGTTGATGTTTTGCTAGAAAATTGAAAATTAGCTTCAGTTTTATTGCTTTAAGTGTGTTCACATGAGTTACTGCATGAAGAAGAGCAGCTTCAATTGTTATCTACAGACAGCAGGGTCTAGAAGCAATAAAAACAGAAATGCTCTGTTGCAAGGAAAGCTATTTTTCTGTGTGTTAAATGAATAAAAATGAGGTTCTAATGTTTTCTGTGTGATCCTTCAAGGATTTTTAGGGGCATATTTGTTCAAGGAAGGTTGAATGCTATTGTGTTTCCCTAGCTTTAGTGTTTTTTTAATTGTCCTTTACAGAATGTTTCTTGGTGTGGTGCCTTCTTCTCAACTTACCACTCAGAGTCCTGTCTCACTTGCTTTCCAAGGCTTTCTGTCTCATTCTGTGATAACATAGCAGTAGATTATTTAACATAATTGTGTATTTTCTCTCTTGTCTTTACTAATTCAATCCCAGGAAGAATGTTTTGTTCATGTTAAAGCCAAATAGAACTTCGTAAAGAGAGAGGAACGTTCAGTGAAACAGAAATTACAGTATTACAAGTAATCCCTGTAATCATACAATAAATGTGTATTTATGTTAAATTTGGCCGAAGAAAATCTGATTCTTAGCAACGATTTTTAAATCATTATTAAATTACAGAATTACTACCCTTCTGCTATATGTAGATTATTGACATTCATTAATCATTTATAAACATTTATAAGATTGTCCTTCATATAAAGTATGAAACTGCCATTAGGGCAGTGTCTTAGCACTTCTGGTAAGACAGATATGCCAATAGTTTCTATTGAAGCTTTTCCAGTACAGGGCATACTGATTTTTAGCCTTGGCCCTATGGCTTTAGAGTACAAATGTATCCCATTGAGCAAGTGTTGCTTTCGTAGGCTTCATGGGTTTTGTTCACTTAAAGAGTAAGTTAACGAATTCACTAGTAACATATTAATGGAAATGAGGGATATTTTTCCTTTGGCCCAGTACTCGTTTGTATTTACTGTAGCAATGATTAGTCAGACGCTGATGTCTAAAGCACACTCGTCTTGGGAAGCCATTCCAGAACTCGGGCTTCTGATAGCAGGATCCATGCGGATACCAGAAGCATCAGGCCAGAGCAGCCAGGTTTGCTTGCTGTCCTATTTCTTGCATGGTGCTTTCCAAATGGCCAACCTAATCTCTGTTATTTTTGTCCCATCTCATAGAGAAGATGGGTAGTGCCATGGCACCACAGGAGCCAGACCAAGCTGTGCTGCGTGGCTTCCATTTCACTGCTGAGAGTGTTTTTGAAGATGGCAGAGATGGACCTGGACAGAAACTAATGTTATGATGGTCTCATCCCAGAGCACAAATGGCATGGATCATTCTCATACTAGGATTGCTGAAGTGCTCATGATAGAAATCCCTTAAAGCTGTTGAGAGTTTTTTCTTTGTCTCAGTCAGCCTGCAGTTTTCAAAAGCAAAAGCCCGAAGCAACAGAAAAAAAAAAAAACTCTGAAATCCATTAAGCTAAGTAAGAAAAACACCAGGAAAGCAAGCATTTTTGTACTCCTTGTGAAAGACCAGGAGGTTTGTGTTTCTCACACCAACTGTGGTTCAGATTGCAAAGGACAGCCACGTACCACTGTATTCTAGCAGCTGCCTCAGGAAAGCAGCTACCTCCACAGGGCTAGAAAGAGCAGAGGTTCCTGTTCCAAACCACTGGTGTTTTTAGCAGTCATATTGCCATAACTTTTGACTTGGCCGTTAACAGAAATACATAGTTTTAAAAGGCAGAGTTTATTCTTTGGGTTCTTGTTTCTTGTTGCATGGAAGTTGCTTAAGGCCTGAAGTCCTCTTGTTTTGGTGCCTTCAGCTGTTATGAGTTCTTGGAAATGCCATAAAGCTGGGCTTTGTGACAGTCTTGTCTTCTGTGATCTCTTTCTTTCTTCAAGATTCTTTCTAAAGAGATGGAGTGTACTCTCCATGTAACTTGTGGGAGAAAGAGCTTGCCTTCCTAGCACTACTGCTCATGCTCCAGCTCTTGGGAGAGAAACCAGCACAAGGCAAAGATCTTCTAGGCCATGGGGTCCGACACGTGGAGCCAGGCTCTGTCTGAAGAGCCCGCTCTAACAGGGAGAAAAACCTTTCTCACGTTGTCAATACCAGACGTTTATTTAAGAGGAGCAAAGCGTGGATAGTGAGGAGGAGCGTCGCCCTGGCATGCGGGGCTTTCAGCTCCATGCTGATTCCTAGGAGAGGCAGTGACAGGGGCCCCTGGTGTGTGCCCAAGACTTTTCCATACTGCTGAAATATCCTCTCTGTTGGCCAAATGCATGTAAGCAGCAGTGTTCTTTGTGAATTCAGAAAATATTATCATTTAGATTCAAATTTACCTGTTTATCTTCTTCAGCCATTATAGAACCAACTTTTTAAAAAGTCTAACTCCTTCCTGATTTACTGTAACAGCTACATACTGATGTCTTGTCAACAGACCTGAGTGTCCAGGTGCTGCTAAGAATTACAGTACTGCTGTTTAGATCCTCCTCAGAATAGAGCTAAGAAAGATGTTCTGAAGCTTGTAAAGCTGGCAGAGGTTAAGAGACTTGGTTTCCCTTTTTTGCTATTTAAAATGTGCTGGTTTTCATCATATTTAATAATTGCTGTAATTGGCCAATACAATTTAATATTACTAGGAAGCCAGCAGCACAGTGGAGACCCTATTGCACTTGGCTGCAGAACAGCCGCCTCATCTTGCTGATGTGTTGAATGGTGTGAGCGGTTCAGGGCGGCGCTTGATGCTCTTCCCTCTGCAGTGAGGGGCAGAGCTCACTGCTGTTGGACAAGTGCTTGGTGACTAGGACTGAGTACAAGGTAGTGATTACTTTCCTTGTATGTAAATATTTGCAGGTCCAAAGCGTACATAAGCCTTCTGTGTGGGTATTGGCAGGAAGTGTTGCAAACTGCTCTGTGGCTGTGGCCTGACCTCAGAGTTAAAGATTTAAACAAAACTATTGCAAACTGCGTGCTTTTAAATTCTGAATTAGATGGGGTCCTTTCTGCTGTTCAGAATTATATACCTACGTGTAAGTTCATTCCTTCTGTGGACTCCTTCAGGAATAATGCATACTCATCTCTTCAGAAGTGTGGCTGGAATATTCGGAAATGATCTGTGAATTCCCACAGCAATTTCAGTTGGCTTTGGTGATGCAGATTTAGGCTAATGTTAGTTGCCAGATCTTTCCTAGCATAGCAAATGGGAAAGAGCTCATCTGGAATACACCTGGCTAATTTGGCTCGCTGCCTACTTAGCTCCCTGTATTTGCAAAATTAGATGTTTTTGTTATGTGGGAGACTCAGAAATTTGTAAGTTGGGTGGTTTCTCCTCTAATATCCAAGACAGGTAATGGCATGAATTCAACACTCTAGAGTCTGGGGTACAGAAGGTGTTTGGAAGTGTGCGCAAGTTAGAGTGCAGATGTGACACCACATGCCAAGGGCAAGCGGTGCCTCTGTCATCCATCAGTGCAGCTGTGGGCTGGACCTCTGTAAACTGCCTGGTAGGCCAGTGGTCTCAGCCTGTGTGTCTTTAAGCATGTTTTTATTTTTAGTCCTCAGTTCCTTATCTTGTAGGGTATTGGCAGAGGTGAATCTCCATGGTCAAGTAAACAAGCAGAAGGCATCAGATGTAGCAAAGGGAACAACATTGCTTTTTCTGAAAGACAGAAATAAAGATGCCAACAAGACTTCCATTACTGACAGAGCTAAAAGGATTTTCTGAAGAACAAGGGTGATGAGATAGGTATGTAATGCACAGTGTAGACCTTTCAAGACAGAAAAAAAATGCTGAATAAAAAACAGCAAAAAGTTGCATCAAAAGCTGTGTCCTTAGAGCTAACCAGTGTAGCAGTGCAGTTAGAATGTGGTTCACAATATCCTGATATACTATATATATTTTTTCTATATATATATATATATGTATATAGAGAGCATATATATATATGTGTGTGTGTATATAAATGTAGCACAGTCATAATAATCCTGTGATTAGAGAATATGCTTTTAAAATGTTTGACTTTTTTAAAGGAAACAGCAGTAATAGATGTTGTAAAAATGAAGATGTTGGCTTGGTATTTCATTGCAGGAGGAGGGTTGGTTACTGTTGAATATAATGAGAGGGGACCAGCTCCCTGGTGTATGCAGTAACATTATATTTTCAGCCTGGAACATCTGTACATTAATAATTAGTCAGGTTAGGTGAATTTTTTTTTATGGAAGGCCCCTCCAGTTGCTCAGAGGCATGACTGACCTGGTTTTCTCTTGCCTTTCATACCTGTACAGAAATAATTACTATAGAGACAAAAAGTGAAGTAAAATAGAGACTTTTACCTGACAAAAAATAAGCCTAAACTTCTAACAGGTGCTCCCTACTCAGGGAGGGTAGTCATGGGACAATCACCTTCTGTTTCACAGTGTTCATTTGAGCAGAACACTCAAACTTCGCCTTCTATATGCAGGGACCTCATTCGTTCAGTGCAAAAATCTTCCTCTTCCCGAAAGACTACAGTAATGCTGGGCTGGATGACGAGACCTGTCGGCGCTTGTGCTTGTAGCTCCCAGCACAGGTCACTAAATAGTGACTCCTTCAGACTAGAACATCTTGCATTGGATCATAGCTTGCTACCCATGCAGTTAGATTTGTGGTGCTTTGGAGTCATGGAAGAGTAATCATGCATCAGTGTAATATCAGAAGGAATGGAATAGAAGAGTTCTTGTGTTTCACTGAATATTGGATTGAATATTCAAATAGCATAGAAACATTTTGGATAAGAGTAAACACTTGGCAGAGTAATTGGGTGCAAAGTCTAAAGTAATGGGAGTACTGAGATTGGCTGGTCCCAAGGATGTGTTTGTTACAACTTTCTAATTTTATAGAATAGCTCTGAGAAAACATTAAGAACAATTTAGGTTAAAACTCTGAAAATAAGAGCTTGCAGTTTAGTAGCAACGCCTTCCTGTTATATTTTTCCACTCTGAAACCTTGGAGGGGAAATTTATAATTCCCTGTTCTTCTCCAAGGCGATAATTTATAATTCTTCTCAGGTATGTATCCATCCCATTGAGTCGGGCGGTCATGCTGCGTGCACTTGTTGAATGTGTTGTAATAAGGTAACTAATTAGTGATGTATTCTGCAGAGAATTGTGTGCCACTTTCTAAGCAGGCCACAGAGTACATATTCTCAAAAGAACATATCCTATTTTTGTAAGTGATTTCCAAAGGACGGGTATTTCAGAGGTATTTAGGGTTTCAGCATATACATAGTGGCATTGTCTAAAGCACCTCAGTGAAATGACTCCCTGGCTGCCTTTTAAATCAAGGGAGTGCAGGTACCTCACCTGCTGAGATACTTCTGCCACCTGCATCTTAATTGCCTCTCAAAATGAAGTCTCAGTGTGCTCCCCAAGTCACCTTGGAAAATGAAAGAAAGTGCCCGGTGAATATTTTACTTGTCGCACAGTGAAATGAGCCCATTTCCAAGAAGATCATAGGCAGAAGGATTAGTTGTTGCAAGTATCCTAGTTATTACCTGTCTCAGATCATGTGTGCATGGTAAGAGAGTATGTTGTATGCAAGAACAAATTTTTCTCCTCGTACTTGATTTATAATATTGACAAAGAAATACATTTTCAGGTGTCCAGTTGCACTTAACTAAGATCTAGTAACCATTAGTTCTTGGGGAAAAAAAAAACCCTAGAAATGGTTCCATATTCTTGCAACAATGTACATTTTCTGGTGTGGGGAAGTACACTGTGTGCTTCCTTGTCAACGGGCTGCATATGTGCAGGACCAGCTTTTGTCCAGGGTGGTCAGGTAGGATGAGGCTGGGTGTTTGATGAAAGTTTTCCTTGTGCTATGAAGACCACCATAGGGATATTTTTAAGCCATCAGTAACGACAGTAGTAAATCAGATAAACTACCCATGCCTAGGTAATGCTGCCATTTTTTTTTGATAGATCTGATAGATAGAATTTGATAGAATTCCTGCCCAAATTCCATTTGTGGAGCATAAAAATGAATGGGATGGAACCCCAGGAGGAAAAAACAATGCGTCATAGGAGCCTGAGTGCTGTAGCCATGGGCAGTTTCTAAAGCTTCAGGCAGCTCTGCAGCTGAAGGCAGCCCCTTGCTGAAGTGCGGCACCAGCCCCAGCAATGTTCTCCTCTCATTCCTTTCCCCACTGAGCTCTCCCAAACTGGGAAGAATGAGGCCAAAGCTACACTTTTTAATCACATACTTGCTTCCTTTAGTGAATATTTAAGGTAAAATGTTCACACATTTCCATGCAGTTCAGCCTAATGTTTCATCTAAGCTGCTTCCTTAAGCTGTGTCAGGAGTGGCATATTCAGCAGCTGACTCTGGGTTCACCTGTGTTCTTAAATTCTTTTTTTTTCTTCCTCGTCTAAAATTACTGGCTGCTATCCATGTATTTAGGAGATACAAAATACAAATCAGTGGACAAAAAATAATTTGAGTGTTATGGAAGGGATGGTTGATGCTAAAATTCATAGTGATTTTTGATGTAATGAAACAGATCTCATATACTCAAATAGGGCTGTAAAAATTAAAATCAAAATCAAGATTGCCATTCTATTCTCATTTTTCAAAAGCCGGTAAAGACCAAGGAATTTCTTCCCTAGCAGTGGGCAGTTTCTGCTCTAGAAGTTATATGAGCCCGTTGCATCAGTATCCTGCAGAATGAAGCTGCTTTTTTTCCCTGACATGCACAGTGCAGTGGTGCAGGAAGAAGCGGTGTTAGCCCACGGACACCGAGCACTGAACCAGAGCGTGCTCGTCCTGTCACCTCCTGTGTTAAGTGTTCTGAAGGGACAGCTTACTACCCCATGCTTTATTCCAGGGGGGTTTTGTCTGTCCATGTCATGCTGTTCACTGCTGCCTTGGTAAGCTGTATCCTGCGGCCACATTAAAGCAAGCATCAGTATAAAGTAAATTTAAATGATATGTCCTGTGCCTTGGTTAGTGCAGAGGAAGTGTACGTGTATGTTTAAGCCCTGTTCAGATCCAATCTTATTGCCGGGTCGTGTGGAAGGTGTACTGACTTATTTTGAATTAACAGCAAATCCATCTTGATTAATGGATTTGTTATTGCTATGGAGAGAAATGCTAATACTGAGGGGAAAAAAAAAAAGTAATTGTGCTATATACAAGTTCTACCCATTGGCAAAAAAAAGGCAGAAATTACGAAGTGAATGATTGTAAAGAAACACACATGCAGGCTGTGAGTGTGAATCCATAATTTATCATCTGTATTATCATAAAAACTCATTTACATTTCAGAATATTTTTAAAATCAGCTCTCACCCTTTGATTGCTAGATTTTTTTAGTGTTCAGAATAAATAAAAGGAAATTAGCTTACAGGTTGAGACATGAGACATATTCCAGCTGCAAGGGCAATTAAAATGCAGATACCAAAGGGTGAGATGTTGATGAAGAGAGACTTTGAAAGGCTGATAACATCTGTTAATGAAAATTCTCAGAGGCAGAAGATTTGTTTGCTCAGGTAGTTTGAGAAACAGAAAATTTAGATAAAGGTTAGGGAGAGGAATAAATATTTTTCTAGCATGATTGACTGAAGGTCATATGCAAAGAATAATTTTACTATGTTTGAGGACAATCCAACTGCATAATCTTTTTTCAAGACATTTATCCAAGGTGAGCCCAGCTTTTATTTGTGATGAATATGTATTTCAATTCATAGCCTGATTACCATAATCTCCTGATTGTTTCTTCAAAGGAATAATACTTATCATTTTTTAGACTCAGCACTTTCTAGACATGTTTTTAGGAGAAAGCAGTCAGCAGTAGTCTTGTGTGCTCAAGCTAAATACCCAGGGTATATCACAGCAAAGAATTAATGTGTGTTATCAATAATTTTAAGTTCGTGGCATACTTTAAAATTATATTTTTTGCTTTTCAGATGAAAGCGTGATATGTGAGGCCAAGTTCTAGCTGTTGCAAATATCTTCTGCAGTTGATAAGTGGATAAACTTCCCTATTCCAGAGATATCCATTATGTCAGAATAAATACACTAGAATGTTTCTTTTGCTAAAGAAAAGTTAAATAAGCTTTGGAAAATCTTCATTTTTATTTCCTTTTCAGGTGATAATTACACACAATAACTTTTTTTTTTTTTAGGTCAGTTTATAGTTGTGCTACAGTCATACAATTTCACCTAGAATAATGCAGAACAGTTTCCATCTGTGGCTCAGTTGATTGGGTATTAGGTAGCTATTGAATTTACTCTTGCAAATAAGATTACCGGGAAAATGTTTTCTGAGATAACATACTGGTGTTTTTACTGTATAATTTCAGCGGCTAATGTGTTTCAGACAGTATAAGAATCTTTAAAAAGTGCACGTTCGACTGTAATACAGCTTGAAATTGAAAAAATGAATCTAACTCTGTGAATAGGGAGATTCTGAATTCAAATATTGGCCCTCTTACTAATTACCTTTATGGGATAGGACAATTCATTTCTTGATTCCTCATCCATTTTACCTATCTCGCAAGCAAATGCTGCCAATGCTTCAATTAATTCACAGTGTTTTGAGTATTATTTAAGTACTAAGAGTTGTAAAGAGAAGTAATCTTTTTACGTTTTTGAAAATTGAATAATGCAAAAATGCCTCATGTCAAGTACACGGCTTCAAGTGTAGCTCACTGATCATTGTGTAAGATCCAGGCCCACATATGATGTATTTTTGAAATAGCGAAACTTGGCTAAAATAGGTCATTAAGGCGTTGATGTGTCAGGAGCTCTGCAAGCTAATTGGAGAGAGGAAGGAAATCCATATAGCCACATTGGTGCCAATAGCAGCTGTACGTGCAGCAGCCCCTTTGCTTCCTGAATACAGACAGTGCTCATTGCACCGCCTCCCGCACGCAGGGACAGCGCAGCTGAGCTCTGAAGAGGCAGCTAAGCAGCTTGGCCAAACGTGTCCTTTGGTTAGTCACCTTGTCCCAAAAGAGGAGCTGGATTCACCGTGTGTCTGCCGCATCGGCACGTAACGTACCTGTGGGTTTTGTAAGCTCTGCCTTTGAGAACTGGCTTCTCCTAGAACATACTTCAGTTGTCTTGCTGGCAAGTTACGTTTTCTTATCCAGCTTGATAATTACTAGCTCTGTGATTCCTAATTAGAATCTTTTTGCCGAGATAAATATGTAAACACAATTAGGTATGTATTTTTAACATCCAGTAATTAGCCTCATCAGTTGAGTAGTAGTCAACACATTGGAATTTTGTTCTCTTTCAGCTTCTTCGTTGCAGGTAGGTGTTGTGAATGATGATGCCCATAAGATGCTTGCCTTACACAGTTTCAGGGCTGTGTTTTTTTTCCACTAATTTATGTGCATATTATAAGCGCACAAAAATGGCACAGAGTATCTCTCTTTCTCAACAAGAAAGAGAATCTTTGTGACTTTCCTGCAAAAGTGCCTGAAATTAAGGATAGATGAAGGCTGAGGCATCTCATTTAGGCCAACCTTGGTGGTAGCTGGGATTAAGAGCGTTAAGAGTGACTGAAATGTTTACAATCCAGGCCGACCCGGACCAGCCAATGGACAGAACTAATGAAAGAATGCAACCCTGGTGTTCTGAAGAGAGCCTTTAATAATATATCTATCTATCTTGATTTCTTCTTTCTCATTCAAAGAAACGTCTGTCTGACTATACCATTGGAAGGCTTTTCAACTGAAGGCTGGTCTGTTGCAGGCAACAGAGCGTGATGTGGATGCAGCCACAGCTTGTTCCCTACCAGAGGCAGTAATTCAGCTCCCAAACAGTGCAATAAATCATTGGAAGTGCATGAAGGTGAACAGAAGTGAATGAAGGCACCGTGGAGGCTGCCTCTAGACAGGGCTAACGTGTTGTGCTTAGGCTGTGGCATTAGTTTCCTGAGACCAGTAAGACTATGGTGGTTCGGAATTTGCTGGTGATGCTCCAAGCGTGGCCTTGCTGGGTAATTCATGGCACTCCGTGAAACTGGCGTCAGGCAGGAATGTCATTAAGCTTCCATCTCCAAGGTCTGCAGCCCTGTCTGCGCCAGTGCTAGCACTGTCCTTTCTGCACAGCCTTAGGCTTTTAGGTCTGTTTGTGCTGGAAAGGGAAAAAGCCTTGGACTCATTGTAGAGCTTGATGGGTGAAATCTCTCTGTATTTAAGCAAATTAATTATTTTTAGGTAGCTCTTTTTTTTTTTCTATACTGGTGTAGTTTTAGCATTTTGCGGTTTGCATTAAAAAAATTTCCTTTTAGGAAGGAAATTCCTTCCTAATTACCCGCTCCATTACCCGCTGACCCACATCTTCCAGATCCCAGGGCCCATCCTCACTGTCCCTCTCAGCTTACTGAACCCTGCAGTTCAGGGCCACTGGGCAGGACGGTGCTTCTCACCTTCTGCCACTTCTCAAAACATTTTTACGTCCTTTCCTGGGCTGCTGCTTCTCTCTTCTCTGCCCTAGTGTTTACCTCTCATGTTTTCTTCAAGCAGAACATACTCTGGTTTCTTAGAGTTCCCATCTCATCTGTTCTGTTGCCCTTCTACATCTAGAAATCTATAGTCATCCAAAGATTAATATTCCTTTGGACACATGTAAATGAAGATGTACACAGCAAAGCCAGAACTAGGTTTCAGCCCTTTCCATAAACTTTGGATTGTATTACTGCTGTGAGGGGTACCTGTCTGTTGTTTTCCAGGAGACTTTGCCACAGTACTGTGAAAGTCTTATGTAAAAATCACCTTGCAGAAGTGACAGTGCTGCTGGTGGCACCTTTATGTCCTCCCTTGGTTATTGTACTCCTTCATCCCTTACTACATTACTCATTTTACGCTGGCACAGCTTCATTCAAAAGCACTGAAGTTGCACTGAATAAAACTTCAGTAAAATGAGGAAGCAAATTAGATGCAAGGTTGTCATGAAAGAACAGATCAAGGTGAACTGTGTTCAGAAACAGTCACTTAAAAATCTTTTACTCACATTCAGCAGGTCTGAATTCCTGCATACTTAGCTTTATCCTATCCTGAACAAATGCAGACCAGATGGTTCCTGTAGATTCTCCTTTGGAGCTAGGCAAGTTCACATTTACACGCCCAAGCTGACATGTACATTTGTGTAGACAGTAATATAACTTTATTACGTATATAATATATATAACATCATTTTGAAGTAATATATATACACAAGGGAGTCTAGAGGTTTACTGAAAAGAGAAAGCAAAATGAAAAATAATGTCAGAATGTGTTTGCTACTTGGTCTAGAAAGTTGTCTGCTACCAGAATAGCAGAGAGTAACACTTCACTTGTGACTTAACGGGTAAAAGTAACCAGGTCAAAAGCGGATGTAAGACAAGTATTCTGCTTTTTATTTAATAATTTTAACTTAATTGTGTTAGACTAAAAGAGCACCCCAGGGTATTAGTCATTTGCTGCATCTCTTACTAGTCACTAATTCAGCAGCTTGTTACTTGCTTGCTCCCCAGCTATAAAATTGCTAAGCAGAGACAGGTTGTTATGCGGAGCGTGCTTGTCTAACTGGTGTGTTTGGATTTTGATTGATGTGTAGCGTTTTGCACTGGTTAATTGTGGTGGTGGTGTTTTTCTCTACTCACACCTGACATTTAAAAGAATCCTTTTATCTGTTTGCTCTTAAATCAGTGCTCGGTTCAGTCTCAAGCACATAGACTATCCAAATGTATCTCAATTTATGGACCCCTGGCAGGCCCAAAGTGTAAATTGGCATCATAGAATTTGCATTTGGCATGGAGAAGCGTTTGCCTTGATGGCCTCCTGTCTGGTAGGTGCACTGTGCCCTTGTCAATCACCACTCCACATTGAAATGCCTGAAATTCACTCGTAATCCGATATCTTAGTTATTCTGATTGTGTCACAGGTACATGGTTCCAAACACAAGGATTCAGATCAGCACTGATGTCCACTCAGCTGGCACAAGCATGAAGCATTACAGGAAAATATGCCCCTTACAGATCTCTGATACTTGGCAAGGGAAAAGAAAGGAGGGTTGCAAGCAAATTCTCTTTCATTTCTAATGCAAGAGTAGGGTCTAAACTCTTATCTGGAACATTCAGAAAAGGAGTGATTTACATCAGCAGTATTTGTTTCTCAGTAAGTTCTTCAAGTGCCAATTCTGAGGGTTTAATCATTGCTCATGACACAGTAATGGACGCTGCTCTTTCAACAAGCTCAGTGGTGTAGCAAGTAGAATTTGGTCTGTCTTAGCAAGCTGCTCAAAAGAACAACTTTTGCTTGCAGGGATATGGGAAAAGCCCCGTGAGTTTTCATAGACAGATGAGAGTGAGTGAAATGTCCCTGTCACCCGCGTGAGCAGTGTCAGCTGAGACATGCCCGTACCCGTGGAATGACCCGAAAGATTGGGCGGAAGGTGCGGGTTGTGTTTGTGGCTGAGTCTCGCTGCAGTGAGTACCACGTGGGGTGAAGTTGTGTCTGCATTGTTGAAAATACACACACAGCTGTAGTAGCAAATGGTGTTTTCCCTATTTTGAACTAGGAATAACTATTTCCCCTCTTTCGCACGCTTCAGTCAAGAAAACTCAAAATTGTTTTTTTTTGCTTACTGAATAGTAAACTAGACACTTGTTCTAGTTTCATTATCATGGTTCCCTCCAGTCATATTATAAGCTGTTTAGATGAAGATAAGGTTTTTTTAAATCATTAGTATTTTTGAGACAGACACTGATATATCTGAATATTAAGTCTAGTATTGTCCAAGCTGATAGTAGGTGGAAGTCAGGTTGACCTGTGTGATTTTTATTCAAAGACCCCAGGTGTGTCCCCTCCCCAGTAGATGACTAGAAGGGACCAAATTGTGATTGGGTCTGTTTCGTGACCTGTCAAACAGGGACATCTCCATCATTTGACAAGCTGTGACTGTGAATCAGCAATGCCAACGTGCTAGTAAGGTAGTGCAGTGAAGGGATATGCTGTGATCAGAACAACTGACATCCGAAACTATTTCCAAAAAAATATGCATTCCATCCTGCTCCTTTCTCACATCCCAGGTGTATCTGAGGGAAAAAGGGCTCAGCAGATCGGGTTGGGTTCTGAAGGAATTTTTCCACCTCTGCGTGTGTGTGTATGCAGTAACTATAGAAAAAACAGCCTCTGAATTTTAGCAATGATATTATGAACTCGTTTTGAGATTATCTTGTTGTTATCATCATCTGGAAGGAAAAGTTTTTTCTTCTCTCATGTGATGTTTTCTGGCTTTGTTTAGTTCTTGCTTGAAACACGTGAAGCAATTTAAACTAGCAATGGTATCAACGAAAGCCTTTTTTAAAAGACCTGTTCACAGACAATGTGCTGAATATAGGACTGATAAAGTCCTTTAAGCTGTGGGATAGATCTGGTGCAGAGCTACAAAGTGGAGAGCATTGCAGGGGCCGGCTCCGTTCCTGTCGGGTGAATGAGGTTAGAGGCGCCCACGAGCGTCCAGCATCTCCAGGGCCAGCAGCTCTTGCCACACGTTGACACAGAGTATTTGGGGAGGGCACAGAAAGCCCCGTGCCCAGGTGCAATCACTGACATGCACAAATCAGGGAATCTTCCCCTTCCGTACCCCAGCCCCCCCCGGAATTGTCACGACCTGTGTTGTTATAGTAAGAGAAGGAAAGTTCAGCTTTCATGATAAAGTGATCCTTTTATTTAATCAATTGTACTGCTTATGTAACAGCACTCCTAATGGTGAAGTACAGCTGAAGCCTGGGACATGCTGTTTATATAAATATTCCATAGTGGGTAACGGTGTAGTGAGCAATTGTAGAAGACAATAAGCATGGAGAGATACCGGGGCTTGGGAACAGCTTCCGTGTGATTGCAAAGATACAACTGTGCTGCCTCCCTGAAAGCAGGAGCATCAAACGGCGCTTTGTAAAGCCGGGGAATGGAGTTTGTAGAGGTTGTCAGTGGTCAAGCCCAGCAAGTCATCGCAGGGAGGGCAAGCGAGGCTTCTCCCAGGGAGGAGGGGACAGAAAGAAGGCCCCAAAGAGGACGGTTGACACAGCGGAGACAGAAACTGTAGGGAGGATTTCAAGAAATGACAAGGATGAAAGGAACTGTGACTAGAAAGATTCAGTGTGACAAGGAGAAGCTAGAGGTAGAGAAGAGAGAAATGATGAGGAAATCCTAGAAGTTTCTCATGCTGAGACTGACGTGATCGTATTTTTGTGGACAGGAGAAAGGCTGTTGAGTAGCCTTGCTCTACCCTGCCTTGAACTGGTGACTACTAACAGATATGCATGCAAAAACACTGCCACATACACAAATACGCAATTGCACAAACAGGAAAATTGCCCAGCTTTTTTGCAAGATGCTTAAAGTTTGGCAAAGCAAGCTCTCACTCAAAGAATTTTAGCTGAAACCAGGATGCATGTCAAGCAATGGCATCTGTTTTCCAGCATATTCATGTTGACATATTTCCTTGAGACACTGTGTAAGTTTTGTCTGCATTGCTAGCAGGTAATAGAGCAATAGAATTTTAAAGGTGTCTTGTTTTGTCTAATCTGTGGAACCATTTTGTTTAATTTTAAATGAAAAAATATACTTAGAGACTGTTTTCTGTTGTTTAGAGCAAGCCCAAGATCCGTAGTTAGGCTTTGGAAGAATGATGAAACAAAGTTGTAAATATTCTTTGCTCAGTGAAATCACATTTTTTAAAAAACATATATTTATATGCAAAGCACTTGTAAATCTCCACTAATGGTATTTATGTTCCCACATCAGAATTCCTCATTTGTAGCTGACCAAGTATCTGAGGCTTAGATCTTCCTCCTGCGTGTAATGGAATCATAATGCTGTCACCGACATCACAGCCATTTTTGTAAAATACGATGTTAAGGAAGACTGAGTTCATTGTACTATACATATGTAAATGCCTCCCTCTCAGTGCTCTCAGGGGAAAGAAGATGCCAGAAAGAATTCCTGACCATGGTACATATTAATTGTTACCACCTTTCGTGGGATAGTAAAGTGCAGTCATACAAGGAAAGGCATTAAGAATCAAGAGGGCTGTGTAGGGAAACTGAGGACGTTCAGTGCAAGTTAAGGAAGCACGTGGTAAATTATAATAGTGTAACTGCAATCTAGCAGTGGGGAAGTCTCATTCATTCCTTGTTTGTGTCAGTAATGATGGGCAGCAACTCCACTGGCTTCCCAGAGCCACTGCAGAGATGCAGCAAGATAAGGGAGATCAGACCCCAGCCCAAGTTCTTGTCAGGGTGCTCCTAGGATGACATCTGAGCTGAGGATAGCTGTTGGGGGAATTCAAAACAGTGAATACTTTGTTCCTATATAACTCAAAGTCTTTTCAGTTTCAGGAGCACAGGGAACTGGTTATCACAGAACACAATTAAATACATAATTTGATATGTTCACCCATGTGTGTTTATGCTTTGTGTATGTGAAAACATCTGAACTTCTCAAGTTGGCTGTCGATGAGGAAGGCACAGTGTGACTAAATAATTAGACTGAAAATTTGGCAAATAAATTAAATTGACAAAAACATAGCTCATGTGCACGTTTCTGTGCGAAGAAACTCCGCTGGAAACTACTCTGTGCAGCTGAGGCAGATGAGCTCTGTGTTTGGATGGCATCCTTTTGGATGGGAAGCAATTACAACAATGCAAAAATGTGAATTTTTAGAGCTGAGACAGGTAGTTCACCAAATTTCCAGTTAAATACTGGAAGAAACAGATGCAAATCAGTGCCTGACTCCTACACAGCTTGCCTCTGAGGTTTCTGTTTCCATTTCTACCAGCCTTGACTCGGTCACATTGCTTGAGTTCTGTCTGCAGCCCCAGCACGGTTGTTCCGCAGGACTGCAGTGCTGTTTGCTGGGGTAAATGTCCCTCTGAGCAGCCTCTGCTCAGCCTTTGCTCCTCCTCTGTTCTCTCGAAGCTGCTAAATGAGTTGGTATTACCTTAATGGACGCACTGAAAGTGTACTTAATGCTGCTACACTCCAGATTTAAAAACATTTCTTGAAATCAAAGGGAATATCAGTAAAATATTCTCCTGTGGTTCATAGTTCCAATAGCCAGTACAATGACTTAATTGGTGTTCCTGTACGCAGTGCTTGGATCTTTGCCAGTTAATGACCCATTTCTGCAGTCTGCACTGGCAAATTAGCCCTTCTGTCCAGCTCTCCAAACTTACGGACTTTTGCCCACGTAATGGCTGCAAGCTCCTATTCTCAGCTGGCAGGGACCCCAGCAGAAACATAAACATCCCTGAGAGGGTCATAATATGATATATTGGACAGGTTCTGATCCGCCTCACAGTAATATACTGCCAAGCGATTCTGCTGAAGTCAGTGAATCTGGCAGCAACAAAACAGAAATAAGAAAATGGTCCCTGCGCTATTGCTTTCTCGAGTAATGAAGCAATTGCAGGTTATTAGCTAATCTGTGTCCCTTTAGATGATGTAATTTTTTGTGAAGTCCTTGTCAAGCATTCAAAATAGTTTTTATTTGTGCTTTGTATTTACATGGTTGCATTGTCTCTTCCCCCTACAGGATTTTCCATTCTTCAGGCAATTATGGAAGCAGCAGTGCAGAACAACTGGCAAGTGACAGCCAGATCTGTAGGAAGCATAAAGGATGTTCAGGAGTTTAGAAGAATCATAGAGGAGATGGACAGGCGACAGGAAAAAAGATACTTGATCGACTGTGAAGTAGAAAGAATAAACACAATTTTGGAACAGGTATGTGTTTTAATTTTCAGGACAGTGACAAATTTCATTAATGCTTTTGGAACTGTCCATTTCTGGAATATAACAAAAATATGAGCCCTGACAACTGGCCAGTTATCTAGTAAAATTAACGTTCCTGGACGATGCCCATAGCTGGCGGCAGTTCATAAACATAACCTACCAGGAAATGTCTCTGCAATATTTTTTTGCTCTGAACATTAATGAAGAATTATTTTAAGTAGGTTTAGCTGGTAAAATCTGAGCTGTTAGAGCAACTTTACTGGTATTGGGGGATATTCACAGGGATTGCAGGGGATTGAACTTTATTGTTTAATTGTAGGGACTGCGATTTGTTAATGTGGAACCTGAAACAAAAACCAAAAAGGCAGCAAAGAAATACTGAATTGTGTTAAAATAAAATTGACCCAAATGGAAATACGGTTAATTCAGTTGGTAGTCCAAACTGTTCATCAGCACTTACGGAGGTGCAAATTTGTGCATTGGTGCTGTGGACAGAGGTAAAATCCGAGTGGCAGAGTGTGAACATCCTCACTGTGGAAAGCAACAGGAGACTGTTGCTGTTGCCCACCTTCCTGGTGTGTGCTTTGCTCCAGGAGATGGGCTGTGTCCATAGGCAACCCCAAGTGTGGGCTCTGCTCCATACAAGGATCAGGCTGGAGTAGGAGCCCCGTGGCTCATAGCTTCCAGAAAGCTGATTATGGCTCCGTGGGATGTGCGGGTGTCCCACCGAGCAGCAGCCAGAGCCGCTGCCCATGCGGTGGAACGTGCTTGGAGGGATGTCCTGGCAGACAGGAGCCCCGCTGCCTGCGCTCCCTGCCAGGCTGCTGCTCCTGTGCAACCAGAGCTTGCTCATCATACGCAGCCGGGAATTCGTTTAGGACTGAAAAAATTTGGTATTTGCTACTTCACGGATGTAACTGTGGCTTTATACTATGGAATAGCTTAAAAATAACATTTAAATTTCATGAAGCATTAGCATATTCTTTAGAAATGTTGTATCGTCAGCTGTTGGCAAATTGACCTTGCTGTCATAAACAAACTCTAGGAACTGCAAAAGATACATTCACCGAGTTTGTTCAGAGAATATTCAGCTCCAGTCAAGCCTTCAGGAACATCTCTGAGGGCCGCTCTGGGGCCACAATCAGGTCCCTTAGGTCCTCGTGACAAAGGAAAACAGGGAAGAAAGAGGTGCTTGTTTCAGAAGAACATGGCACGAGCAGGCACCGATACTTAAGTGTAACACTTAGTGTGATAGGAATGCCATTATGTAGCACTTTCCACTGTAATTTCTAGTCAATATGGTGAATACCATGAAAAGTATGCAGGGCATCACTCACAAGCCATGTTGGTGCACGTGTAACATGTGCACGTGTGCTTTAGGCTCACTCAGCTGGGAATGGGCCTTTTATTTGAGCTTTCTTATTCAATTTGTTTCAGCCTTTTTTTTTTCTCTCTCTCCTATTGTGCAAGTGAGCGAAATGAATAGTAAACCATTCCAGTGACTAAAGTGAGCCATGTACTATCCATATTGTAAAAAAAACATATTGTTAAAAAAAAAATTAAAAAAAGCCCTAGCAAACTCTCCTCTTCTACAGCCATTTTAAGTTAAGGCTATAATTTGGCGTTTGATTCAGCTTTCTGTCAGTGTATCTAACACCTGTGTAGCTGAAGAGTTGTTGCTGGGGTCTCCAAGTTTCCCCAAACTTGGCTAGTTCACTCACACCTCTGCAGAATTAGGCCTTCCCCAAGTCATCAGTTTGTAAATAGCCCTTCTCTGTTCTTTTAATTGAGTCTTTTTCTTTTATGTGCATTGTTGGTCTTTCAAATTTTATTTCCATGAAATGGTGCAATAATGCTCATGCTGAATTATCTCACATAGATCTAAAAGATCTTTAAATTTTCTTGTGTTTGGATTTTAGGATTATATCAATCAGCTTTAGCAGTTAAGTTGAATACAATCAATTCATTGTTTTGCAACCAAGTCCTGTGGGCATTTTCACACATAAATACTGTCATATATGCTGATCCATGGATATAGTGTGACATTTTCTAAATAATTTCATTAGGGATATTAATAAGCAAAAATTTTTTGAATTTCAAAAATGGAATTTCAGAATTTTTTGTTTGTGAAGTAAAGCAGACCATGCGTGCACCTCTGAGGTGTGGGGCTTTGCAGCACTTTTCTTTGAGTACTGAGCCATTGATTTCAGTGGGACCATTCCGCTTGACAAAGAATTACCCATTCCAAGTTGCTGCCTCTTATGATAAAAATATCTGCAGGTAACAAAGAATTTTTTGTTTTTCTTTTTTGTTTGTTTTTTGTTTTTTCTCTTTTTAATCTGAGACTTGAGCAATAACATCAGCTTCTGCAGGGAAAGTCTGTAGTTGTGGACCCCGAGTTGAAAGCAGAACAATTATTGGTTTTAGGCTTTTCCTTCCATCTCTCTGCTTACCTCTTATCTTCTCAAGGGGTGGTAAATCTCGCAAGCGTGTGCAGTGCTTAGAGCTGTCCAGCTGCTTTACTCAAGGGAGTGCTGAGCTGCCGTCTTTCCAGCCAGCTGTGTCTGCCGATAGCATGCGATCGGGGAGAGATAACCCAGCATTTGCGTATTTCAAATCCAGTAGGGTTTTTTAGCAATGTAGAAAGTCAAATTGGTGCTCTGTGTGTGGAGCCCCGAAAGTCTGCTCAGCTTAGGGGCTGTGACATCTGCGCACATTAACAGCACGCGGGTAGTTTTGAAGAGCTTTTTGCATCAGAAGAGGCCACGGCCATGCCCGTTGGCCACTGGGCAATCTTGGTGCTTGGAGTGCAAGGTGTGCAAGCTTGGTGCGCAAGCAAGGAGTGCAAGCTCGGTGCTTGGTGCAAGGACCACTGGCCATCCTTCTCCCTTCCTTGCCCCCCCTCCAGGACACGTAGGCAGGTGTCTGGGGACACATCACCTCAGGGCAGGTTCCCTTTTATTCTCTTGGCTGTATTTTCCACTAGCCCTGGGCTTCAGAAACTTAAATAGAACTTACTTGAGAACAAAAATCACAGTGGAAAGAAACATGCTGTAAACCAACAGTCTGTGCATGTCCTGAATTTGCTATCTGACCCTTGGGCTCTTGGCCAGGCTGCTCTGCAAGCTTCTCAGTCCTCTGCTCGAGCAACCACGTGCCGTGGATTTGTGTTAGTGCTTGGATTAAGAGTGACCTCTTTTCCAGCCTCAGGTTGGTCACTGAGTGCTGTTCTCTTCCTTTGAAGCCCTTTTCAGCCAGCTTGGAACAGAATATATACCTGGCTTACGAAAGTGCAGGCTAATCCAATGTCAATTTCCCATCTGTGGATGTTCTTCAGGGACTCGAGGTCCTGCTGGAATACTCTGTACCTTCCTCCAGTAGCGTATGGGTATGTGGGACAGTGACAGTGACCTTGAATATTCCCTATACCTTTAGTATCTGGCACATCTATATGTTGCTACATTTCCATAGGGACATGTGCTGCTCCCTTTCACGTGTCTCTTCTGAGACATGGTTAGCACCTAGAAAAGGATCTTCTCTCATGTTTTTCCCACCATGTAAATATAATGTAGGGGAAAGAGGACACGCTGGATGAATTCTCCAATTCCTGTTCTTCGTGGTTGACCTGTTTTGTGCCATGTTTCACTTTGTTGCACATCTGCTTTCACTTTTCACCTAGAAGAGCCTGTGGCTGGTCCCATATTGTGTCCTAAAGGTGGACACCCTGCTCAAATCCCTTCTGGCCCTGGCTTGTCAGCTGCAGAGTAAGTGGAAGTGGAAAAACTAATAGTCATTTTCTTACTCACCATCTGTTTCTTCTCTTGCCCTATAGCTCTGTAACCATTGAGCATGTGGATCTAGATCCCGCCTTGCACAGCAAAACTATCCAGTTTAATCATCTAGTGGCCTCTCAAGCATGCAGATAGCAACACTTATCTCATGCAAAATTCATAATCTCCCCACACTTGTCCCTTGATGTTAAAATATTCCAATATTCCTTCACGAAAAGATATAAAGTTATTTTGTTCCATAAACATAGAAACATTTTGTTCTGAGAAATAACAGTCGACTTTAGCCAATTTGTGCACTTAGAGACATGATTTTGAGTTCAGAAATATGTTTTTCTTATTCCCAAGATAATGAGCTGTATTTCAAACTAGAGTGACTTTGTGTCCATTTAGAAGGAAATCCCCTAAGGGAAGACAAGGAGGAAAAAAGCTCCTTCAGGATCAAAATGGTGAAACTCTACAAAATACCTGTTTATTCCTGAGTCTGTATGCCTTTATCAATAGAAAACTATGTCTAAGTGCTGGCATAAAGATTAGACTCCAAGGTAATCTCTATATTGAGTGGAAGTATCTCACAAAGCAGAAGTAATACTATAGTAGAGAATGCAGTCCCTAAAATTTTAAAATCACAGGCAAATTTCTTAAAAAAAAAGGAAAATTCAAGTAATGCATCCCTTAGATTTAGAAAGATAACCTGATTGTCAGATTGCAAGCTGACAATCTGATTGCCTGCACTCTGCTCGGTGCAAATGCTGTCTATGACTTGACCTTGGAATCTGAAATTTCGAGATGAAGCGGATCCTGTGTAGGTTCTGATACCGCCGCAGCTGGACCCCTCTGCAGAGCTGCTCGGACTCCAGGGCAGGCTGCTCCCCACACACCGCCCTCCAGGCTTGGGGTTAAAGACAAAACTGCCGCAGTTGGTTGCCCGCAACATTGATTTAGGGGGAGGAGAAAGCCTATACACACGCTGAAAAAATAAGAGCAAAGCATCAGTGCTGCTTTCATGTAGACTTGCTGGTTTCTGTGTGACATTATAAGCACATAGGCCTGCGTGGGTTTGCCTGCTTTCTCTATAGAAGTTATTAATGTGATAAGAGCCTACAGACAGAGTGGGAAGCCTGAAGGAGGAGCAGAGCTGTGGGCAGGTTCAGCTGGTGCTTGCTCATGAACCCCTTGAACCGCTGAGCTGCTCGGGGCCAGCAAAGCAGGAGCCCCCCGACTCCTCGGGGCTGCAGGGCCCAGGCTGCTGCCCTTGGTGTGGAGCTGTGCTGAGCACGAGGGGCTCAGGGTTGTGTAACTTGTCCTTCAGAAACTGGCACTGCTCCTTTTTATGTATGCAGTGAACCAGAAACTTAAAATATAGGACGTTTCTTCATTATGTGCCCTTGAGTATTGTTTGAAATAGGTTTTAAAGCAGAATGAGAGGTCACGTCTGTCCCTCTGTATCATGTAGGAGTTCTGCAGCCCGCAGGACTGGATGGGTGCGTGGGTAGAAAAGGGGAATTACTTTGGTCAGTCATCTTGAGGACTGGAGCTAGCGGAAGGTAAGTAAAAATGAGCATGTCAAAAGTGACAGTTGTATCTGCCTAAAGGGCCTGCTGCTCTCGGATGTAAAACTAATGAAGAGCCAGAGATGTATTGCTAAGGCAGAGGGAAGCAACATCTTGGGTTATTCTATCCCACATATAGCACGTTTCACACATTCCATTCCTGGACATAGGATTTCCAGCTTGTAAGTAGTAGTGTCCCTCCAAAGGCACCATCCCGACTGCATAAAACAAATCAGATTCCCAGGAGTTCAACAGCCCATTAGTCATCCCACAGAAAGACTGAGATAACAGCACACAAAGTTTAACAGAGTCAGAAATAAAAATATTTTAAAGACATTCAAACAAAGCTCTAAATGTATCTGGTCAGTAAAAACAATAATTAGTATTTATATGCATGCTGCCATATATAGAAGTCACTTCCAGGCATTTGTGGTTTCTTATGCCAAAGGTGTACAAACCTGAAATCTCCATTAGACTTTTCATTTTCTGTGACAGTAACAATTACTAATTTCATATTTTATGATAATTCAGGAGTCATAAATAAATGCAGTAATATTGCCACATTAATGTTGCCACAGCTCGAAATATAGCTATTTCTGATATTTTGCAATTTCACTACGTCTGCAACATGTATTTATACAGTTAAATGTATACCTATATGGCAACGTCTGCATTGTCATTAAATATAAATCTTTTGTTAGTTACATTGCTGCAAATACAGAGTCAACACAGTTATGCTGAATAAACTGGAAGCAATACTTATTACCATTTTACTCACTGAAAGACTGGAATATATGTTTGCTTTGAACCTCAATTAATAGGTAGATGGAAAGGCACTCTTTGCTCTGTAGTTTGCCTGTCCATGCAGTTTTTCCATGCAAGGAATTTGCCTGTCTGTGCTTGCCCTCACAAGCCTCTCAGGGCCAGTATCTGCCTTCCATGAAGTCCTCCCGCAGCCGGCACTATTTGTTACCCGGGCTGACAGTCTCGGTGGAAAGTGAGTGAGGCCTGAGGGCCCTTTGAGATAGCCTCTCGCTCCCGCAGCTGATGTGCTTTGGGAGCAAATGTACCTACTGATGCTTCCCACCGTGCCCTTCTGGGCTCTGGATTGAGGATCTGGTCTTCAGGTACTGGTACTTTGCAAAAATAACATTCACAGGAAATCTGTTAAAGGTGCAGAGAAAGGGAGCACCCTAGAGAGCTAGCTAGCATTTCTTCAATATGTAGCTCCTCCGATATTATTATTTTTTTTTTTATCCCAACATATTTGTCTCTATCCCCCTGCCTAATTGCTATGAGAATCTTTTTCACATTGCTTAAGTCCCTGGCTGATTTTTTAAATCCCTCACTCCCACATCTCTTGCAGGTTTTAAAAAATCAGTGTCTCATAGAAGTTGCTTTGTTACGGTCCTAGCATTTAATGTAGTTCTTTTTCCTCCATATAAAGGATAAGCCCTTTCATCTTTGCAGACATTACCTTAATTTCTGCATCTGTCTCTCAAATAGTTTAATGCTCCAAACTCTGCTTCTAAGCAAAGGTTTTCCTTAATTAGTTTCCATGGCAACCTTCTTGGCAACAATTCAGATGAACCAACTGCGGGGAGAGGAAGGAAACACAGCATCAAAATGAATAGCACTGGTACAATACCACTGTGCAAACAGGCGTTATACATCACCAGAGACAGCATGATAGCTCGGGTGCCTCCTAAGTTCATTTACAAGGGAAGAAGTCCTAGCTCGGTGAGAGGAAAGCTACACAAGAGCGTATGTCTTTTTCACAGCTGACTAAGCCGGGATTCATCCTGGTGGGGATGAATGACCGAGTCTGAGGGAGGAAAGGAGCCTCTGGGCCTTCTCCGGCCCCCTCGTGCACCAAGATGTTCCTGAGGGCGTTTTGTGCAGCGCGCTATAAGGCTGCAGTTTAAGGAGAGATTTCAGGGTAGGAACTCGTCTCTTCTTTAGCCTGGAGGCTGCCGTACACCTCCTGGGGGATATCCAGGCCCTAAGCCGGAATCCACAGCACTGGTGCTTTTCTTCTGGGCCATGAATTGAGCCTTGATATGGCAGAGTACCCCTGCTAGAGCATATAGCTCACTCGCTGCCGGTAATTAAACTTTCGTGTGTGATTCCTTTCTCTGATCCCACTGTGTAGAAATCCCCAGGCCTCTGGGGCAAGAGAGCTACCCGTCTCTCTCTGCCTGCAGTAAATGTAAAAACCCTACAAATCATCACCTAAGCCTCTCCTTTTATATGCACATTTATCTCAGAGCATGCAAGCGGCGAGATAAAAAAAGGCAGAACAATTTAGGATGAAATTAATGTTCCCTATGGGTAAAAAAATGCTTATGTTACTATAGTAAGTGTAGTGTGTTATGTCAGAGCATAGGTATGCACATGTAGGAATAAGGGAGTATGTACAAGTGGAACCTGGTTCCTCCAAAACAGGTAATGAATGCAATTATGAACAATATACACAGGCCCTTAAAAACGCCCTGTGCATCTCCTGTCCTGGGAAATTGTATGTAAAAGATCAGAAAGGAAAAATATTCTGCAACTTTATTGCCTCATATGAATAAAAAGGCTACTGCTGCATAGACTGAGCCTAGTAAAAATAAATTAACTCTTCATAATCTCTTTTGGTTCATGGTTTTATGCACCAAGTTATATGGGAAGCTCAGATATTGCAGAGCGCTGTTTATAGCGAAGCAGAGTAAACCTTTCAAACACTTTCAAAGCATTGAAAAGAACAAATTGAATGCAATTCCAGGCACAGTAAAAGTCTATTTACAAAAAGTATGAGAAAGAATAACCTTGTATTTCCTAAGGAAGGTTGAACTGATATTTTTTCCTTAATTTCATAGGATATTTAAAAAGAAATGGAAATGTTCAGAAGGAAAACCAGAATGGCTGCTGTTCAGCATCTTTCAGTCTGCTTGCAGGCGTTGCTGTGCAGTAGAAAACCCCATCCGAAAGATTCTCATGTGAGCACTGGGACTGAATTACTGCGACACTTCTGGGTTATATCCAAATAATAGTTTGAAGTGATCCTGACATGCAGTAGCGCTTTATATAAGCAAGATTCTGTTTCCAAGGGTTCTTGTTCAATTCCATGGACTGTTTCTGGGATTATGCTCTTAAATGATGATGGGAGGTGTTGAGAAAATGGGAAATGCGTGCACTTTTAAAATGAAAACTGCATGCCTCAGTTTACTTAAGTTCCCCTGACACTTCTGTGCCCTTTCGTAGTCTATGCAGCTGAGACCAAATGAGTTTAATTTTCCCAGTGCGATGTGAGTGGAAGAAACGAGGCCTGTTCATGTTCATATCTGAAGGCAAGAGGGTGCTCTTAAGAACTTTCAACGTGTATTTTCAACTGTTTTTAGAATCAAAAGGGAATGATTAGAGACCATCTTCCCTGCACTGCGGACATTAAGCATGTGATGCAGAGGTTGCTGAAGAGCTGCTGGTTAGTCATGGTGCCTTCAAACTGCGTGTCAGTGCTGAGGCACTTGTGATTCCTCACGAAGGTTTGGAAAAGCAAGAATAAATGCATGGCTACTACTGTTAGTGCTTTGGGGCTTTGGAGGCTGTGGAACGTCTTAGCGAAGGAAACTGCTCAAGAGTTCAGTTTTCTTAGAGCAGATTTTGATAGATCTGATGTGGACATGCAGCTCTGCAGTGGCAGGACCTACGTCTGACCACGGGCAAGGAGGCAGCGTGAGTGCAGAGAACAGACGTTGGAAGGGAGGATATTGTTGTGAGGGACGCAGTGCCCTGCGGTGAGAGCTGGCTGTGTTACAGAGTGAAGGACGTGAATGTTGCTAGAGAGAGGCAACCAACAGTACAGCCGTGTGCATTCATTTGCTTAACTTTTCTAACCTAAGGAGTTTTGTCTAAGAAGTACTGACATCTTTTGAAAAGGTGATTGCGTGTCAGTGGAAATTCTGTGATGGTTACAGGAAGCCGGCCCACCTGAGCAGTTAGCAGGGATTTCTCTTCTTTTGAGTGCCTGGAATATCTGTGTAGAGATGGCAGCGGTGACCGCTCACGCTTAGCTTAGCAAAAGCACCTGTCTCTTCTCAGCGGTGCCAACTGAGGCTTAAACAGCTGAGACTGCCTTCCTACCGGGCATTGACCAGTGATGACACGCAAAGATGAGGAGAATTTGGAGTTTAGCAGAAGCAGTAGTGGACCCAATGCAATACAGAGGCTTCTTCTCTGTGTGTTCATGCCTTTCTTCTCAGCTAGTACAGATTTCAGTTTCTTTAGATTTTTTGGAAGATCCTTATAGAGAAAGAGCTTTCAATCCAGTTGCAGAGTCACAAATATACCAAATTAATTGTCTTTTAAAAAGGTCACTCAAACTTTGGGAAAAAATTCTCAGAAAATTTGTAATAGAAATGACTGAAAGACTCTCAAGAAAATTTCAAGGTCGTTTTGTTGGTTTATTTTGTTTGT
This sequence comes from Crypturellus tataupa, assembly GCA_034781795.1. Taxonomy (NCBI): domain Eukaryota; kingdom Metazoa; phylum Chordata; class Aves; order Tinamiformes; family Tinamidae; genus Crypturellus; species Crypturellus tataupa. The sequence goes on from JAWLRI010000115.1 coordinate 6,606,965, forward strand.
TTTTAAAGAATACTGGAATGCCACAGAGAAAGTGTCCAAATGAGTGTGATCAGAAAGACAGTTCAAGTTTGATGACAGAGATCCATTGAAACACCTTAAACCCAAGTAACTTGTTCAGCATCACTTTCACACACTGAAAGTTTGTGTGAGCTCAGGAACGTAACCCAAATCCCTTGACGTGATGGTTGCTGCCCATCTGAGCTGAAAGGCAGTTTTGCTGAGATGGAGGGAGGAAGGAGGACAAGCTCACTTGGGTCGTGGTACCAGTGAGGACCGTACAGCAGCGTGGCTTTCAGTGCTTATTGTGCTTACTGTGATTTGAAATTATCAAAAATATTTCTTTATTTTAGTTTTCTGTGAGATTCAAAGTTGGAGGTGAATTTTGGAATTATGATTTTACAGAACCTTGAAAAAATAGTGGAGTCTTCGTGAAATCACTCCATTTTTGGAAAAACGTTTAAGGGGAGATCTTTGTCTAACCATGCAGATGATTTAAATATGGCCACCTCCCCAAAGTGAGTTAGCCTGGACACCACTGCTACAAGTTAACACATTTAATTAGCTCAATTTAAGTATACTCTATATGCATTCAAAAAATCCTCCAGAATACAACTAGCTGTTTACTTTATTAAACGTAAGCTTTTCGTTTCTTTGGGCACAGACCTTCAGGGAAGCTCTTTATGTTAAAAAGTGTCTCCGCTTGGGAATCCACAGCAGATCTTTTGACCATTTAAACTATCCATTTCATGCACCACTAAAGAGTTTTGGTAGTGTTGTAGCAACTGTCCATGTCTGATCTTGATTTGAGTGAAATGGCTTTAAGGGTGAAGGGTAGTTTATATTTTTGATTGATTTTTGGTTTCAAGCTCTGCATTGGAAGATGTGACTTGTGCAGAGAGATGCAGTCCGAAGAGACACGACCTATTCTCATCCGTCTATACAAAGAAAAGATTTTGATATAAAGGAAAAGTTATTTAATGAACTTTATTCAGCTTAGAGGTAAACAATTTTGATTATGAATGTCAATTACTAGGGGATCATAAAACTCTTCATCTCAGAATCTCCTGGGTCTTATGCTTTTGAGGTACAGTATATCTTTTAACAGTAACTATGCCATCAGTTTAGTTAATTTCGTAATAATGTTAACTCACATGAGGGAACATGAGCATACGGTGGCTGTTGAGGACAGAAAATTCACAGAAAAGTTTGACATCACATTAAAAGAAAAATGGGGGAAAGTATCACGTGCTCAGAACCTGTGCTGCAATTTTTTCCTAAAGTAACTTCTAATTTAACCTTTTATGCGCAAGTTAAATGCATGTTCCCCTGCACAATCTTCAATCAGTAAATGTCAAATCAGTAAGGGACCATGATGAAGGGAGGTGGAAATGCAATGCAGTCTTCCAGAATTGCATTTAGTTACTGTCCCAAGGACAAACATGTATGACCATCATCTATTTGGAGGTGGCCTTAAAATGAAATTTCACTCTTGATGTGACTATCATCAAGGAAAGCGGAGAGGGAGAGAAAGGCGTGAGAAGGGCGCAGAGAAGGAAAAACTTTTAATAAAATGCTACAGTGGTTTCTCAAACCCCTGCGTCCAACCTGTGCATTTTTGTCCCCTTCCTCATCTTGTAGTAGATTGTTTCATATCAGACGTATTAAGATGGAGATACAAAGCTGAAAATTGTTTTATAGACCCAAACCAATGATCTTCATACTATGCGATAGAGAGGTAGGATTTCAGTTATGAGGTGTTGTAACAAATGTACAAGTTAACAGCACCATGTAAATAAAATTCACAGGTCCATATACTATAGAGATACAACATCCAGCAGTCAGCGCTGTGTGGGTTTGTGACATTCCCCAAAGGACACTGAGCCTCTGAAATGGTGGATGAATTATTCTCAACCCTATATACGGCTATTTTTATCTGCAACAAATAATACGTGTGTAGAATATTCATTTTAATATTTAATACATTCTTCATTTAATATTTAACTCAAATTTAATATAGTACTCATTTTTCATAGAAATGAAATGATTGTTTGCCACATATTTTATGGCATCTCTATCCCTGGTGGCCAAACTCTCATCTCATTAGTATTAGTGAAGAAATAAATTGCCTTCAGTGGGTTTGCAGACTGTTGCTGTCATCAGGTTTTGCCTCTTTTTGTGATAGGAGTCACTTCTGTGGGATTGGGAAATGGCTTTATTGCTGTGGAATTGAAGCCATAACAAGTGTCACCTGTTTGGCTGGAGCACATCACTGCTAGTTGTGACATGTCCTTTGGCACCGCTTCCTTTGGAACTTCATATGTTGGTAATGGGGCAGCTGGTGTGACAGAGACAGACAGACTCCTGACACTAGCATATAGGTGGCAATGTATTTCCTTAAGAAAAATCTAGTCTTGCTGTGTGTTAGAATCCTCAAGGGAAACGTGGACTTTCTGCAGGAGCTTGTGAGCAAACTGGAAAACTGGGGAGCAGGCATTGCAAGCCTGGAGTGGTAAATGAGCCTGCAGAGGTGACAAGGGATGTTATTTTTACTTTGGCATCTGGTTAGGTGGAGAAAATCTTCTTCACTTTTTTGCAAGACCTTTTATCTTCTCTTCTTCTCCTGTTTATCCTACTCCTATCTGGAAAATTTACATGACAAGGTGTGACCTATGCAAAGTAAACATAATGAGGAACGATTATACATGGCTGTCAAATGCTATCACACCGGATAGTTTCCTTTGCCAATCCAGTAGTGCTGCAGGGGACACCTGCCTTGCTGCTGCTGGCACGCAGTAGCATCCCCAGACAACAGAGGCGCGGCGGCTGCTCACAGTGCCTGGAAACACTAGACCTGACACCAGGTGAGAATACAGGTGCCTCTCTGCGGTCTGAGCTTGCCAGACAGTCCGTGCTGTTCCCACAAAGTGCACTGGTCACTGATAGCCGATCCCAGTGATTTTGTTGAAATTATTTTAGACCTGAGGCCATATTTCTGTTTTGTTTGTTTCATGTTGAAAGGAGAGAGTCGTGCTGTCACTTCTAGGATTTTCACACTGCTTTGAAGGCAAAGGTGTCGTGATTGTATTTCTAAAGGCATAATGCTATCTCAAATGGGGATAGCTAAGCCTGCTCTCTTCAAATGCTTTTATGTACGCTTACAGGTTGGGGAGATGCTTGCATACTGGAAATTAAAGGTGGGTAAACCTTTGCAAATTTGGGGACCGAGTTAGTGTATGAATATTGTCAACAATGACAACCAAAATCCCTTTTTTTTTTTTTTTTTCTCCTGCTGTCTTTTTACCACCTGGCAAATAAGAGTTCTGGAGTTAAACTGTTTCATTGTTGTCAGACAGGATAGGAATGGAAAAGCACATTACAGCAGGTCAAATGTCTGCCTGTCATTGCATTGAAGTGACATATTCTGCCACTTATCAGATATGAAAAGAACAGGAAAAATCTTTAGACCTTCTTTTGTGGAAATACTGCCCGTCAGTATCAGCATTTTATGTTATATAAAAACAGAATAGACAGAGGGTTGAGCTATAGATCAGCTATAGACCTTTTACCTAAAGGCTGCTTTGATTAAACATACTAAGCTGACCAGATGGCAGTGGATTCAAATGAAGGGAAGATAAACTCCAAACAGATATTACCTAGGCATGATAGTTTTCCTTATACTGCTGCCAAGATCACAGTAGCTGCTTTTCTTGGTAAGAACACAAGCATGTTCTCTTTGTGCTCTTTAATGATGTTTTAAAATCACCACCCATAGAGACACCACTGCAGTAGTGCCTGTGACAGGACAAGAGGCACTGGGCAAAACTGAAACACAGGACATTCCTTTCAAACATTATATATATAAAAAAAAATGGAAAAAACAAGTTAAACAACTGTGAGAGTGGTCAGGCACTGAAAAAGGCCTCCCAGGAAAGTTATGGATTCTCCCTCCTTGGAAATGTTCAAAACCAAACTGGACACAACCCTGAGCATCCTGGTTTGGTTAGCCCTGCTTTAAGTAAGGGAGTTAGACTGCAATATCTGCACAAGACCTTTTCAACCCCTGGAATTTTGTAGTTCCATGAGCAAATGAAAAATTATACTTCCCTTCTGTGAAGTGAAGACAAGTCGTTAATATTGCATAACAGGAAAAATAATACTGCTCAATCCTACCTGCCAGACCTGCCTTTTTCTTCCATCGCTACATTTCTTTTGAGGCTACAGACTCCTCTTTTCCTTCAACCTATTCTTTCCTTGCCTCTGTTTTGATATTTTGGTTCATTTTCACTCTGTATTCTCTTGCATTCTAGTTCCTCATCAAGTCCTTAGAGGACTATTCGAGCTAAACCTTTCTACCCTGTCTGCCTTGCTACTGCTTAAAACAGGTTCCCTGCCCTAACTGTTACCCAGAAGCTCACCCGTCTCCTCACCTTGGAATTCATCTGATACTCATATTGTTCCCTTCACCATTAACACCAGCAGCTAATTTTCATGGTCAAAAAAGTAGGTGCAGGTTCTGGAGCAGGAAATAGCTGTGATTTGTAATTTCAGCAGAGGATAAATCAAAGGTAATGAGGTAATTCAGGGGTTAGTATTAAGGTTATTTTGCTTCCTGTTCTCTATCCTTCCTCTCTTAGATGTGTGTGCTGTTCAGGAGGGCTTGCACAGCTGCTCTTTGACAGCACCATCATTGTTGCTTTTGAAATATCAAGATGCTTCATACCAATTACAAATTGCCATTTAACATTGGTTATTCTAGCTAAACCCCGGAATACTGTCTTACTAAACCGTAAGAAAAATTTAATAGCTAAGGCAAAAGGTTGTGCTCACCTGTTTATTATGATGATGACTAATACAGTCCAAACCAAGTTGCCTTTATGCTTTCATTCAAAAAATTACTTTCCCATGCATATGGAATCCTAAAATAGACAATACTGATTTTTTTCTCAAATCTGGCATATACAACCAGAATTCACACAGTATACCTGATAGTGTCCAGGAGATTGTGACTTTTATTTTAAAACCAGATGCATTTAATAATGTTCGCTCTAGATTTCCTGTTAATTAATTTGAAATATCTGAAGAGTTAATTAAAAATACAAACTTTATTGGACTCTGTATCAAATGTGACATTATGATCTTTTTATCTACCAGTCAAGAATTATGTGGGATCAGAAGTCTGAATTATTCATGATAGTTTCCAACCATTTTTCCCTCATCCTTTGTTCAGTATAAAATCATACGAGCTTTTCTTTCAGTCAAGGTGAAAGCAATATTAAGTCTCAGAAGTGAAACTTAGCAAAGACATGTAGCTCAGTGAAATCCTTTTCCTGTAATCCTGCCTTTCTACTCACTGCTACTATTTAATATCCCACTTTCTATATAAGCTTCACAGTATATAAGCAGTTGATGAGATTTATTTGTTATACTCGAGTTTTCCTTCTTCATAAAATGCTTTATCCATCCCCTCATTCCCATAGGAATCTGTCCTTGTTTCAGCTAGGATCACTAATCCGGTAACTCCATTCAAGATGCTGGATGGTTGGTAGAGGGTGGAAAGAGAGTGCTAGGAGAGTTAGGCCGTGCTAAGATTGAGCAAGGCGTGTGTGGTGAATTCTAAAAGCATTGTTAAGATCCAGTTAAATAATTAAGAACTAACATGGTTGTTTATGTGAATAGAAGTACTAGTTGTTTCTGAAAGATGCCTTATGAATTAAGGCTTGATTGTAGCACGCTGGACCTCTCTAAGGGACTGAACAATCAGAATTACTTCTGGCTGGTTTTGGAGACATGGCAACAGATGAATCGAAGTTGAGTCTGACTATGCTAATGAGTCCTACATTTTCTGTTTGCGGTGTTGCTCCTGATGCTCCATGTATGTTTTCCTTACAGTCTCTGGTTTCATCTGCTGTGCTATTTTCTCTTAAGTAAACACAGGTCTGGACAGAAATGTAAAAGTTCTGTTATTTGTTGTTAAGGGTAAAATGACAAAAAGTATTGGTGATAAGTTCTTAGTCTCTAACCTTTTAAAAGTAAATCACTGCCTTTTAGGTAACATTCCAGCATCCAGAGAATTTGGTATGCAAATAGCATGCATGCCAGATGATCTGAAGAAAGGCTGCACATTTCCATAGAAAACAAATGTGAGTGTAGGAAAGCAGATGCTTTCTACCAGCAGAGTGTACAGACAGTTCTCAGGAGGACCTGAACAGCAATTTATTTTCTAACTGCTGGAAATATGCAAATTCCTCCAGATTTAAATGTGAATTTATAAGAAATGGCATCTACTGAGGACAAGGCAGCCCAAAGAGGCAATTGGGAACTTAGTAATTCAATCAGGAACTTCAAGAGGCCCAGCAGTATATCTAAAGTCATTGACTCAAACGTCATCGGATCTTACTGAAGAGGTAGGTGGTCGTGTTGAAAAGTTGCCTTTCCGAGTGTGAGAGTTGGACCACTCATCTGTGACCCTTGAAGAAGCATGTGCTGTGGTGCTGCAGGTTGCCAGGTGATTCTCCTCCTATTCACTTGAGTTGCTCATAGGGTCCAGCCAACATTATCCCCACTGCTGTTTTTAAGTGCTAGCAGCATAGCCCAGCCAAGTCCGAGTAAGGCAGGTTCTGCCCTGGCACACTCACCCAATCGCTGCAGTTAGGAGCTAACTGCTCTTAGTTACTCCCGGACCCGGTCCTGTCTAGCGGCTGGGGTCTGTGTGGATATTTCTGCAGTTATACACTGAAGGTGAGCGCGTTGTGGTATGTGAATGTAGGGGCATAATCCAGCACAAAGGGTTTTGGCTGGGGAGCAAGCAGTCAGCTACCTGAAACTTGGGAAATATATTTATGTCCTCTCTCCAGAAATGGATATTATTATTGGATCAGTCACGGGAGCACAAGTAATGATAGGTTTGAGGCTTGCCAGACAGCGGTAGGTCCTACTCATCTTTATTTTTGCAGAAGTCTACTGCGCAGTTTACCCTGCTGCTTTTCTGTGTGTTAGTGCATTTAATGGTTCCGTCAGTGCGCAAAGGTGCCTGGCTGGGGCTGGAGGGCAGAGTATGGGGGTTCGGCTGAACGTGCAACATCACAGGTTGTGATCCATCACGGCTGGGCTGTGTCACCTCTCTGCTGTGCTGCACAAATGAGGAAGGAAGCAGGCGGCTGCTGAGTGGGAAGGTCCGGTGTTACCTGAGCAGAAGAAATTGAGCTGATAACCACAGCTAATGTGGTCAGCAGGAGAGGCTATGATTGCAAGGGTGAGAAGGGCAGGTAAGGTCACCTCTGCAGTCAGAGTCACTCAACTTTGTGAGCTTCTCTTGTTTGGGCAGTGCCCACATGTTTTTAAATTGTAGGTGCAACGTATCTCTAAAGTCACAAGGTCTATAATACTCATGTTACCCTTGAATTCGACATAGAGAATTATAAAACGTTTGTTCTCTGGCTTGTTTCCCGAACGTTAAGAAACATCCTCCTTACAATGAGTGATAACGTGTAATTTTTTTCTTCACACAGGTTGTAATCCTTGGTAAACATTCTCGAGGTTATCACTACATGTTAGCTAACCTGGTAAGAACTTTTCTTCATTGCAAATATAGCTAAGTTTTGCAGTGTAATATATTCTATTCAAGTTGTGTCAACTTTAATCAGCAAAGGAGGAAATGCATGAACGAGTTCCTGGATTTTGAGAAATGACTTCAGTGAATACTTGAACTGCAATGTTCTAGTCATTTATACTCAATTACCCTGTCTTTGTTTTATCAAAGAAGCTCGTATCCTCTACTAATTTTTAAATAATAATTTAATTATATGTTTTGCACTAATTTGTATCCTCTTAAATAAAATGTTTGATAATTGCAATCTTCTGAAAAACATATTTGAAATTTAAGCACTCCAGAAAAATAATTGCGGCATATTTGTATATAATGTAAGTGCTAAAAAGCTGCAAATTAATACAATAATTCTATCAAATAAAATCACCAGACTGTTTAGCCATTATTTTGTGTTATAGAGGCACAGTGTAGGGCACTGATTTTATACATGTTAATGGATGAGAACAAGACTGTATATTTGTATTCATATTAGAACTTATTTTTGAAAAATTTTAAAGATTTTAAAATTGACTTCCAGAGATACGTATGAAGCTTTGAAGCACCATCTGCTTGAGTTCCTCAGGAAAAGTATTACACTGTAATTGATCCTACAGGAAGACTAAATTTTAGGTTCCGTGTCTACTGTGAGTGGAAAAATGTTTTTCCAAAAATCACACTTTCAGATTTAACAGTCCCACCTAGTAGAAAATTCTCTGTATTCATTTTTCGTATGATTAAAGCAGAGAAAAAAAAGAACTTTAAGATGCCATTATTTAGTATAAGCACTGGATGACTTCAAAAATTTGTAATTTTGCATTAAAGAACCAGTTGTGATCTTGCCAATGACACTGTAGAATGTTCACAGAAATGCTGGCTTTTAGCATGTTTAACTACAGGCATTCAGATAAATATGACTGCAGTCAAGTCAAACTAATCAAAATTTGCACCCATTTACAGGCAAGGTATAAGTTCCAACAGAGTGGGAGAGAATCAAGCTGTTATATGTGAAAGTGAAGTGTTAATTCTGTGGCCGCCCAGCAGGGAGTTACCTGCTTTGTCTTGACAGAACTTTGTCTTGGTCAGTTCTCCTCTGCTGCCAGTGCTGAACCTCCTTGCACACTTTTCTGTAGAAATGTGCAATGTACAGATGTTGTTTTGGATTCTTTTTCACTTTGGTGAGAAGATAATGTGAAATTGTACATAAAGTTTCCCTACCGTTTTCATTCCAACCAGTGAATACTTCTTGCCATGTGGCCACCACGCAGTAGGGCAGTCCATTGCATGGACATCCATGTGAACAAGAAGACTTTTTTCCAATTCCACTCCATTGTGTTGTTACAGTCCCAGTGCTCACTGCAGCAGTGAAATATTTTCTACTAATAAAAGAAATTCACAGTTTTGTTTTGTACTAAGCTTGTACCAGCTAAAACAAAGCCAAGGAAAAAGGGACTTTGGAGGGCACTGGTTGGCACTGATTCTTGTTTCCTACACGTGTCCTCGCAGGGCTTCACAGATATCGTGCTGGAGAGAGTGATGCACGGAGGTGCCAATGTTACCGGGTTCCAGATTGTTAATAATGAAAACCCAATGGTTCAACAGTTTCTACAGCGCTGGGTGAGGCTTGATGAAAGAGAATTCCCTGAAGCCAAGAACTCTCCATTAAAGGTATTTATTTTATTCTGGCAGTGATGGAAACCATCTGAGTTGCTTTTAACAATTGTTTGGGTTTTTTTGATTCCTGGTGCATGCATGTGTATGATGCAGGTATCTCATTAGAGTGTGTTGGAGTATTCACTGCACTTCAGGAGTGAGAAAGAGAAACTGTTAATTGGACACGAGTGCACACTGACATCTGAGTTCCTTAAAGCAAAAGGCTTTGTCTTGCAGATATAGAAAATCCTGTTATTTTTACAGTTGATATAAAACCTTAAAATTCAACATCTAGAGTTAATGTAGTGTTTGCTTGGTTGGTTTTTTAGGTTGTTTTTTAGATGCAAACTCTGGGTTACTAGTCAGTTTTAATACTGAATTCATGAGAATTTCATGTGCAAGATCAATTAGCATTAGATTCATGGAGGGGCCACTGCTGCCTCCTCCTCACTACTGACAGTTGCTCCCATAATCTAAGCCTAGATTTTGTGCCCTTATGCTTTAGTTAAGTCCAAATTCTTTATCTGTTTTAGACTGTGCAAACTAACATGAGAGTTACTGTTGTTAGGAGACTTGCAATCTGCTAATATCTCCCCATGGGTATTTCCTACCTCAGCATCTGTATAAAGCAGCAGGGGAATGAGAGGACCTGTGATTTTGCTACTCCAGCAAGTCCAATTCTCTGCAGCTTGTATACTGCCACTGTGTCCCCAGCGTCAAACCTGCCTCAGAACATCAGCCCTGTGTCTGTCCTGCTTAATCAGGGTCAGGGACAGCAAAAATATCACACCAGAAAAGAAGGGTAAAGATTCCATCCATTTAGTTTAGACATTGGAAGACAGTTGAGGACGTGTGATAGAGTCTTCCAGTGGATAGAAGATAGTTTACAAAAGACCATGATGGGCTGTTACTCTCCAGGGTTGCATCAGTACCGTAGTGCTGGGAGCTGTTCGCTGTCCCTGGGGACAAGTAACACAGCTTGACCATGGCAAAGCTGCTCACGTGTCCCAACTTTGGCTGCATCCGAAGTACCTACTGGAAGGTCCCCAACCATGCCTGGGAATGGTTTGGGTGCCGGTTGGCCGTGGCCCAAACCACTCCAGGATAATCCTAATAACTTAATAATTGCAGATGATTGAGTTCTTCTGCCTTATCTGTTTCTTGGCACAGTTTAATTCTCTAGGGCAGACAGAACTCAAAAGTGTGCCAAGACTGGGACAAGAAATAATCAACTGAATTTATGGTTTATAACATATACCAGAGAAAAATATTTGAGTGGCGTTAAGTACAGCAACATGTACTAGGAGAGGTAAAGGAGTCCCTTTGGTGGTGTTTTAAAAGCTCCAGATTTAACAAATGTGACAGGGGTAGTCTATTCAGATTTGGTTGAGTGTCAGAAGAAAACTGGATGCTTTTCTGCAATAATTTCTGTTCCTAGGATCATATGGTTTTTATGGGTAAAGGAAATTATCTTAATCTCGTACTACTGCACAGCCTCAGGAGCAGAGAAAGTCAAAGAGAGGCCCACAGAATTTGGGATTAGTGTATTGTTCCCTGTTGATTAGGAACCAGGCCTGCTTTCTGAAAGCTTCCCAGCAGTGATGCAGGAGAGAAGATAAGTATCGTACTAATCGTAAAAGCTCTGAAATATAAAGTTAACCTGGGAAGATTTTCCTCCACTTGAAAGCAATTTACCTTGAGGGAAAAATTACTCTCTATCCTTAAAAAATAACCATAAGTATACGGTGCAAACACAGAGATTACATTACCTTTCCACAGATGTGCTGCTCATTACAGAAATGTGCACAGTATTTGTCAATCAGACAAAAAGCATACTTAAAAATTGATGTACAATATTTTTGATTAGGAAATAAAATTGCCTAGAGATTAAAGCCCTGATGTTTAATTTATTCTGTATTTTATCAGCATTTCCCTGCTCTCTCTCTTTTTTTCTCTTTGCATGCTCATGCATTTATAAGTAGAATTTGAATAAAGTAGAAAATTAGATAGCTCTCTTGGCATGACTTGGAAGGGACTACATTAAGGTTACTGACAATTGACGCAGTCTGCTGAAAAAATTATCACTGTGTCGGTTTTATGTAGTGCTAGATTGGACAGCTATTACAAGATCTTTTTAATACAAGAACAAATATCTTTTAAAATTACTATCTGATTGTGTATTGTGGTGTGGAGTGTGACATGCAATCATTTTTAACTCATTAAGAGAGGAGAAGGGTGATCAGTGCCAGGCCAGCACGGCAGGGAAGGAGGGAAGGATGGGCAGGATCAAAAAAAACACCTGCACCTGGATCCACTCTGAGCTGAAAGAAAAGTAAGAGTTTACAAACTGCTATCACTTAAACTCAGCAAGAAGGGCTGCTGTATAACGTTTCCCCAAGGCTACCTTTGCGCCCTCATTTATCAGATACTCTTCTCTTGATCTGCACACACCAGTTCACCTCGCTCTGTGCAGGTTATCCGGGACTTTACATCAAGCTGAAGTGCTTGCCGTAGATCAGAGACATTTCTGAGAGATAGAGACCACCGATCGTGCTCTTCTGCCCTACAGGATAGAGCTAACTGCCTCTGAATTTAATAGGTCTTATCCACTCAGAGAGCAGCTGAACCTGCGGCTGAAATGCAAATTTCCATTTTTCAAATTTGTTCATGGGCAGCATTTTTGTTTACACTAACTCCAGCGTTAGGTTCATTGGGAGCCAAGAGCTCTATATTATCATATAGACAGGGAGACCGGAGGCAAGCTCGCTAGTATATGCCAGATACCCATTAAAACCTGTTCCACACTTCCCCCGCTTCTCCCCTCTTTCCTCTGCTTCTTCCCATTCTCATACAAACATTGTGGAAATATGAGGGATCGTTTATGGGGGAGGTTGAAATCTGCTCCTGCAGCAGCCTGAGAGACTGAGCACGTTCGGTGGCTCTGTGCTGTACTGGAATGGCATCTAGCTGGGGGTGCACAGACCCCTAGTTACGTGAATGTTGAAGAAATGTGATAAACAACTGCTTTTATTTATTTATTTTTGTTATTGTTTGCAGGTGACATCTAAGTTACAGTACTGGGGGGGGATGTCAACAGATATGTAAGAGAAGCGATGAATGAAGTTGAGAGCAGTATGAACAGATATTTAAGGAGTCTGTAAGGACCAGCGTGGGCTAGCTAAGGAAGTAGCCTGGGAAGCTGCTCTCTGCCCCTGTGTGGCACCTGCTACCTACAAAATGTCTGGCTTGGCAATCTTGTTAAAAAATTACTGACCTCATCTAGATGAAAAATTTCCAATTAAAGCTAAACCTTATGCCACTATAAACTGATTTTATTATTTTACTGGTGTATGCCATATGACACGAAAATATATTTTATTTCTTACTTGAAATATGTGCAACTGGTAAATGACATTTAGCATCTGTGCCAGGACGGGAAGAAAGGGAAAGGGCTTACCAGGATGATCCTTCCAAGAGCATTTAACAGAGAAGGACTAGACCTGATAAACCTG